>JAHLJT010002630.1:37524739-37573851 GCA_031308135.1 Acheta domesticus
AGCGTAGCAGTTGACACCACTCCCATGATGACGGAATGGCCCCACATGATGAGGCAGCCCCCGGCAGCCGCGCGCCGCGTGGGTCAGGGAGGGGAGGCGGGCGGGCATCTGTGAAATGAAAACAAACCAGCGGGAGAGGCGCAGGCTGGACCGGTCTGGGGTGGCAGCAGGTGTCGGGGGGGGGGCGTTTGCCAGGGCGACAGGCGGCGCCGGGCGACCTTCGCTCGTCTCCGGGCGAGCGTGGCAGGGCGCCAGCACTCGGACGGCGGAGGGGCCACGGCGACTCTGTATTATTATTATTATTATTATTATTATTATTATTATTATTATTATTATTTCATCGGTTCTCTTCTCTGAATAAAATCTCAGGATTTAGGTAACCGTACGGGCTTTTTGACAAGCAACGGCCCTTTTCGATGTCCAAGTAGGAATTCATGTATTAGGCATGAGTAATACTATTGTTGAGGAACTTTCTGACTATAGCGCAAGTGTTGAGGATGACAACTTTCTGCAATTGCCTGTATAATGTCTTTGCCATGTTCAACTGTTGTAGGCTGTTATGCAAAGGTGTTGGGAATTTAAATGTGTTTCATTGTATTCCAGATAAGGTATATTAATGATATATGTTTTAGTAGTTTAATGCAATATTGTCTTCTCTCTCGGTTGTATATACCCTGAGGATGGAGTATATTTTCCGAAACGTTGACAAACAACCATGGTTTAAATTAATTTTTCTCCATTGACCAAGCCCCGTTAACCTGACTCCAATATAATATTTTGGTCGTTAAGCATTCTCCATTTCTTCAAAGCAAATTATTGAAAAAAAAAAGAAATTGGCATACAACTTTATAGTAATATTTTAAAAAGTTTACTTTCAATATTCCATCATAATTTGATATAATTTACATACAACTTTACTTTGTATTTAGAATTTCATTTTCATTAGCGGCCAATTCGAATTAGAAATTAATACAATAAATATTGAGGAGGTCAGAAAGGAATGACCCCTTTAGCAGAAATTCACATTGACTATTTGAAACGTTTATGTTTCTTTACAAAATGATGCTTATCACCAACCGCAACAACAGAGCCCTGCCGTTCTGTTGTGAGACAGCCGAGCGTCTTTCGTTATCTCCGCGCCGCTCGTTTCCTTTCCCCCCCCCCACAACGCGAATCGCCAAATCCCACTCTCCACTCCTCGCTGCCTTCGCGCTCGCGGCGCAGGGCGACGGAGAAAACAAGCTCAGATTTCCAGGATAAATGTTACAACGTTCTAGGGAACTTAGAGGGTCGAAGGTGATCACTTTTTGCCAACGAGCAAATGGTGAGAAATCTCATACCTCGATCAACGATGCTGCAAATGTGAATTTGCGCACGATCGGTAGGCAATTTATCGTGAACTGGTGTTTAGCAGGTTCGCGAAAAATGACTGCGCCAGAGTGTGTACCTGCGAATGCAGCGCTGAATCCGAGATAGAACTTCGGTCCCAATTACGATCCCTGTAATCTACAGTATTGCCCAAATGGAGACCCTGAGAAGCAAGGGGCACGAGTGGCACTTTTTCAGTCAATGAAGATTATACAAGTTCAATGTTTTGTTACCCAAGTTACATACATTCACAGAAGTTGTAGATTTAACAAGTTGTATAAATTCTGGATAAATATTTCATTGTTCAACTTTAAATCTCAGGCTCTGACACATTTTCACTTACAAGCTTTGCAATTTGCCTTTAATTGCATCTAAACATTTCTACATTTAACGCAGTTTTCGCAGGTATACTTTTGGCTTCTTGAAACATCCAGTTTCTAATAAGCAATCTTATTCTGGTATAAAACAACTCTTTATTCGACATGAAAAAGGGCTTAGGCACTCAATCAAAATAGTTAAAAAATTATTTTATTTAAAATCGTTCTGTTGTTTGCATGTGGCAAATGAGAGATGGAAAGCTCAAGAGAAACGAGGAAGTTGGGAGATAAAAAGAAAGGAGTGATGAGGAGGGGAGGGAAGTAAACAAGAGCGGCGTCATGTGCGTGGGGGGGGGGAGGGGGAGGGGGGTAGTGGGCGACCTCGACGGGGCGAGCCCCCGACAAGCCCCCGCGTCCCCCCCCCGGGCCCCGTCACGCCCCCCACGCCAAGGCCAGCCCCCCTCCCCCGAAAGCCTACTGGGCACGCTCACACATGCCGTAAAACGAGTTATGTGGAATCAACATAATACTACAAAAAATATTTATTGCATAAGTACATTTTTGAAAACAAGTGACATTAGGAGCGAGTAGAAATTTTATATATCATTTAAATTTATAGAAATTTTAAATGAATTACATACACTATTTATTTGTATAACAGAATTTTAAATGCACAAAAGTCTCAATGTTAATTTTGGAAACGAATTTAAATGATCTTTTGCGCATCTTTCCAGGAGATTGTAAGAAATTTCTACAGAACGCTGTTTTTTGGAATTCTCAAAGCAAATAAAACGCGTTTTGGGTGACTGACCCCTGACTACAGAGGTCATCAATAGCTCCTTCGATTTCTCTCCATAAAAGAAATCAATTAGCAACATTCTTAGCCGGTTCCCTTTCGGATAATCTGGAATATTCTAGAAAACCACGTTGTTTTTGGTGTTTTTGTAGTGTGGAGTATAGTGTAAACCGCATGTTGTCGTAGAATCGTGAAAAAAATATACTGCCAGGACAGACAATGAAGTAAAAGAGTGTTATTTGACGTCTGAAGGAAATTATACAAGTTAAAAAGAAGAAATTACGTAAACCTGAATATTTTAAGTAAATATTTAAAAAATGCGGTGTTATAATGATTAAAATATTAATTAATTGACACGAAAAAGAGGTATCGTTAGTAAGGTAAGTACAATAAATATTTGTAATATCAAGCTTTAATGGAGCCACAAGTACATTGATGAAACGCTGTGAAATGCTGCACTTGTTATTACTGGTTAGGTTTGAAAGCCACAAAGCGATTCTAAATCGCAGAAACGATTTCGGAAAGCGCGTTTTTGGAAAAGAACGCAGTCTTAATCGCCCCGTGTGGCAAGAGCGAATGTGCGGCGTAAGCTGAAGGGCGGCGCGCGTGCGCAGTACAAGAGTTTCAATTTCCTCCTCCCCGGTTGCCCTGGAGAGGCGGCAGGTAGATCAGAGACACGAGTACATTTTACGATTAGGCTTATCGAGAATGATGAGATATATGACTTAAACAAACTAATTAAAAACTATCTTCAAAACTAACTAAAACTACAACAGCTTTGCCGCTTTGAGCATGGCCTAGTTTTATTTAGAAAGGTTTTGACTGGATGTTCATATAAGTTCTTAGTATTGTTCTGTGCGTGCAAGCAGTACCAGAGCGGCTTCGGCAACGAGTTCGCGTCGGAGGACCCGCGCTGCCCGGGCGCGCTGCCGCAGGGGCAGAACAACCCGCAGCGCTGCCCCTACGGCCTCTACGCCGAGCAGCTCTCGGGCACGGCCTTCACAGGTGAGCGCCCCCCCCTCACCACCTTTGTGCCGGGAGAGGGGCAGGGCATCAACCGATGCACTCCTCTCACCGGGAGGTACTAGCCTTCCACTCACGACGGCGGCAGGATTTCCACATTTGCTTGTCAGCTAAGTTGCATTGGAGGAGAATTCTAGCGGCCGGCTGCTCTGATCGGGAGTTTTCAGTGTTTTTTCGGATCAGCACCAGGCGAATGCCGGAGCAGTACCCTAACAAACGAGCCACGGACCGCGCGCGATCTTTCCTTCCTCTTTCTTGTCCTATCCTCTCCCCTTACACACACACTTACACTAACATGCACTACACTACCACACGTGCCGCGAGACCAGACGAATGCTTACAGCTTGTCCCGACTGGGGCGGTGCCCTGCTGGTGGGAGATACCTATTTAGGGGAAAACACCGCTTGTCGACAGTAGGTCGGCACCGGATCTCGTCATCCAGCGGGGAAAAGATCACCCCTACCCCCGATGAAAAACACGCACTACACTTAAGGAACTAATGACTACTGTAGTTGACGCGCCCGGAATCACGCATCAATTAATCGCTTAATCAATCTCCTTTGTTTTTGTTATTTAAGGTCGCATCAACATCTAGGTCATTAGCGACCACTATTGGGTTTCACGTTATAGT
Organism: Acheta domesticus; assembly: GCA_031308135.1. Lineage (NCBI taxonomy): Eukaryota > Metazoa > Arthropoda > Insecta > Orthoptera > Gryllidae > Acheta > Acheta domesticus. Next base: position 37,528,875 of record JAHLJT010002630.1, read on the forward strand.
AACTGTAAAGATGACATGATGTGGTGATGATAGGGTGAAAGGACGAACGCAAACACAATTACAACCCCAGGCGGGACTAGAACCCGCGACCCCTCGTCCAAGATCACTACGGCTCTGCTGCCTTACCGATCTCGGCTACCAGGGATCGGCCCTCAGCACCTTTGTTTTTGATGAATTGATTAATCGGTGATTCCAGGTGCTGAGGTCAATTGTAAGGACATTAGTGCCGAAAGAGTAGAGCAAGGTTTTATCGCGGGAAGTGTATCTTCCCCCGCTGGACGGCGAGATCCGGCGCAGTCCTACACGCCGCCTAGCGAGGTCGGATGGGGAATTCTAGTGTTTTCCGTGGTTTCTCCCATCAACACCAGGCGAATGCCGGAGCGTACCCTTACAAATAGGAATGTTGGATCGAGAAATGTTTGGAGTTAATTGAATGTTTATAGGCTATTCTGACAAAATTGGTATTTATTGATTGATGTTAACGAGTGTTTTACGTGTTAGAAATGTAAAAATTATTATAAGTATTGTATATTATTATGTTGTAGGTAAAAGTGATTATCCATATTTGTCCTGAATATGATTGTGAGTGAATACTTGTAGGATGGTGTATATGCGAGTGTTTCCTTTGTCTTTGTATGATAGGTATGTAAGCGTGTATGTTTGTATGTATGAATGTTGGTGTGATATGTAAGTAAGTTTATTTACTTAAATGTTAGTATATATGTAGTTTCATTGTTGTATATGTATAGGCATGTAAATGCAGTTGCATGTTCTAGGTAATGAAGATAATTCGTTTGTTTTTTATATTGATTTTTATATATTGTTTTTATAGTTAATTGTGTTTTGTAATTTTAATGTACTTTTGTGTTTCTGTATTCTGCCACCGGGCAACATCAGCCCAATTGTAGAATAAACCTTATCTATCTATCTAAATTGTATTTTGTTGTTCTTGAGATTATGATAGGGGTGTTTAGATTTTCTGGTGTTGGATTGGTTGGCCCGAGGTTTGTTTTGTGGAGAATAAAGTTTTATTCTTTCTTTATTATTTGCCACACACAGACCGTGCGCTATCTTTCCTTCCTCTTCCTTGTGTTATTTTCATCTCTAACATTCACACACTAACATGCACTACACTACTGTGACGTCGTCATCAGATGAGGAAGAACACAGACATGGAGTTTACTGTACATATTTATTTACAATAGTTTATTACACTATGTACACTCCTAAGGAACGCTGCTCTCCACAGCACACCGACTCCTGAGACGAGCCGCCTCAGTATCTGCCAAAAGAACCCCAGCTCGCTACACTAGCGCCGCCCCTGGTCTCTTGGCCCGTGGCGAATAGCCACGCTTCGCAAGACCCTGCTCGCGATCATTTCCGCACATCGCTACGGTCAACCTCGAATGCCATGGAAGCATATTCCACCCGCCTCCCTTACGAGGATTCACGTGACTGACTTTCCACGCACAAAGCGTCATTTCCTCTCGAGATTTGGGCCGGCTGCACGTGGAGCCTGCCGTCCATCTGCAGACGATTTCTGTCGTCACACATCACTTGTGGGAACGGACAGCCGCCTTCTCAGACACGCCCCTAGCTGAGAGACCCTCCGAGAGACCCCGGGGATCCAGCCACCGCCAGCGCGGCACGACAGGACCAACCCCTCCCGCTTGCACGACTTGTGCGGTCGGTCGTGCCCAGTGCTGTGACGCTACACTACCACACATGTGGGGAGACCAATCGGTAGCTAGGCTTGTCCCGGCTGGTGCGTTGCCCCTCTGGTTGGAGAAAACCACGCAAGCTGACGGAGGTGGGCGCAGGAGCTCGACCTCCTGCGGGGGAGGATCACCGCCACCTCCCGCGATATAAGCATGCACTAATGCCCTTAGCAGTTGGCGCTCCCGGAAATACTAATCAATCAAAAAGCAAACAAGTTATCCTTCGATCCCCTCCTTCATACCGTACAACGTTTATTCCGAAAGATGTTGCAGCATCCATGGATATATTACAGTGTATAATTACTGTGTGGCGAGCGAGGGAGTTTTTGCACGCCATAAAGGACAGCACTGTCGATCTTGTGCGCATGCGCAGTTCACGTTTCGCGTCACTTTTGTGCATTTGCGCATGTGCAGAAGATCGATATTGCTGTCCGTTGTGGCGTGCAAAAACTCTCAATGGTGTGTGTGTTTCAGCGCCGCGCAGCCGCAACCTGCGCTCGTGGCTGTACCGCATCCGGCCCTCGGTGCTGCACCGCCCATTCGCCCCGCTGCAACACGACGGCCTGCGCGCCGACTGGGACGAGCAGCCGCCCAACCCAACCAGGTGAGCACGCGCGCGCACACACACACACACACACACGACGGCCTGCGCGCAGACTGGGACGAGCAGCCGCCCAACCCCAACCAGGTGAGCACGCGCGCGCACACACACACACACACACGACGGCCTGCGCGCAGACTGGGACGAGCAGCCGCCCAACCCCAACCAGGTGAGCACGCACACACACACACACACACACACGCACACACACACACACACACACACGACGGCCTGCGCGCCGACTGGGACGAGCAGCCGCCCAACCCCAACCAGGTGAGCACGCACACACATGTCCTACAGCCTCCTAGCTCACACTCAACACGACCCTTGCCTCTGCACTGCTCCTTTTTTTATAAGCGAGTAGTCGAAGGGTTCCTGTTCACGGTGGCAGGGTGTTCCACACTAGACACGTGGCTAGGACGAATTCAGACGCTGTCCGGAGGAAAATTCTCGCGGCCGGCTGCTCTGATCGGCAGTTTTCCATGGTTTCTCCGATCAATATCAGGATGAATTCCAGGGAGCAGTACTCTAACAAATGGGCCACGGACTGAGCGCGATCATTTCTTCCTCTCTCCTGTCTCCTTGTGTCCCTTTACAACCGCACCTACGATTACTTCAATGCACTTCATTACCAAATAGTATGTATGGAGGTCAGTCGGGAGCTTAGAGTTTGTCTCAGCTGGAGCAGTGCCCGATGGGTAGATACCTGCGGGGGAATCTTCCACAAGGCAGTCGACGTGTAGGTCGGTGCCACATTTCGTCGTCAGAAAGGAACACCGGCACTTCCCACGAGAAAACGTTCACTACACGAACAGGACTCCTAACCAGCACATGACGAGTCCGGGAACATCTATCAATAGTGTCTCGAAACAAATGTTACAAACTTTTAGGACATCTAGAAGGGCCGCAGATGATAACTTTTTGGCAAAGGACAAGTGGTGAGAAATGTCATTTAATGAAGTTACACATGTGACACTTGCCCTTGAATGTTAGGCAACTCATCGTACATTGTCTTTGGGGGCTCACGTGCAGTCGCGAACAAAGGAATTTCGTACACTCGTGTAACACCGTTGCATGTTGGGATACTTAAGGATCAGAAGCAAATGTCAGACGTGTTCCTTCATTTTATAAAATCTCCCAAATGATGGCTTATTTCAGAACCAACATAAGACAATTTTTTTGCTACTTTAACATCGTAGTCCTCTTACATTCTTTGTAAAAAATATGCATTGTTTGAGGCGAATGTAGCATGTCAAGCCGTTCTGGAGGAGTTAAGGAATAGTTCTTGTAAAGACATGACTCACTGTTCGTGATACACAGCCGTAGTCGGAGTTTTGTTTGTCGAAACTAGAACGTTCCTTTTGATTGACATATGTTGTATCTGAAATAGACCATTCATTGACCTGTCCCCTCCACCGTGCTGTAGAAGATTGTAACGTTGCTTGCGGCCGGCAGCTGCGCTGGCGGCCGTTCGAGGTGCCGGGCGCGGGGGCGGCGCCGGTGGACTTCGTTGGCGGGCTGCGCACCGTGTGCGGCGCGGGCGACCCGCGCATGCGCAGAGGCCTCGCCGTGCTCGTCTACCTCTGCAACGCGCCCATGCGCGACTGCTGCCTGCAGGACGCCGACGGCGACCTCCTCATCGGTGCGACTCACTTGTTCCTTCTCAACCTAGGGCACTTTGTAGGACGCTGCGTAAGGGCGGCAATAAAACCGGTTTTTGTACTTGGGTTTTTATTTCTTGGCGTGTGGGGGCGTGTCATCGCGATGGAATATCTCACGGTATTTCGCGTCGTTCTCGGCTGCTCGCCGCTAGGAGTCGCATGATCGCCAGCACTGCTCGATACAGTGGCGATCATGCGACTCCAAGTGACACGATCGAGAACGACGCGAAATACCGTGAAATATTCCATCGTGATGACACGCCCCCATGCGCCAAGAATTAAAAACCCAAATATAGATGGTGTCATGATACTCTGCTTCCCTGTAAGGTCGGCTTGGTTGACATGGGCAGAGCGGACGATGCAGAAATAAATACCTGAGAAACACTCAATAATCAGCCACAATATGCAGGTGTCCCAGAATAAATGTCACAAACTTCTAGCGCATATACAGGTCAAAAACGATCACTTCTTGCCAATGATCATGTACTGGAGTTTCATATAAAGGAGTTACAATAACCACGTTTTTGTAGAAATATATGCAATGCCTTGTTGGATCAAGAACTCATTCACGTAGTGTCAAAACAATGGATTTTTCTGTCATTTTGACCAGTCATGATGGACCTCGTCAGAGCTACATAATAACAAGTTTTTTTTTCTGTAACCCCTGGACAACTTAAACTATAACCACTGTAAAACTTACACACAGGTGTTTGGCCGGTCTCATTCTGGCGCAGTCAAGAACATTTCATGTACCAGCCGAATGCGTTCATACGTGGTTGCCTAGCCCTAAGGACAAATGTCCCATGTGTAATACCGTGAAATGAAATTCTAACTACACGTTCGCTGGCAAAATATGATCATTTTCTATACCTTTACGCAACGAAGAAGTTTGTGAAAAAGAATTCTGAGCCTTGATACGCAATTATATGGCGGTATTTTTTATTGGTCTTTCCAGAAAAGTATACACGCTATTGGGAGATAGGGTTAACCACTTTGTCACGAAACTATTGATTGCAGAGGAAGAGAAGTGATTGTAATACATACGCGCACAACAAAACTTAACATACATATAAAAAATAAGGTCCTCATCGAGACATTTTGGTACGTTAGTGGCGAGAAACGTCTAAAAAACACATTTTACCAGTAAAATGCTTTAGTAGGTTGTTTGCCATACTTTATACACCGTATTTTTTATTATTATACTACTTCTTTTTGTAATTCTGGTATTTGTAATAATAATAAATTTATTGCTAAGCAAAAGGCGAATGTCATCGAAAATGTTGATTTACAAACTAAACTTTAAAAACCTTGTAAATAGGGGTTTTTGACATACAGGTGCGCGGGAAACTTTTTTGTTAAGAAATAAAATGACGGGGAAGAGGCAAAATGGTTTTGTATACGGATTTGTTAACGACCCTTAATGTCAGGCGTTGATGGGGCGAGATACAAAAACTCAGGGCAAAGGCTGTCGTCGAATGCAAAAGTGCTGTGCGCAGAGCGAGTGTCGTGGTGTTCCAGTGCCCCAGCAGGGCGAGCTCCACATCACCACGGAGTTCGGCAAGATGGACGTCGCCCCCAACGAGATCTGCGTCATTCAGGTCAGTCGCCGCCTCGCGCCTCTGTCACACTCCGCTCGCGAACGCTAGAGGTCAGGAGCAGCAACTCCACGCTAGAGTTTCTAGATCAAAAGAGTAGCGCAACCGCCGCCATGGAACATCCTCTCGCCTGTTAGAACCGTCAGCCAACAATCAGGACTTCAAGAGAAACGATAACAATTGATCGAAGGCATTTTGGACAATTTAGTATAGAGATATTAATATAAATAGTATACATTTCATTCACAGATATTAATATTGATTTTGGGGAGATTGGTGGTTCCCAACATATCCAATAGCGCACAGTTCGAACTCCCCTGACAACTGGATATAAAATGACGAAATCTCCAGCGCAACGGAATGCGGTACTCTGAATCTAGAGACTCTACACAATTTTTTTAACCGCAAACATTTTTCTGGTGTTAATATTTGGTCACAAATAATAACGTTTTTAAATAAAATTATTTTAATAAATTATTATTATATCTAAAATTACGTACCGTTGACATTTTAAAATGTGTAAAGTCCTGAAATAATTTGTCTTTAGATAATCATGCTAAAACGTGTAGGGCCCAATGAGTTAATAGTACAATTAGGTAATTAGTCAATATGATAAAAACTACAATAATTACCGAATGGGGTGCTTATACTCCAGGAAGAAATTCACAAAAATGATCAGTAATATGACTCATAACAACTTCAGATATAGAAAAATAAACATGATTTTCAGATGAGAAATTTTCATAAAATAGAATCAATTTATTGCCCTGTAATCCTTATACGAAGCTGCTACCAGAAACTGTGTGGGAGTGGGGGTGGGGTGGAGTGTGGAGTGTGACGTGGAGTGCCTTGCAGCAAGGCATGCGCTTCAGCGTGGATGTGGAGGGGCCGTCGCGAGGGTACATCCTGGAGGTGTTCGACAACCACTTCGAGCTGCCTGATCTGGGGCCCATAGGTGAGTCCAGACAATCCCAGCCACACTGGCATTCAGATAGACCTTCCATCTTAACACATATAAACTTGCTCAATGAGGAATCTCAAAGGTCCTGCTTTTTACCCTTATCACACAAGTTTCTGCATTATTCAGTGTAATACTGTAGAATACATGTTTGCCAGGACCGCAGTCAATGCTCATATTGGACAGGCTTACGCATTTTACACGTTCCGCATTCAACGAGCACGTTTTACTCTACGACTTGTTTTTAATTATTTTGTTTACGATTTTCTTGAAAACATAGCAATGTCTGCCTGCGACTATGCAACCCGCCGCACCATTGTGCTGGGATGGTTGCTTTGCAGGCGCTGTACTCCCATTTGCTGTCCTGTTGATTCCCAAACCAGTTGTCGTTCTGTCAATGGCAAGAACGTAGTGTCTATCTGTTGCTTCGCGATTACTTCCATCGTTTTACGAGTCACAAGTAACACAGTTCTCGGCCGCATCAATATCCGCATGACTTATCAATAACCGCGTGTCGTTACAGAGTGAATAGGGTCAAGCTTCCCCAGGGAGTCGAAAGGGAGTGTTATTAACCGACGGCATTCAGCTTCATCTGATATCCGAAAGGTTAATTTCACGTTAAAACTCCCAATAATGAGGAGTTGTTAAAAGAAAATTTGTTTCTTTTTATTTAGATTATCTTTTTATTCAATCTATAATATTTTCCCATGTGTTTTAAGAATTATGAAGAAAGACAGCAAATTCAAATGAAATTCAATTTTTCCAGACGTTTGTACCTGTATATTTTGAAAACCTATTTTGTTATCACCATCAATCTATAATTAATTCATTTAAAATTTTAAAAATTTATTACATACAATTAAGTTCACAGAACAAAATCAAAGCTCAGATTTTACATTGTTTCATATAACATTTTCCAGTGTTACCATAACTTTTTGTAATGGGCAACATGATATGAACGGAAGAAAGTAATGAGATGAGAGAATAAAGGAGAGCAGAGAAAAGGAATTTACTTAATTTTGTGACAACATTGTCATCAATATTTGTAAACCGATTATTTCCTACAAGTTCATAGATTGATTTAATATTGTTTAATGTTTCTGATACTAGGAGAGACTATTTTCAGCTTACATGACTTATTTTTTTTCGTAATTTATTTTAAAATAGATACAAAATGTTAATCACTTATAGGACATAATACATAACGTTTCAAATTTTTTTACGTCTTCCTCTTCAGGCATATTTAAATCCAAAAGATTTTTATACAAGCAACAACCTTGTCGATAGAGTCGGCGGTATATTTTCTACGCAGACGAATGTACAACGTTACCCATCAATGATGGCTAAATCTTAATACCAACAAGTTTATCTTCAATATGGAATTCATTCCTTTGATGGCTCGTTACCGATTAATGTGTATATGATGTCTTGTCTGCCGACAAGGTTGTTGCTTGTATAAAAAGCTTTTAGATTTAAATGTGCCTGAAGAGGAAGACACAAAAGTCTTTGAAACGTTGTGTATTATGTGCTATAAGTCAATAACATTTTGTATCTATTTTAAAATAAAATGTTGACTGTCTTTAAAATTTATTGGGACTGCAATATATTAGTATTTTATGCAATTAGTTTATAATGTTAAGCTTTATTGCATGAGTACATGCTTTGAAAACGAGTGACGTTGGGAGCGAGTTTTCAAATTTGTACGAATGCAATAAAGCAACATTATAAACGAGTTGCATACGCAAGTTTTTTGTATGACGGCATTATAAATTTATAAAAGAATGAAACTTAAATTTGCGAATAACTTTCCTGTGATGTCTCGGGTATTTGACATCTGTGCGAGAAAACTGTAGTCGGCTGTTCCGTTTACCTCTACCTCCCCCTAATTCTCTCGCTGCGATTGGCTGAATGTGTGATGACGCAATCATTCGAGCCGTAAAATCTAATACGTCATAATTTGTGCCATTAAACGCCTGATTATGAATGATTTCTTGCAACGAGAAAAGGCCGTTATAATGCTGGAATACCAAAAAATTATTTTAATGAACTCTCAATTTAGCTAACCTATTGCAACAATAGATCTGTGGTTACGGGGTAAAAGTTCTTATGTGAAAAATCTTCCTTTGGAGAAAACAAGGGTTAGACTATTGAGTGGCCTATGTTTCCCAACGCTAAGCTATATTTCCCAACGATTTTTTTGCGTTAAGGAGGCAACATTTGAATTTGGTCGTTTTACTAAAATAAAATATAGATACCTAACTTGTAGTTTCAGTACTTAACCCAATTTCACCCAAAATTGACTTAAGAACGTTTAAATTAAATGATCACAGGTGTTGTCATTGCCAACATTGTTGGCAATGACAACACCTGTGATCATTTAATTTTAAATGCCAACGACACTTCCCCAATATTAAGAACTAAACCAATATTTAGAACGTCTACCCCGTGACCACAGAGGTGGTGAGCTGAGGTGCTGGTTGCGCGCATGCGCAGGGGCGAACGGGCTGGCGAACGCGCGCGACTTCCTGTCGCCGGTGGCGTGGTTCGAGGACCGCGCGGCGGCGCCCGACGGCTTCCGCGTGCTCAACAAGTACCAGGGCCGGCTGTTCGAGGCGCGCCAGGCGCACAGCCCCTTCGACGTGGCGGCGTGGCACGGCAACTACGCGCCCTACAAGTACCCGCTGGCGCGCTTCATGGTGGTCAACGCCGTCGCCTTCGACCACTGCGTCAGTCCTCCGCTCGCACGCGCGCACACCCTTCACAAGGCCCATTCACAGCGCACACGTGAACATAAGCATAACACACAGACACACACTTCTACAAAGTGAAGGCCCATTCACAATGCAAACATAAACATAAGCATGACGTTAACATAAAAGTTAGGACTACGTCCATAAGCGGACTCATTCACAATGCACATAACACATAACTCATTCACAAGCATAACACATAAGACGTTAACTTAAAAGCTTGCAAGCTTCAAGCTTCTGTGCTTATGCTTATGTAAGAAATAAGAAATGAAGTACGTTAACTCAAAATCGGGAATCGAAATAGGATCGAAGTCCATAGATCGAACAAAAGACTTGTTTTCCATATTATTAAGTTGGCTGTCCGGGTGACGCCGCGTCCATGGCAAAGGTGCCGACGTAATTACGCCCTGAGGAAGGTCGCAGAATGGCGACCGAAACGTCGGCACCTTTGCCATGGACGCGGCGTCACCCGGACAGCCAACTTAATATTGACTCCGGCCGCGGAAGCCTACGCTCTCACTTGTTTTCCAACTTGCTTGGTTGATTTTCGACAGTTTTCTGCGTTGTTTTGTAGCGTACGATCTTTTTGTAGTTTAGTTTCGTTGTAATATTCATAGTAGTACCATTTAGTTTTAATTTTTATTACAATTAAAATACCTAACCTAACCCAACCCATGGCCGCAAGCTTCGAGCATAGAATATGTAATCCATGCTCGAAGGTCGCAAGGCCGAGACGCCGCTGGTAGGCCTTGGCTCGTAAAGAGCTGTTGTGCCACAGTACTTACATGTTTATATAAACATGCATATTTTATACAAAATTTCAATCTTCAGTCTATCACTTATGTTAAAGTTCACGTCTGTGCGTTACGCTAATGTTTACGTCTGCATTGTGAATGGGCCTTGAGAGACTGAAGTATTCACAATGTCCAAAATAAGCATAAGCAAAGATTTTCTATTGTCTGTGGGTCATTCTAATTACTATTGGGTGGATGTGAGAATCTGTTTGTACAGTAGCACAACAGCTCTTTACGAGCCAAGGCCTACCAGCGGCGTCTCGCCCTTGCGGCCATGGGTTGGGTTAGGATTAGTTAAAATAAAACTTAAACTAAATGATACTAATATGAACACTACAACAACACTAAACTACAAAAATATCGTATGCTATGAAACAACTCAGACAACCACCGAAAATAAACCAAGCAATTTGGAAAACCAGTCTTTTGTTCGATCTATCGACTTCGAAACTCAATTTTGAGTTAAACATACTGTGATTGGTTCATTTCTTATTTCTTACATAAGCATGAACACAGAAGTTTGAAGTTTCCAAGCTTTTAACTTAACGTCTTACGTGTTATGCTTATGCGAAGGCATAGTGAATGCGTCCGCTTATGGACGTAGTCCTAACTTTTATGTTAACGCCACGCTTATGTTTATGTTTGCATTGTGAATGGGCCTTTAGGGTTCGCGCGACATATCTATGCGCTCCACCACCATTCCAGGGCGAAAGAGACACTGCGCATGCGCAGTAGAAACATTACGCATTCTATGGCTGTTCACAAAACATCCGGTAGAGTTCGCGCGAGATATCTGTGCATTCGACGACCGTTCAAGTGTGAGCAAACGGCACGAGAGGGCAGACAATGCGCATGAGCAGTAGGGCCATAGATCAACGTATTCATCCATTTTAGAGCCATTCACGCATACTATTGCCGTTCAGAAAACATCGGGTAGCCTAATGTGAGCTACGGATTGGAATCGCCCAGAAATTTGTTTTGGATCCATTAGTAGTTTCTTCATTGGTTTTCTTGTGTACTTTCTTACACGATATGTACATTTTTGTGTCGAGGCTGCCCCTCGAAAAGCTAGGAAGTCGAAGTGTCTGAGACGGCGTTCACCTTTATGACGCCAGTCGAGTGCACAGATTCCTCCCGTGCAGGTCTATGATCCTACGTGTCCAAAAGTTAAGAGGTCGATGTTTTTGAGACGGGGTTCAGTGTAGCCGTCTCCCTTCTCTGTGACGTCAGTCGGGTGCGCATATTCAAGTGAACTCTACCAACGTTGGTCTGGAATTTATTGGGCGCGCATGGTTGGAATTCAATTTTTTCGAATATGTGCCTAACCCCCCTCGAGTTTAAGCCCCTGTGGTCTTTTTTATCATGAGTGGGGGGGGGATTCTCGCGAGTTGGACTCCTCTCACCCCTGCTTTGAGGAAATTCCTGAAGTTACGTTTTCGTACGCAAATTACGTTCTGACTATAGAAAGGATATCATGTGCCCGCCGAACAGAGAAGAGTCGGGGTTGCCTACCTATAAGGGGGCAAATGTCAAATACGTGTATCGTTATATTATGAAATTTCTCACAGTATGCTCATCGGCAAAATGTGAATAGATTCGATCCCTCTACATGCCCTAGAAATATTATGTAACACTGATTCAGAGACTCCCTATTAATGTTAGTGAGTATGGGTGATTGTCCACGCAACTTTTCAATCACACTACAGAAATATGATCACAAATTTTACTCTTTCGGGAAGCGGAGAAAAACTAAAGGAATGATTCCAGAATCCATAATACTGCCCCAATTTGTTAACACCACAAAATGTCATTAGGGATGACCCAGTTCGCATTTTTGGCTGGCAGCGCGTGCGAGGGAGACTTTTCGAGCGGGGAGTAAAGGGAGGGGGTGGAGCCGATGGAGGTGGGGCTGCTTAACAGATGACTGTCATAACCAATCTTTTAAAAAAAAACGCAGGCATTGCTGTAAATTCGCAAATAACCCCAAGAACGGGAATTGTTAAAAATACATACGGCCTCGCGAACCCTCAACAATTGAAAATGTATTAACATAAACTTGCAGAAAATGGTTGTAACATACTGCTTAATACATGAAGTAGTTTTTAAAATATAAAATTCTATAATGCGATTATTCTAATTCTGCCCCTCAACCCTCTATGGCTACGATGGAATATCACACGACATGTCGCTTCTTTCTACCTCGTGCCGCTAGGAGTCGCATGATCGCAAGCACTGCTGGATTCGGTCGCAATCATGCAGTACCTGGCGGCACGACTGAGAACGTCGTGAAATACCGTGACATATTCCATCGTGAAGACAGGCCTTGAGGGGAAAAGTTAGAAAAACCGCACAATAGCTCTGCTGCGATTCGCTGCGCAGGACCCGTCCATCTTCACGGTGCTGACGTGCCCGTCGGGCAAGCCCGGCACCGCCACCGCCGACTTCGTCATCTTCCCCCCGCGCTGGTCCGTGCAGGAGCACACCTTCCGCCCGCCCTACTACCACAGTGCGTAGCGCCCTCCTGGCCAACACAATCACTCGCGCTCTCTTCGGTTGCGGCACGCGTGGTCTTATGGCTTCATAACAGAAATTATGACCTTATGGCTTCATAAAAGCACTTATGGTCTTATTGCTCCATAAAACCACTCAAGGTCTTATGGCTTCATAACAGCACTCATGTCCTTATGGCTTCATAAAAGCACTTATGGTCTCATTGCTCCATAAAACCACTCAAGGTCTTGTGGCTTCATAACAGCACTCGTAGTCTTATGGCTTCCTAAAAGCACTCATGATCTTATGGCGTCATAAAAGCACTTGCACTCTTTGCTTGATAAAAGCTCTCGGAGTGTTATGGCTTCATTAAAGGACTCGTGGTTTTATGGCTTCATAACGGCACTCATGTTCTTATGCAGGGACGGATCCAGAGACAAATTTTGGGGTGAAATATTCAAAATGAGTTTATCGAATGTGTCATTACAGATTTTGTAAACCGTCACAGGCTACACTCAGCAAATGCTGGAATACGATTTTATTCTTCTAATGATTATCCTAAAATACTTTTACTTGAATGTTTCGTGACAAGTTGAAATGAATAGTCATTGAAACATTTTAGAGAGGGAAATTTCCCTCATTTCCCTCCCCATGGATCCGCGCCTGTCTTATGGGGTCATAAGAGCACTCACACTCATGGCTTCAAAAAGGCACTCGTGGTCTTATGGTTTGATAAAAGCTGTCGTGGTCTTATGGCTTCATAAACGCACTCGTGATCTTATGGCTTCATAACAGCACTCATTGCCTTATGGCTTCATAAAAGTACTCGTAGTCTGATGGCTTGATAACAGCACTGGTGGCCTTTTGGTTTCCTAACAGCACGCATGGTCTTACGGCTTGATAAAAGCACTAAGGCTGAAGCGTGTGCGTGGCGCGCGTGCGTCCGGCAGGGAACTGCATGAGCGAGTTCATGGGGCTGATCGCGGGCCGCTACGAGGCCAAGGAGGAGGGCTTCGCGCCGGGCGGCGCCACGCTGCACTCCATGATGACGCCGCACGGGCCCGACGCGCAGTGCTTCGCCGCCGCCTCCGCCGCGCCGCTGCGACCCGAGCGCGTCGCCGACGGCACGCAGGTCAGCCAACGCGACGACACCCACAGCGGCACTACACTGCGATTAAATTAAGAAGGTGATTGACAGTTCTGTGTGACGTCAGGACGCCTCTCCCGTTTCCATGGCAGCTGCCAACCACAGAGACAAAACGTGACGTGTCAGGTCGCTCAGTTGCCACTGCCGAACACGTGGAACATTTGAGCATCGCACAGCGACTTCCCTGCCGCCGCGCCGCCCGCGTTTCTGCCTGTGCTGCGCGCGGAATGTGTACTGTGTTGTGATGAGTTGCGTTGAGGTTAGGCTTTTGTCGTATTTTTTACGCTTTTACACGTATTTTTTGAAGTGTTTGTTTTCGTGTCCCGGTAACACGTGCTCAGTGGTTTGCGACCTGGCAACGTCGCTCCCCTCCACTCACAAATGTCAATCACCTTCTTAATTTAATCGGACCTTATACTGCAATTTTTGTAACTTTGCCCCTGACGGAAATCAGCTGTTTCGCTGCCATCCAATCGGGAGCTTATATTTCGCGACAGTGACGTCACTATGATGACGTTCAAGCTCCCGATTGGATGAAATCGTCAACAGCTGATGCCTCTCAGGGGCACTGTTACGAAAATCGCAGTATAACCGTTGATTGAATGGTTTTCCGACGCGTCAAATGCTAAGATAATTTAGCCCCGTAAGGGTTTTATCGCGGAAGTTGGCTGTGATCTTCCCCGATTGGTGAGATTTGGCGCCAACCTATACATCGGCTTGCGGAGTTTTCCCCAAGCAGGTATCTCCCACTAGCGGGGTATTCCCCAAGCCGGGAAACAGCCTCTAAGCTTCCTACTCGTCTCCAAACTGGTTACCAAAATAGCTCTTTTCCACCTGCAGTCATAATTCAACTTGTAAATAACTTAGAGTGGGGACTCTTCTTCCGTCAAACTCAGGCACATTTCTTTAACAGTTTTGACGTTAGATAAACCTCTGATAGCGACTTATTACTATACCTAACTACGGAGATTTGTTCTACCTTCAGGAGGTCTAAGACAGGGTGATGAGCTGTAAGGCTTGCTGTCGATCTACCAAAAGATTTAACGTAAATTTTTCAGTAAGTCAGGCTTGTGATATCCGCAGGTATATCAAACTCAGGCGCGGCTCGTCATTAAAGGCTGTAAGGCGGAGCCTCTCCTAGAAAAATCGCCGTCCAAAAGAAATTTAAAAATATGTTTGCAAATGTATTTATTAATTAATAATGGAATTCTGAGTTGTATTATGTTACAATCATATCCAAATTTTTCTTTGTCGGTTCTTTAACGGCCGTTTGTAACGCATTTAAAGCTGTTGACAGGGAAGAGAGAAGCGTTAGGCTCCCACTTTATTCTCCCATAAGGCCTGTACAAAACGAGGAGGCGTGACGTCATGCATTCACTGCACACGCTTACCAGCAGACGAAGGCTGCAGCGAGAGAGCCTTCGGTGGAGCCTAGGGTCTGAAGAACGGCGGGCTCACCAGATAGCGTTACTGTGCAGCTCCGCGAGTAGCATTGCGCTTCAACTAGTTTTCCCAGTATGCGGTAGGAGCGCTATACTTGGGTTTTTCTTTCTTGGCGCATGAGGTCTTGTCATCTGGGGCCCGGCAAAATCGTTGTGAAACAGAACTTACGAGTACTTGTGATTACTAGTACTAGTAACTTGTAACTTGTAACCTTTGTGAAACGGGCCCCAGGATGGAATATCTCACGGTATTTCGCGTCGTTCTCAATCGTCTGTATCAAACTTATTATTAATAGAAATACAATGCAGGCAATGCAATGCATTTGCAGCCTTCCCCATTTATAAAACCACGAGCCGCGACTGATCAAACTAGAACAGCCATGTCAGCACACCCGAATGAAACATATCAAATGACTTATTGCTAATTAATTGCCACGTATTTTCGCGGCGAAAACAGGTGTGAGCTGTCTTGACACGTAAAGCAGTTAAACTGGGATCGAAGCTCGACGGAAACCCTCAAAGAATTTATTGCTAAATAATTGCTATTTAATTATCACAGTGTTAAGCTGGTGCCAAGCTAATGCATAACATGTTAAGCTGACAAAGTTGATTCAGCAAAAATTATTTTCTTTATATACACAACATTGTGCTATTTTTGTGCTTTTCAAATACATAAACATTAATTTTTTGCTCTTACCGTTTTTTCGAAAATAAAAAAACGTCTTCTTGGAATTCCGAGTAGGTGCAATACCTACCAATGTGTAAGAAGGTCTCATAGAAAAAATATCCAGCCAAGTTAGATTTTCTCGACGCAACAATGACCGCAAAACAATATATTATACAACTATAGTTTTACACGGCAATTAATATAGCAAAATGGCAATTAATAAGCATTAAATAATTGTACATGTTTCATTCGGGTGTGCTGACATGACTGATCCAGCTTGACCCACCCTGCATGGAAAATGTTGATGCGATGGCGCTCTCTCGTGTGCACAGGCCTTCATGTTTGAGAGCTCCCTCGGTCTGTCGGTGACCAAGTGGGGCGAGGAGACCTGCCAGAAGCTGGACCACGACTACTTCAAGTGCTGGCAGGGCCTACAGAAGCACTTCGACCCCAAATGGAAGCCAGACGACTAAGACACGCAGCGCACCGGGCGGCCTACACGCGAAGCCCAAAGGGAACAAAAAAAAGAGCAACGCTCGTTGTTTATGATCTGCTGCTATACGTCAAGTGAAGGAACTTCTGGTAACGTACGATTGGGACGTTGAATGCACCTTGAAGGCTCGCCGAATTGCCTTGGCGCGACCTTACGATTTGGAGTAACAATCAACCAAAAGTATACGTCGTGAAAGAGAGTACGGACCATGATGCAAGGACATCCTTGCATTCTGATAGGGACAACATAAAAAAGTGCGTGCAATCTCAGAACTGCTAGAACAGTGAAACCTGACTTCAGCGGTATTCGCGTAAAGTTGATAAGAAAAACATCCCATCCTAATATCGTTGTAAGTGGTCACTACTAGTACCGGCAAAAAAAATTGGCCGTTAATAGTGTTGTCCGCTTAATCAGGTTTATGAGATTAACGGCAGCGTACGTCAGATTGTTGTTTTGAAACAATAGTTTCCTTAGCTCTTTTAATTACCTTAAAGCACAAAATACAACTTAAAGGATCTGGGATATTTTTTTCTCCTCTCGTCCAGTGTACATTCCCTTACTACGCCTACTCCTGATTTTGTCACTCATTCACTTTCGAGAAATTTCCCTTTCATTCTCCCCAAACAGACTTGAAACCCCGATCAACAGTCTATAGAAACTAGGCGCAGGATCGTCACACGGAGTTCGCGAATGCTCTTCAGACTGCTTTCGCGTATGTGGCGGCGTACTCCGCGATCCGTCGAAAAGTTTCTTAGAGAGGAAGCAGGGTTTTGCAAACTTCATGAGAATGGGCCAAGTGAACGCGTTATTTTCTTAAGGGGCATTCTTTGCAACAATATTATTATGTAAAAGGAATATTAATATCCCTTTGAGATAAGCTTCTCTAGATGTATATTTCGAAGAAAATCTGAAATGTCCCGTTGCAGGATTTGAATCAAGTTACCTCTACCAGTTTTCCTCTTCTTTTTCTATTACAGTTCAAAATCTCTTAATGCAGGTGTCCAAAAAATGAGCCTGACCGCTTAAATGAGGAAATATTAACTTATGTATTTGGGAAAAATCAATCCGCACTACGAACAAATGGCCGCTTAATTGAGGTGACCGCTAAATAAAGTGGTCGTTTCCGCAGGTTTCACGGTATATCAACGCATCGGAAATGGGTAGGCCTACAGCTCAACAACACGTGATACTTGTAAGGTCAGTAAGTTGGATCGAGCCATCCTATCAATTTCATTCACTTTTGACATTTACAAATTAAATGGACATGCTTCCTATACTGCGATTTTCGTAACTTTGTCTCCGACAGAAATCAGCTGTTCACAGTTTCATCCAATCGGGAGCTTGAACGCCACCATAGTGACGTCACTGTCGCGAAATATAAGCTCTTGATTGGATGGCAGCGAAACAGCTGACAACTGTCAGGGACGAAGTTACGAAAATCGCACTATAAAGTAGGCTTAAGGCTAGCAGGCTACGATCGCCAAGGACCAAATTAATCAAGGATCCAACTACCTTCACATTTACTGTTTATTCTAGTATCAACTCCTAAATAAGTTTTCCTTTCTTACATTAATCTTCCGGACTGAACAGTTTGTTTATAAACAATGACAAAAAAATACACATTTTGAATTAAGAGCTAACTTAGGTTTTGGGGGCAAATGAGATTCATTCTCCTTCACCATTCCACTGATTTATTAGCAATGTCATCGCTATTATCTTTAGATTTTAATTCCACAAATTTTAAAACACTGATGTGAATGATAAGTGAAATTTTGTTGACAAAAACAGAATTAAATCGCAATTATTCAATTACTACTCACACGCTGTATTCTACTTCCAAATGTTACAATCTTTACCTTTTTGTGATGTACTAATTGAGCTGATCACTTCTTTAACTCTCTCCTTTAGTCTTTAGGATAACCAGTTTCTAATTAAAAGAAGGCAAATAAAGATCACTGGAAGAGATTTCACGTTATTATGGCTATATCAAATACCGGTATTATTGTACTAAGAATCATTATATATAATAAATTGTATAAAAAACATTTATTAATGATTTTTTTATATGTGTGTTATTCCTGTTTTAAAGTTAAACTAGCAATGATAAAATATAAACTATACAACTAGTATTAATTTCATAAAATAATTTCAATTTATCACTTACGGACAAATTTTTGAAGGTTATTTATTAATGAACAATTCAGAGCACGAGATGATAAAAAATTAGTAATTTTGTGACAGGTTTAGTTAATCTGTTTAGCCTATAAATAACAAGTTCAATGTATAAGATAATTTTTGTAATATTAAAAATACACATTTTTGACATGTTCTGAACTCAATAAACAGTTAATATGATTTTGTTTTCAATAAAACTGTGCATTACACATTCCAATAATGTATGTTACTAATTTCAAATGGACTCAAAAATTGAAAGAAAACTTTGCAGCCTGCGGCCATTTGAAATATGTCTATGGTTTCGGTACATACACAGGAACTCGGGAATAATCAAAAACAATGAAAGTTTTGATTGACTGAAAAATGCAAATATTTGATTGTGTTATTTTGCCTACACTACACATACTAACTGGATCCTTGCATGTCACACTTATGATACAGCTGGTGCCATGCATACCATTAAATATTTGCTATTCACATTTTGCATTATGAAACAGCAACTTTTTTTGTATACTTGGAATGTAAAGAACTGTAGTACAGGCATAAACTTTTATTGCAATATTTTTGAAAACTGTTTTTGTTAATATGTTTATTTGTCATGATATGAATGTATAAATTTTGTAGTAGTGTGTCACTCATGAAGAAGAACCATTGAGGGAAGAATTGGCATGGATCATCGGGTTACCACAGGCAAAGGACTTTTGAGGGCTGGGTCGAGTTCACCAGAGCATGGATGCCCGACTGGAGGTCTCTCAAACATCCTTATGATATCCACTAGATGAAACTTAAATAGAAGTAGTGACTTCAAGGAAGCTTAGATAAAACCCTAATAAAAGTGAAATTTGGGGAAGGGAGGTTCCCAAGGGTAAACAGAGAAGATAATATTACTGATTGATCCCTGATGTATGGATACATGAACAATATACTTGTTTTGTGTTCAGATCTTTAACTGTTGTTATTTAAACTATCTCAAAAGAGATGCCAATCGTCAGCAACGTTTGGTGAGTGGTACTTCAGCTGCAGCTGGTTTAGGTATTGGCGTTTCAAACGGTTGCAAGAACTTCACATGCACATGCTGTGGTGGGAATGTAAGGTTCCAAAGATTCGGAACATTACTGTATTGAGACTGCTTTACTTATTCTTGAGTACTACTTTTGGAAAACCTTCTGTGGTTCTGTTCAGTAGCATTTTTACAGCTGTGGATTGCAAATAATCACAAAAAGAAGTGATGCTATCATTGCAAATAATGGCTCATAGTGACTTTATACATATCATCACCACTGTAAGCTCCTGCTGTATAACACTGGGCATGATGCCTGTCCCTGATTGATCAGCAGACCGTAACGTGTTTGGATTCACAAAGAAACACAGATTTCAGAAAAATATTTAAAATAAAAAACTTAGAAGAAATAAACAGTAATCTTTTTTAACCAAAGGGCCACTTTCTTGAATATTTTTCAAAACCCGTTGTAGGAGAACTAGAAAAGGCTTATAAAAACGAGTTTCAAGCGGGAAAAAAACGTGCATTTAATGTATCAGGACAAATGGTGAGGCGAACACAAAGGAGCACTGTAATTATATATCAAGTTACAAGACTGACTTTACAAACGGTCTATAAAAAAAGCTCTACAACAGCATAGAAGACTGCGACAGATATTACCCAGCAACGGATACCATCCTGCTCTTTATATTTTAAATACCCTTTGATTTTTAATTTAACAACGTGAAATTACCAAGAGTTTTCTATGACTTTAAACATTGTGATTCTGATTCCATCATTTATTACATTAATAGCATTGTCTGGAACGTTTATTTTGACAAACACATTGATTTCAATATATTTGTTTAATGACTGCTCATACACTTTAATCGATCACTGTTGTCCCAAAAAGACAAATTTCTGAGTCTTTATCCCTGTTGGTACTCCTCGGAGCTTATTTGTTGTATCAGAAAAAAAAAAGAAGTTTCACAAACTGTGTAAACAACGAATATACCACTAAATTTTCTGCCCTGCGATCCAGTGTCTCATTTACATGATCTTCAGCAATCTTAAGTACATAAATTTGAACTCCCTGCTTCTATCAACCCTAAATCTTTTTGGAAGCTTATCAATGCATTGTATTGATGCTATAATACGAGTCATAGATTAACACTATCTTATGCTGAACAGCCAAAGTGCCTAAGATACAGTTATGTTAAGATGTGTGTCAATGCAATGCTCTTGTGCAGAGGCCCTTACTTATTGTGTTACCCTTTTACATACTTGCCCTTCAGAAAGAACTTAAGAGAAAATTATGAAATCGTGCACCAGAAAACTGTGAATTTTCGCCAGAAAAACTTTTATTAGCAGGCCCTGGTAAGAAAAAAGTGGATAAATCCAGTTGCTAAATATAGAAAAACGTTCCTCTAACATGTGGTATAGCCAGGATCCGTGTTTTGTTTGGTTCTTGATACTGAAAAATTGACTGACAGCAAAACGTCCATCTGTCTGTGGTCAATGCTAGCACCTTAACTGTTCAGCCGATTTTCTCCAAAATTGATATTCCCCAATTGTTCTGGCTGATGTCACGGCCTCTGGTATTTGAAACTGATATTTTAATTTTGGCGGGTACTTTACACGAATCCCCTTGGACATTTTCAACTACAAAACAAAACAAAAAATCCAATTTTTTTAAATTAAATTTTTTGTTGAATAGTGCAAAGGACGTTTAAGTGAATGACGCAAGTGTTATTTTCATTGAAACCCCCAATTTTTGGAAAATTACAAAAAAATTTAAACCACAAGATTATAGATAGATATTTTTGTCTCAGACCAAAAGTAGCTCATTTAAAAAAGGTCGTATACAATTTTTTGCGTAAAATTTGCACTTGAAATTTACAGAAAAATTGCCATCTCAAACACTGCTCTAAATTGTTTCTTAAAATTTTCTCCACTCACGTAACAAGGGACGGTAAGAAATATGGTCCCCCCCCCCAAAGATTGCAATATTACGTTGCAGTTTTCAATAATGTGAGAAAATATGTGCTGTTCAAGCTCTAGTAGTTTTGAATGTCTAAAATCTTTTATCTTTGTACTTTACATTGACAAATACTTTTTTTAAAACTTGTTTCTGATAGGAGGTCAGATGAATATTCTAAGGACTCAGCCACAGTAAGCTGGAAAAGTGAACGAGGTTACTGAATTTACTACAGGTCCACCCCTCATGCATCACCCTTCCTATGATTTTCCTTCATTCTGTTTGGGTGGCGCATTTTGAGGAAAATAAATGCAATGACTACCAATTGTTACTTCACTATTCAAATTAGTATTGGTATTAGCATAGAGGAAAGGTATGCAGACGCAATGACAACATCTGACTGGCAACCAGCCAATGGTGAACTCGGACATCTGATGGCACGATTCACTGTACATGGTTTTTATCACAGACTCTGCAGTAACATAAAATATCATGAACCAGATTTTCAGTGTCAGTGGAAAATGTGCAACAAGTGCTGCGAGCGTTATCACATGATATATGCAAAACAAAACAAGTGTCTGAGTTTTGTAGCAGGGAGAAATAGATACCAGCTTTGCATGTACGTGCAGTATTTGAAATTGCCCCGTGTGAGCATACGAAAACCAACAAAATGCGCTTGTGACTAAAAGACAACAAAGATCAGTGATTTGTGAATAAATAATAAAGAATAAACCTGCAGAAGTATTACCAGGAACAAAACAGGGTATAAATAAAAGTGTAAATACACAAACATATTAATGTCCATAACATAAGGCATTATTTGGAAACAGTGCTGGAATCGGAATAATAATTTGTGGAATTAGTTTATAATGTTAAGCTTTATTGCACTGTAAACTCTGCACTGCTATTTCTCCATGATTTTCACACTGCATTCGACTGAAAGTATGATGACGCCATAAGGGCAAATACATCATCTGTGCCATAAGATGCCCTTTGACAAACAATTTCTTGTAACAAAAAAAGTATTTTATCATGCAGGAATTTAAAAAGCATGCACACCCACACCAGATATAAGGCTAAAGGGAACAAAGTGCAAACCATGCACAGTGTACCTAAGTCACTTTTTTGCGAAGTAAACAAGCAATGCTGGCACTGTGTACTGAACAAGGTTTTGGGTAATCAGTGTACTGGGGCACACACTTCTGTCTACATGTTATAACTTACATTACCAAACTCACAGAGCAAAGAAAAATGCTGACAAAACCAATATTCTCGATTTTTTCATCCCAAGAGGTTCTCTACAGGCTAGCTGCACATAAAGAACTTTTCTTTGTTCCCAATTTTCTCAAATTGACAAGGGAGCAAGAACAGAACAACAAATAATTCAATTTTTTATTACAGAAAATGCCAATTACAAACATGCCACGAGTTTGAAGGTACTTATAAAATTTATTTGATTGCTTTTCTACAGTCACAAATGAAGTCAACAAAACTTCATACTGACAATTAAATTAGAACCCTATTCTTAAATACTGAACACTATTTCGAACATATACAGAATGATATTTCAGGGGAAGAATGCTGTTGCACGCAAGTGGAAAGTGATAACAGGAAGTCACAGGAGATGAAGCCTCAATGTCTTCGTTTTGTCACTTTCCCCAATCTTTTTGTTTTCAAGATCCCAGCTGTGTATTTGAAAACATCCTTTTCAATGATCTCTCAGGTACGTTTTTTTATCAATGCCTACTCCAGACAAACAGCCATGAAATAAAAAGTATGAACAGAATTGTGTTGATGGAATAATAATGCTTACAATGGAGTAAAAAGAACATCTTTTATAAACAGTAACAAACAATACACTGAAAATGTTCAATTTTATTTAGGTGTCTATAAACATTTTGGAAATTACTTTCATTTATCTGGTTTCTCACAGCTGTTTTGGTGATGAGATCAAAAATGCAAATTTAACACCGAATACATAACATTGCAGACACTGAAATGAATATTATACAAAATTGCAAGAAAAGTATTGTCCAGATACGAAAGTTTGAAATGGTGATCTAATAGGAAAGCTATGACAAATGTCACAACCAAAACAGAACATTAGCAAGTGACAAGCAACACCATCAACATTAAACCAAAACTTCTGTTGTTGAACAGTAGCCACTTGGAAATGCAAGGCTTAAGAGCAACAATAATGACTGTATTTCCAGAGACTTCACCAACACGATCACTTGCAAAACAAAGCTCAGTCCTGGTCTGTATTGACCTGACAGTTCTGGCCACACCTTACGATGCCCCAGGCTCCAACTCTGAGGCAGGAGTCTCTGGCTCCTCGTCGTTGTAGATGTTCTCCGCCATCTGCCACACCTACATACATACAAATCATCTTAAAAACATTCGTAATGCAAAATAAAATAAATGCAGTGTCCCTGAATAAAGAAATAAATAGACACTACATATGCCATATGTTTAGAGACCTCAGAATATTGTGCATTTACCATTGCCTCCCACCAATGGGTGGTGTTGGAGTCAAGAGAATTTATAAAGATTGTTGGCAATTTTGCGACTGTTTTGTCAGATAAGGAAAACAATGGTAAGTTGACTGTACACTTAGAACTCAGGGGAATCCACAAAATTGAAACAAAACAAAAAATCGACAAATTTCAAGTGATACAGTGCAGTTGAAATGTTGAATACTACAAATCTTTAAAAAAAAATCTAATTCTACCAAATTATGAAAAAAACTTAAATTAATGAACGGTTAAATTTTAAACAAGTTAAAATTACCTGCATAATGTTATCTTCTGACACAGAACAAATCACCCACGGCTCATTTGGATTCCAGGAGAAGTCCGATATTTTAGCAGTGTGTCCACCGTGAATGAACTATACAGAAAAAGAAAAAAAAAAGTTTGAAATAACCAGTAACAAATTCAAAACAGCTGTGGAGAATAGCTATTAAAAGTAGAAATGTAGGTTTTTTACATCTAACAAAAACATTACATTAACTAGTTGAATGCTTGCAATTACATTAGATGTAACGAATTGTAGAAAAATTACAACACATGCATTAAAAAATTACTATTGGCTAGTTGTAGCCTATTGATTGATTTTACTATTACATGAGGTTCGCACAATGAATTCAGGGTGCCCACCCATTCAAACATTGGGCAAGTCGATGATCAACCAACAGGTTTGCAGCAATCCAATCCACAGCTTCATTATGGCTTAATTTTGAAAAGGAAGCACCACAATGTCCTTCTTTCCCACCTTTAAACTGTATTTTGCTATCTAACTTATTATTTCAACTTGAATAAAATATTGTCATAGATAGAAGTAAACAAATTATGTTTGTGTTAGTGTTGAGAACATGGTAAGAATTTTTAAAAATTTTATTTTCTTTAATTAATTGGGAGAACTACCTGAAGCAAAAGAATAACAATAATAATAATAATGTTTTTACAAGACAAACTGTTGCAACAATGTTGATGTTTCAGTGGACTTCTTGTGTTTTCTGTAACAAAGCTGTCCATTTCTATGCTCACTTCAGAGCAATTTTTTTTCTTTTTGAACTTGCGAGTAAGTCCATAAATAGGCATATCTCACAGAATTTATAACGAATAAATGTATAAATTAGTGTTCATATAATACAATTTGAAACAATACTTCATGCATAAAGCTACAGAGCAAAACTAGTATCATCACAGTCTCTTTCTCTGAATTAAATCACAGTTGTGCACAAATTTAACAAACATGGCAGTGTGGGTCTGGGGCTTAAACTATGCAGTGCTTCATTATTTTTATTAGACTCAAAATAACACAAAAGTCCTTGTGAAGCCAGAAGAGGGTGATAGCTCCTTAAAATAACTGGGGAAAACAAGATCAAGCTGAGCTAGTGTGTGTTAACAGAGATTGCTATAACAATTGAGCTCCTTCAGAAATTAATTATAAAGGCAAACCTGTAGTACAGCTGCAGTGAAAACACAGATTTACAGATAACTGTAAACTATTGAAAACCAATGAAAACCATTGGAAACTGTAAACCAGTGAAAATTATTCAAAACCTTCAACTGCATGCTCTGCCACATATCAATTATTATTATTATTACTTTTCTCAAGACTACTTCTGTAAAAACTCACAAGCAGCTCTGGAGGTCCATCTTCCGCATCCTCTCCAGATTGCTCCTCACCAATCTTGCTGAGATCCCACACATGCAATCGGCGATCAGTGCCACTTGAGGCCAGAATTGTCTCATTGTGTGGTGACCACTGAACCTGTGCACAAGTAACCACAGTTTTAGGAAGAGATTCTTTAAGCTGCTCAATAAGAATGACCAATTTAGAAATGTCATGGATGAAAAGAACACTGGAATCAACATCCAATGACTATTAAAAGTGCAAAGGAAAAAAAAGTTGACACACTGTTTATATACTGGATACGTATGAATGAATAATAAACTGTCTTAAAAACAAGCAAAACAAACCATACCTGGAAGATTTCATCTTTGTGCGATTCAAAGGAATGAAGTTTCAATTTCAAATTCCGCAAATCCCACAATGCTACTGTCTGCAATAAAAAATTCAAACTCATCATGGTACATTGTAACTTAATTATTTCTTACAAATAAAAGAAACGTATACACAAAATCCAAGAAAACCAGATATATTCTTCAGTATAAATGCTGTATTCTAAAGAAATTTGTCTCAGTATTTTATACAAGGTTATCTTGTCAATTTACTTGGAACTATGAAATTGTTCAGAACAGCCCAATTAGAGGATTAAACATGAACTAAAATTGTACTCACTCTTGGCTCAATTTCATTCAATGAATTAGCTAATAAATGTATCATGAGAGAAAATATACTTATATTCTAAATAGTAAAAAACACTTATTAAACACAAAAGAAATTGAGCTTGGAAACTGAAAAGAACACAAAAGCACAGGATTTGAAAATCACCAGGGGCGGTATTAAAAAAACACCTCTCATATCACCTCATAATTCATTAACCCTTTCACTGCTAACGATGCACCGGTGCGTCAGACTTTGCCGTGCCACCACTGCTAACGACGCACCGGTGCGTCGCGTTGCTCTTCCGGGTTCGGGTTCTTTCGGGTGTTTTGGAAGGCATGGAATACTTTCAACTTCGGCAGTGCCAGTAAGCCTGGATCTAAAAGAATGACGGAAAGTAAATATGCACCTTAGTAAATATATAATAACTAACAACAACTGAGAGCGCGCGCGAGAGAAGACCGCACGAAAAAGTATTCAGCACTGCGGAGCGGCCAGCGCGCCTAATGCGTAGCAGTGAAAGGCTTAATGATAACAAGATTAATATTAATAATAATTCACATAGCAGGGACAAAGTTGCTCACGGCCATGGTCTACCACACATGTCCCCTCGGTAATGCTAAATGAGCAACAGTGATTTGCCATCTACATGCTTGACCATTATGAACATGCAAATCCACACACGCTGAGGGAAACTGCACGTCTGTACTGGTCAGCGTGTCACCGAATGGCTAACATGCCAAGGATGGGCATTGGCTAGTTAGTAAGAATTACAATCATAGCGAGTCTTCCGTTTCATTTTATTTCATCTTTATTCATAAACAGTCTAATTTTACCATTTATGTTAGTTAAATTATAAAATATCAAACTATATCATTTATTTTTCAGTTTCAACATTACTGTGAAAATTATATTTTCACATGTATCACAAATTAAATTTTATTACCATGCCTGAGTGATTTATGTAACAAAAAATTAGAACGAAAATGATTTGAAACAATGTGCATATTTGAAGAACATGATGTATATTTAGAAAAGCTGAATGGGTATACTCAATGTGCATTTGAATTTAATTTTGATGAGCCTGGCAGTGCCAAAACTCAGCTGTTTTAAACTTTATCATGTAGGATCTTACAAGGAAACACTTTTACCATTCATAATGCCGATTAATTAGGATTCGAAAGAAAATTGGAGCAAAACAGTCTTTCCCAGATGAAAACACATGCAATCATTTGTACAATCTGTCAGCTTGAGAACATTCATACACAATAATGCCTGTGGGAAGTTTGACCGATGGGCTTTGCTACTGTACATACAACTAAAGGAAGCAAGTGGATAATTCAGCCTGTGACTGAGAAGCTCAATGTTCAGTGCTCAAAATCTTACCATACACTTTTCTTCTACATATAACTAGCAAATACATACATACATACATACTGAAACCAATTAGCCCAAATATTGGCTAAATCAATTTTCAGCCATCGGTTGCACGAGATCCACTGCCTGCCCGATCGGTCGCGCGCGCCGTTGGGCGGCTGACGGTTTTTCTTATCGGTGGCTGGAAGGGGTGAAGAAGGGGTGAGCACCTCTTATCTCGGTAGTGACGTGTGCGGTAGGTTGAGAGAGGGGAGTGTGGGACGACGGGGGCAGAAAGTTCTTGGACTCCGAGGTGTAAGGTTGACGGCAGAGTCAGAGATGTAACCGTGAGTCAAGTCAACGAGAAGTTGTACCATGCTAAGGCGGCCTTCGCCACCCCTTGTTCTTGCTGCAAGCTTTGCTGTTTTGGGCGAGGCTATTTTCCCAATGGACTAAGGTCGGTATTTCAATCCTTGTATGTTCTACATTGGGTCCTTTCAAAAAGAACTGCCCGACTGTGTGAAACTGAGTTTATTGTCTCGCAGGAGGTATGTATAATGCATAATAAGACCAGTGGCGTAAAAGTGCTGCGGTGTTCTACGGGGACATGAGGGAAATAATCTCGGAACTATAGTGGCCGCGCATTCCATACTAGAACTGAGAATTTTTAAGCAATTGGTTATAGAATGCAGACTGGTGTAAGGCACGTGTTCACTCAATTCACCGCCAGAGATAATTTTAGGGGCCATTAACGTTATTTCTAACAAACTTCTTTTGAATATTCTGCGTTTTCAAGAAAACATTATATTTGTTCATTTAATTGAATGGAGATTTTTTGGGGGGATTCTAGAGAATTTCATGCACAAAATTATTTGCATATGTGTTTTGATGCAGTGTGTAATGAAGGACAGTTAACTGCAATTTCCGTAAACAGAAGGTACTACGACATTGAGTCATGCAAGAAGCATGTGCCCTTCACTCATCCCAACTGGGATTTCATTCTTTCCATTTGTTGAGCTTCAACTTGTTTTGTCACTGAAGATAATTGCCGTGATTCTAAGTTGTGCAAATCTTAAAATCAATTCGTGATAACTTTGCAGCTGATTCTCCCCTTCTGATATTTTTTGGAATTGTGTTAATTTTTGTTTGTTTGTGTATCAATGTTATTGTCATTCTTCAAGTTCTTTTTTTGTGATTTCGCTTCAATGCGTATCCAATCAAATGGTGTTCTGTGATCACGACTTTGTGCTTTTTTTATATTTGAAATCTTCTGATGAGCCACGATCCCACTAAAATCCCCCGAAACAGACAGCACGTTCGGTTACAAAACGCACACGCACGCGCACCCGCGCGCACACACACATACATACATACATACACACACACACAATCATCCGTTTTTGTATATAGAGGTATGTAATAATAATTATAGTTTCCTCTTACATCCATAACAGCCTTAAGATAAGGGAAAAATTCATACCACTGAAATATGTCTCAGCCAACTATGGTTGACGAAAAATAAAACTTCATATAATGTGATTGTGTTTTTATTCATAACTTTATTTTTTATGAACAGGTGTCTGTCAAAGTGGACTCTACAGCTAAACTCGTGTAATATGCATGAATAGTGATATGAGAGACAATTTTCTGTTTTATGTAAAATAATTATAAATGCAGAAAAACAATATAAAAATTATACGTGATATGTTTATCAGGTTATTGTTGTTACCATAAAGAATTTCTTTAATGCTGCTAATGTTTTAATATTCCCTCAATTTAGGATACATCAAAAGACAATCTTCTGTTCCTTGTTCCTTTTAAATAAAGCTTATTATATCAAGTTGTCTCAAGCTTTTATCTTAAAGTCAAATTATTTTACCTCTTCTGCACTTCACTTACCTTATCTGCACTTCCAGTGGCCAAAATGAATTCTGAGTATGGGTTGAATGATAAACAGTTAACTTCTGCTGTATGGGCATCCACAGTGTGTGAAGGCTTACTGGTGTTGTTGCAACGAGTGTCCCAAATCATCAGTTTTTGGTCATCAGCAACAGACCCAAAGAGAGATTCATGAAGGAGATGCCAGGCAACATCCTATCATCACACAAATATATGAATGAAAAATTGAACTACACATGCAATTCATTTCTCAGAGGGTTAGATTAAAGTAGTAAAATAATTCTAACAATTAAAGAATACAGTATTAAAAACACAAAATTTAATATGTTCACTCATTAAAGAAGAGGAATCGATTAGTATTTTAACATTCCAGAAAGCAGAGTTTCTTGAAGGTGTTCTAGGGCACAAGTTCTCAACCTTTTTCGTGCTACAATCCCTTTTAAAACAATTGTTTGCTTCCACAAGCACCTTAATTTTTTTCTTTAATATAAAGAATATATAATTACTAAAATACAAATAATTGCACATACCTGCCTTAAAAATAACAATTATACTAATATGAACAAGGTTGGAAATAGTTAAATTTTTTAAATAAACATGTTTTCAAAAACCAAATCACAGATAATGGTGTTGAAAATTTTTAATAATTTTATTAACATGAATGATGAAAAATGTCAAAAAATTTGCAAAATAGTAATTTATTATTAGGCGTTTTGTATATTTAAATAAGTAAAAATTATAACATTGCCTAATTTAAAAATTCATGTGTAAAACATTAGATTTGAATGTGTTCAGTAAACACTGATGTAATGCTGACAATTATTGTAACCATTTCACATCTAAAAAAGTGATCAACACTCATATGGAAATCTGATTTTTGTAACGCAAAGAGAAACACTGGTCTCACAGACCGCCATTTGTAATTGGGCGTTGAACATGGGATGTAAAGGTAAAATAAATTAAAGACCAGTTTCAATCAATTCTTATATTTCTTATGAGTATTCTAAAATATATTTATATTATAAAAACATGAAAATAATACAAAAATATTGACATTGTTGGAAAAGACTGAAATTTTGATGAAAAATTAAATTGTTGAAAAACTTTTTAAGTGTTGTAAAATATTGATATAGCCTCTAAACCCTTACAGCCTCCTTCATTCTCTAAATGCGTACAGCGGTAATCCAACTGGTCTTTGTGGGCTAGCAAGGAATTCCTCCGGAATCATTTTTATGCTTTTTTGCTGTCCCAACAAGTTAATTTTCTCTTCATCAGTTCAACAATAACTTCTGCAGAATTAAATCAATTGTCTAAAGTGACATTCCTGTTAGACTCTACAAAAGGTTTGCATAGACGTAGCATTCCTTGAGTAGGGTACTAAATGTATCTCTGCTTGAGCTGGGTTCGTCCGAATGCATTGAGCGATCGATTACAATATTTTGAAAGTAAAAATATTAAATATTTGAGAAAGTTCCCAAGTGCGTTTATAGAAACACCAGTCTCGTAGACCACACACCAGAGAAACAAACGGTCTCAAATACCACTACAAAAATATGGAAAGAGAAACTGCCAGTCTCACAGGCTGCCACAATTTCCAAAAATGTCCCTTAAATGCTGGCTGCTTCAGCAGATCTAACAAAACTCTGCCGAGTGATGTCCGAGGGTCAGGGAGGTAGCTATTATGACTGTCAATGTTCTCGCCCACTCATATCAGCCATTATTGCATAAACCAATTTCATTTGGTGCCTGTCACACCAATGTTTCCATATAAGTGTTAATGCTCTGTGCATCTATAGACTTCTAGCAAAATTTTTCGAGCAGTCTGCTTTGAAAACAAGATTAATTTTTCAAGATAACTGCCTGCTTTAATTTGACTACGCGTAAATATATACACAAAGGATTCCCAACTTTTGAAAGAATGGTCTGCTTCATTGACAACCCTACAATGTACAGAACACCACAAATTTTTAACACAACGAATGCCATGTCTTTAAAGATAATTATACCAAAAATATAATATTTGTTTCATTATTTTTTTGTACTATTTTCATTTGTACTTTTATAATTTTAAATGTACAAAGGCTTGATTTTCATTCAAGTGAATTGACTTAAAACTCCAAAAGTGGAGAGAATTTGTACTTCATAAGATGAAAACAAATAGCAATTATAAGAAAACAAGTGATTATCAACTCTATCAATTATTTTTGCAATTGATTTGATAATTTTCTACCGGGTGTGTATTTTTCCTACATGCTTGCCTGGCTGTGTAAATCACTCACTCCATTGAAAGGGATGCTGAGGAAGAGGAACATTCCTCAATATAACTTTTTTAATACAAAAGCCACATAACCTATGCTTAAAGGAGACACGAAGTTGAAAGAAAGATGGATAGGACAATATCTTCACTTTATCGCAACTGGGTTGTAAATGCGTGGAATGCACTCCCAGCTGACTGTACTCAAAAAGAAACAGTACACCTTCCAGCATGGTCCGGATAGTCATTATTTTGTGATTAAATAAATAATATTAAATACATAGGTGTATACGTGTATGTAGTCAAGCAGTCTGATATTTAATTGTGATTCAAATTACAAAATTGTTTCTCTACCAAACTGAATTATAGTATAAGTTCTTACACCTTCATAAGATGTGTACAAAAGCTTGTTGCTGTCACCACGTATTATTCAGCCTTCAGCAACTACATACCTCTACCACGGCAGTGTGCCCTGTGAAAATGGTCTTGGCATCTATTATGCGGTTTTCTTTGGGTGTGGCGTTGATGTCCCACAAGCAAATCGTGTGATCATCAGAAGCACTCAGTAAATAGCCATTCAGGTTTGGATTCCACGAAAGGCCGTAGCCTTCTTTTTGATGGCCCCTCAATCTGAAACACAAAAATACTGCATCACTGCTGATGTAGAAGTCAAGAATAGTCTCCAAATCCATAACTGAGCAGAGCAAAGGTTCGAATTCCTGAAGATTTTCGCATACCAAGGTAAAGGCATACAAAGGTTTAATTAATACACTTGAGATATATGAATGTCAACATTCATAGACAATCATTTTCTATATTCCTGCTCCTTCAAAAAATTTAACCCTTTGACTGCTATGAGCCTGCCAGTATGTCCTGGCACCATCCATGGTTCTTTGCTATCAACCTGCAAGTCCCCTCTGCAATGGAGGTATAAGGACATTCTCTCCATGTTAAGTTTCTTTCAATTCAACAAGATTGCATATTATGCTGCTCCAACTGAAACATTTGGATTTATGCCAAGGTTTATTTTCATTGCAAATGGAAGGAACTAGGGTCATTCATGTTCACAGCAGGCCATCACCACGACCAATTTTTTTTAACAACCAACAAAATTAGTTTGTTTTTTTTTTTAAACAAATGGGCATGTTTCCTACAGTAGTAAAATAGTTTCTCTATGCTACTTAGCAGTGTATGAGTAACTTAAAAAGAAAAAGGATTGATTGTAGTTCATCCTTTGGGAAAGAAGTTGCCACAAACCACAGTTTCACTGCAAACCAGAGAATTGCTTAGAGGCCATTTATAAATTACTTAACGCTCATTTGCAGCTATTCTAACCTCTCCAAAATAATTACATAATGCTGTGATATCATCCTCCACCTACTTATGGTAAGTAAAAATCTCTCTACCTCTATGTAACACAGTGTAATGGCCCCTCAAACCCACTTCCCCTGCAATAATTTAATTTAAGAACCTTACAGCTATGCTCCAAAATACATTCGAGAGCAAAAGAGACAGAAAGAGGCCAAGAGAGAGTGAGCAAGGTCAAGTTTACAACTGTAAATAACGAACAATTGATTTGTTCCTTCAACAAAAAAAGAGGTACCTACCTGAGGTCTGGATGACACTCTCCACTAGGATCTGGCTTCGAAGGGTGCTTGGTATAGTCGAACACCAACACATCACTTGATGGAGTCTTGGTAGCAATGACGCATGGGTTCTGAGGCATGTAGCGGGCCCTGTTCACTTCACCTTCATGGTTGATCTTGATTTCAATTTCTATCTTGCCACTCACAGAGCCAAAACCACCAAATTCCCCTTTCTCATTGTCATAATGCGATGCATCAAACTGAGCATCTTCATTGGGCAGCTGGACACTGGCGATGAGGAGATGATTTTGCTCGTCAGATGTATGCGTTCCAAGAATTAGGCGATGCACAGAATAATCCTTGCCTTCTGGCCTGCGTACAGAAACATACTAATTTCACTAATCACAATAAATCAGAACAAGAAGATTTTATCTCCGTAGGTTTTTACTCAAACTTTAAGTCTATAATTAATATTTTAATCACTATATAGGCACTAATTCATCTGAAAAGAGTATTTTTATTTTACACACAATACAATACAGACAAACACACAATTATAATTGGGGACATTGATCAATTTGAAACATCAAATAAAATCATTCAAAATCAAGTTTTTTGCATTACATTTAAATTTATAAATTGAGCGATTTAGATCAATCACATCATTGGTAGTTCTTTGACACATCTTCCATAATGAGCATAATAAAACAAGTTTGTTCTTGCAACAGAAAACTAAGAGGTGCTCATGTTTGCATTATGTGTAGGTTATATAGTGTTTAGAAAGGTTACACATTCTGTTCAAATTTATTTGATTTTACCAATTTTCAAGCTTAAGTTTTCAACAAATGAATAAATACACATTTGTTGAAGGAGGGTATCACAAAATGATACCAGAATGCGCTCAGAGCCCTCATGTCCTTCAGATAAAACAGTAAAAATATCTGACATTTTGTTCAAATCTTCAGAGAAAAAGTAAAAATTCAAACTGCAAAGGATACACTTTTGTTTCCTGAGAAATCCAGGCTAACCTTTCTTTAAACGACAATAAAAAACTGCTTCAAGACTTTTTACTCCTTTTAGTTGATCTAAATTGAAACACACATAAAAGAGCCAGCAGTATTTTTGGTAATAAATGCTTGATCAAAAGGAAAGTTTATTTCGTATCCTTAATATCTAATTTGATTTGATTTTTTTTTTTTGGGTCAAAAACAGTAAAAACTGTATGTGACAAATAGGGGAGAAGATTAGCTGTGAACACATTCCAAGTTCCAGAATCCCTTCCAAAACATTTTTACTATCAATACGATAGTTGAAAGATGACTGAAAATTAAAAAGCAAACAAAATAATAAAATTTTAAAAAGTCTAAGATTAGCTACATTTCAAAAACTAGACATTTTCGTTCCAGAAGTCAAAAAAATTACATTTGTGTAATTATTGAAAAAAGCAAAAAATACGCCAAATTGAACTTTTAAGTCATATTAAAGAGTGCAATTAGCACTATCAGTTCCAAAAGTTTGAAGAAAAAATCTGGAGCCATTTTTGACAAAATGGCATTAGAGCGTTTCTGAAAACGTGGAATTTTGAACTACTTTTCATAGAAATCGGTTGAGTTTTCCGACAAACTTTACTTGACATTATGAACAGCACATGTACTTATAAATATAATAATTAAACAAATCGCCTCTAAGTAAGTATGAATGATGTTAGTGACAAGTTGGAAGAAAAGAAAAGAGGGAAAGAAAGAAAGAAAGGAAAGAAAGAAAGAAAGAAAGAAAAAAGATAATTTTGAAAAAATTGCACATATTGCATGCAATGTTGCACAAAAACTACTAAAATTTTCAAAAAAATTGGCATGACCTTAATGAAAGAACTCACTATGGGGAACACATTTTATTTGAAGACAAAATCTCTATCTTTAATTATGTAGTTGTTGGAAGAGGACGAAAAATATTCAAACTTGTAATTTTCCAAAACTGGGATTTAACCGTGAATTAGGACCTATGCCACCTTCATAAGTGTATTTTACTCTATTCTTACAAGAAATTTGAAGAAAAAATTTGGAGACTTTTGAGAAAATTTGAAAATGTCCAGGGTGCTTCATTTAAAGTAACGCTAAATTTTACAGAATCTTTTCAAAATCTCAAAGCTTTGACTCGAGTCAATTCTTTCTTCAATTTGGTTTCTTCAATTGAAAAAACCAAACAAAAACACTACACATGGTTTAGGCTGTAGTAGTGTTCATAGACGTACGAACGTTTTGCTTTCAATTGGATTTTCGGTATCAAGGACCCACAAAAAAGGGATTGTGGCTACACCACATGTTAGGGTATTTTTTCTCTCTTAATTTTAGCAATTGGATTTATCCACTTTTTTGTTATCAGGGCCCGACAATGAATTTTTTCTGCCGAAAACACGCCGTTTTTCTTGCAGCATTACATAACTTTCCCTATACTATGCAAATTACTCCATATATATGGGAAAGTAATAATAACTCACTCAGCTCTACTCTTACTACTACGAGCAAAAGGAATGTTAAAAAAAGATGTGCATAGTGAAGCTACATTTACATCCAGAAGCAAAACAAGGGGGCCATCTCAGCATATGCTCAATGGATCAGGGGAACTGGACAAAAACCTGATTGAGATGGGGGTCATTGACCCGAAAGCTGCAGTTCACTACTTGTTACAGGCATATTAAGTCTTTTTATATTACACAATACAAATGTAAACTAATTCATTATATATCATTTTGTTAAAATAAACAACATTGTTCCTTTTGATGATCAGTAATCTCTAATTATACAGAAACAGTTATGCAGCAGAGAATTTTTTTTAACTTAAATTTGTGTACCAACTTTAATAATTAAACTTAATTATCATTACACAAATTCAATTTAATTATTATTAAACAATTATTGTTTAATGTCATTGGCAATGCATTGTAAAGTAACGAACATGTATTGTATGTAGATTTCTTGTAGTGAGCTGCTGATACTGACACTTGATGAACATGATTTCTACAATGTGTGCTGTAATTATAAATATCAGTATTGCACGAAAATATATTCCCACCATAATGTAAGTCAGTTTTCACAAATATTTCAGATTCATAAATAAATAGGCAACGCAATGATAAGATTCCAAGCTCAATGAAAAACAGGCTTGCAGGGATCATGTGGATGGCACTTTTTCATTATTCCAATTATTTTCTTTTGCATTCTGAAGGTATGAGTACTACAGGATGAGCTTCTCCAGAATATTATGCCATATCTAAGGCAAGAATGTACATTTGCAAAATACACACGAGCTGCATGAAGACTGACAGAACTTGAAAGAATTCTGAATGTGTAACATGATGAACTTAATTTAGTGTTTAATTCTGTTATATATGCATTCCATTTGAGATTTGACTAAATTGAGAGACCTAAAAATGTTGTTACCTTAACGTCAGCTAATTGCATGTGGTACATTTTCAATAGAACATGCGATTCTCGATTTGAAATGCAAAAGTGCATTGAAACTGTTTTCGTTTGTTAACTATTAATTTGTTATTATGAAACCAATTGGAAGCTTCTGAAATCATACTATTTATTGCTTCTTTTTAACAAAGAACATTTGTATCATTGGCAAACAACCGTTCTTCCATTTTTAATATATGAGGGCATATTGTTTACATATAACAGAAAGAGGACAGGACCTAAGAACGAACCTCGTGGGACTCCATGCTCAATTGGCAAAAAATTGGAAAGAGAAGTAAAAAATGTCCTTTGGCGCCAGTACAGTACTTCTACACTTTGAGTTATATGTTTAAGGTATGAGGTTATCTTTTCTAGGGCAATACCACAAATTCTATATGAAGGTAATTTTGAGAGCAAAACGATGTGGTCAAGAAAGTCAAATGCTTTCGAAAGTTCTAAAAATTTTCTAATGGATGCTTCATTTTGGTCCACTGATGAAGCAACATCTTTGAGAAAAGAAAAAAATGGCAGTTGACATAGATTTTGATTTTCTAAAACCGTGCTGTGAGTCCGAAAACTATTCGTTTTCCCTGAGAAAAGTTTCCATCTGTGAGTAGAAAAGATGACTCTCTAATAATTTGAGAAAACTGACCAAAGAGAAATTGGCTGGTAATTTTGAATTTCATTTTTGCTCCTTTTTTAAAAAGTGGCTTAATTTTGCTTTTTTGAAAATATCTGGAAATTTTCCTGTGTAGAAAGAAGTTTTGAAAATGTGAATTAATGGCTGTATAAAGGCAGAAGCACAAGTTTTAATAAACAATCTGAAAATTCATCTAAACCAGATGAATATTTATTTTTTAATTTACTGACTGTTCTTAGGATTTTGTTCGAAGACGTTTCAGAAATAAACAGAGTCGGAAAATTTAGGGAAGCGTGTGATGTTGAATTTTGTGGTTTTAGTCCGTCCCTTTGTGAGATCAGCCACAATTCTAGAAAAGTGTTCATTGAAGTGATTCACAACTTTTTCTTGATTACTTGCTTCTCTTTCATTATCCTTTAAAACAACATTCTCTACAAGGAATCAAGATGATGTGGCTGAATTTTTTTTGATATCCCAAATTGCTTTAGTTTTGTTACTCGCATTCAAAATCCTGACTATTTTTCATTATTTTTGCCTGAACTATTACTTTCCTTAAAATTCTTTTGTATTCTTAGAAGTATACATGGAAACCAGGTGATACTTTATTTTGTTTAGAAATAAAGTAAAGTGTACATATGTTTCTACACAATGTTCCAATTCCTTCTGTGATCCAACTATTACTTTTCCGTGAAATGTAATAATGTCTATAAATATAATTCATAAATATTTATCGACATTAAAAAATTATGAGATATTATTGAAAGTTTTTTTTTAATGAAACAGTTAATTATATTATTATGCATGTCATATTCTCTACTGAACAATATTCCACATAAGCAAAGATAAAATATAAACTTATGAGCATCTTGCACAAGTGGCAATGAATCAAAGATTTTCATTACAACACACGATACAAACTAGAATTTTTTTAAAATCATTTTTCACGATATCTGCACAATCTAAATTATTCCCCAAGTAAGTTTAACAAAGAATCGTGCAACGAAAAGTTAAATTCTCTAAAACAAGAAAAGTACAAAAATACAAAACACATGATAAGAGGGGGGGGGGGCACTCTAGATCGACTGTTTTTAAGAATACCTCTTATCACAACAAACGCTAACAAGAATGAATACTTACTACTGTTTTGAAATTCTTTAACAGTACTGTGGGATCAAGTTGAACATCAGTGCAAGGACTCTTAGAAAATAGTCCTGAGGATTAGGATATTAAATAAAATGGATATAAGGGGACAGTCATGCTAGAGAATTGGCGGCGCAAGTAGGTAATAAATTGCCAGATTCTGACACCTTAGAGATGGGGAAGACCCCTGCAACACCCAGCAATGCTTTGTTGGGTTTTTCAAGAGTAAAACTGGATACCAAAATCATATGGTCCCAATAATACATCACGTAACGAAGTAAAAATGTGGAGTAAAATAGAAAACTTATTAAAACGAAAGTGGATCAAATAAAATGGGTGACAATATGTGGATTAAACGACAGCAAACAATTGTATATTTTTTAAACCCTCTTAAATGAAATTGCCAACAACCTAGAATTTGCTAGAGCATCCTGGAGGATTCCAAATTGTAATTTTTGAAATATCATTAGTGTTTTTAACATTCCATTAACAATAAATAAATTATTTTCAATTGCACTACAAATTGCAATTGCAGAATATGCAAATTGCAAAGGAGTATGTATTTAAATGAATTGATAGTGGATTTTTCTATTATTCAATGATCACAATTTGTGCAAGTGTCAACAGTGAGATTTTAAATAGTGATACTTACATTTTTGACATTTAATAATTATACTTTTAATTCTTTTTATGTAGGGTGGTTGTCCATTTTATGAAATAATTAAAATAAAAATTAGAAAAAACAACACAAAGCTGAAATTATGGTACAGCTAATCCTTTCCTAATGTAACACTCCTACAAACAAGTCATCAACAGCATGCTCATGGACAGTGCCTAATAGTAAAGGAAAGAAACTCCTCGCTACAATACAGTAATCTCTCGACATTCGCAGAGTCGCTATTCGCGAGTTCCAAACATTCGCGATTAGAGAAATGCTCCCGGTTTTAACATTCACGACTTCGACATTCGCAAGAGGGTCTTTTGGTCATACATCATCTTTGAAAGTGAGTACATTTCATTTCCTTTATCATTATCATCATCATCTGGGAAACAAACTCGGCAGACCTCGGAGCTCACAGTATAACATTCTTCAAAAATTACACAAATTAAATGACAATTCACATTTATAGAACAGCACAATTGTAAAATAATTCAATTCAGTTGTGTCACATTAGAGGTAAGGGTTTTGGCCAAATGAACAGAAAAGCCATTCAGGATCTGTGCAACTTCCATTATAATGAGCACATTGTAGAGGAACTTCGGGAAATCATCAGTAAAGAAAACCTCATTGACGGTAATGATGAAGTAACGGAAGCGAAACTGCATCCTGGAGCAACTTCAATGTCAAAACTGTAAAACCAACAAGCTCTGGTGGAACTGGCATTCGAATGTGATCCAAACACCGAAATAACATCGAAATTTAGAGAATGGAAGCAGGAACTCCTTCATATTTGGATATTAGAACAGCGAGAAAGGTGATGGGGGAGAAGAAAAAGAAGAAGAAGAAAAGAGAGAGAAGAAGAAGAAGAAGAAGAAGGAAAGAGGGTGTAAAAAAACCTAACTCACCTTTCTTCATTAAAAGATAGACTTAACATTCGTGGATTTAATATTCACGAAGTTTAGGGGGAATCTAAATCTCACGAATGCTGAGGGATTACTGTACTGGGAGAGATGGAACTTTGTGATTGACAGTTGGGCAGGCATCTCAATGATTCCATGGCAACAGGTCAATGAGGTAAGAGTTATCACAATCCTTGCTGAATCACATTATTGTGACAAGTCACCACACCATGTCTTGGATTCAAACAAAATAAGTGCTTGATAGACATAAACAATTATTAAGATTTTCAATGACTGTATTTCATTGACAGGAGATTTGAAAATATGCAAAAGTGGGCATTTGTCAATATGACATCAAGTGCTCACCAGCTTCCAGGACCAAAGAAAAATCTCCAGATTATCCTTATACTTCAGTGAAAGCAACAACACAAAACCTAAATAAGAAATGAGTCTTGTGCAGTCAAGAATTATGGTGGAGGGGGAGGGGATGATGCGATAGTCTCTCTTGTTTTGAAGGTAAAATTACAAAAACCACTCCCGTATTATCTGCTTGGGTATTTGATCTCGGTAATCTCTGTCGTATTCAGAAATAAATGTATGTATATATTCTGTAATATAATAATATTACACACAAGTAATAGGGATTAAATCAACAAATTATAAAACATCATAAATAAATAACACTAGAAAAAATTGAAACCATAATAATACAACATGTTTTAAACATACTCAAGGGTCAGGTTTGATGAAAATACTTAGTAAAAATCTGGCAGTATTTTTAGACTTTTTTGAAAAAGACCCCAACTAGGGTCAAAATGTCAAGAAATAAACTATTAAAAAATTGTTCAGAAAGTTTTAATAAGGATCAGAGAACAATTACAATAAATGAGATAACAGACATTAACACACCGTCATGATAACCCGCAATAGGTCGTATGCTGTAGTTTTCAGGAAGAACGAGAAAAGTTTCTACCCACTCCCTATCTTGACATCTTGACAGTCACTTTCACAAATATGAAAGCTGCTATTCGGTTTTCCATCACTCCCTTGTCTTACGACCTATTGCAACTGATGTAGTTCTCTTGACTGATCACAATGATGTAATAAACAAAAAAGATTTTTTTTTTTACATTACAACCTATTGTGGGTTACCACTCGATGATATTCCTTAAAATTGATAGATGTTTTCAGATGCATCACCTGCTGTGGTTGTTAGTCCCTGCTGGCAGGCACTGACCTACATGACAGCTTGCAAGGGATTTCCTCCTGCTCTCTCCCAGCCAAGTCAAGCTCTAACCTCTGACATGAGGTAGCGTAGTACATGTTTGTGTAAAGCATATGTACGCAAGATCAATGACTTTTATCCCTTCAACCACAGGCTTCAGCGCCTGGGATGGTCACACATCAGAGAATGTGTGATGTATCGAGTTGCTTAACTTTTATGAGTTCATGGAGCTATATTAACCCTACCCATACCAAGCGACGTATGTGTACCCCAATCCCCCTTTTCTCATTGCTTTACGTTGACACTTATGAGATACTGAAATTTTGTTACGTTGTCCGAAATACTTCAATTAACAATGACATATTAAAGAATGTAATTATTATATTAAGGGGTTTTACATGTATCAACAAGCACTGGGTTGCTTTTTTTTACCCCACTTGGTATACCGTGTCACCATTTTTATCCTATGAATCATTTTTGAACATTATATTACTGCTTACTCGGTCGATTGATTGTGCTGCATTGAGGATTCTATTGCTGAATATTCAAATCTGTGTAATATTAGAAATGTTAAGTTACTCAAGAATTGTTTGTAGATCTCAGTTTATATATATGTCCACAATTCCCAGACTTGTTAGAATGCAAATGATACTATAAATGTGGAGATTTGTGTTTTAATACATAGTATTTTCCAAAAAGTATCAAACATCGTTGTATGTTATTGCTAAATTTATTTTATTTTGCATTATGATTCTTAATTTTAAAATTGTCTTTACTATTTTTTATCACTTAGTTGTATTTGTTATGGAATTCTTCTTCTGGAGCTTCTAAAATGAAGTTTTCATATATGTATGAACTATTTAGCCTGTTGTATCTTTTTTAAATATAAAATAAAAATATATTCTTAGAGCAGCAGGCCAATCTTTTGATTAAAATAAAAAAAGCATTGTTGAAATGTATACATGTTTTCCAGATAAGCATTTGAATCATCGTGTCAGTCTATCTGTACTAGTGAATGAATATTTGTAGTTTGTGTATTTTGCATTCCAAAGAACAATGTGAGACATCTTACTACAGATAAAAACTTTGGACAAAGAGGAAAATTTATATTGGACCCTGGGGCAATAGAAATTCTCTTAAGTTGAAGAGACCGAAAAAAATTAAGAATTAACTGAAAACAGAATACAAACTGCAATG
Source organism: Acheta domesticus (assembly GCA_031308135.1). Taxonomy (NCBI): domain Eukaryota; kingdom Metazoa; phylum Arthropoda; class Insecta; order Orthoptera; family Gryllidae; genus Acheta; species Acheta domesticus. Next base: position 37,571,432 of record JAHLJT010002630.1, read on the forward strand.
TAATGTTTGCTTGGAGAGAAAGCAGTGGGCTCTGCGGTTCCTGAATGTTCATCAACCGAAGTTGGAAGAGGCACATTATGCGTGAGAAATAGGAACAGAATGAGTAGAACAAGATGTTTTAAAGGTTTATCATGTATGTGTAATAAACATTCTGATACTAAAACAATAAAAGTAATCATCAATACCTTAAAACAGAAACGATCTTTAAAAGGGGTATTCTAATGAAGGGTCTTGGTCTACTAAAAGAGAAACATAGCAATAAAAGTTTATTAATTCTATTAAATTTCGTCTTTTGTTACGTTTTAACTGTTCAAAATATTCATATGCAAGTTAGTTATTCCTATTTCACAACAACCTGGCAAAATATTCATGAGGGTTACCCCACTTGATATTTGACGTTGCATTTAGAACTTGGTATGCGGACGGTTTTTAAGCAATTCAGCTGATTATGCTGACTTATTTCACTGTTGGGACAGGGAACCCTAGGTTTAGAGTTGCTGCGGAGACCAGTGGGACTACTGGCTGTGAGCCAATTCAGCCAATACAAGCAGCTCAAAAAGCAGGTTTTAAAAGATTTCCCAAGTACAGTAGTTCCATAAGCTTCACATCATCAAGAATGTTTCAGGATTAGTAGTGAACCAGACAGAAATAATTTTAAATAACATAAATCTACTTTTCACATAACATGACTTAGAAAAAAATTGACCATTGCACAGTCCCACAATAAAGTAATATTTTTATAGAGCTGCTTATAATAGTGGGGAGTGTCATACATTAAAAAAGGAATAAAATGTGAATTTGAAAAACAAAGTAGAAACATTAAATAACAATTTAAGCAATACCTGATGAGGTCAGTACCAAAATAAAGGACCTGAATGGACTGAGTTTTCATTTTAATGATTTTATTGTAAAACTTAAAAGAATTACTACAGAACCTCGGTAAATTCAATTTCATTGTATAAAAATGTGATGTGAATAAAAATTTACAATACACAACAATCACTTGATCACTCTCGTAAATCCATTTGACATTTATAACAAATTAGAACTGGTTAATTATGTAATGAAAATTTTTTCATCTTCCTCATCACACTGGACAGATAATAAAAATACCGATTTAACTTCTACAACTTCTTACCTTTCTCTAGCCCCACAGATTAGTATATAAAATAAATCACAACGAGAAACAACTCTTTATCTAATATTACTTTACGTTTTGCTTAGGGTGCGAGTAAAAAAAACTCAAGCGGTAAAGGATACTATTTATCTACATGAAACACTACCTGCAAATATGAAACTTTTTCAATTAAGATTCTGATAATTGGCCAAATTACCCCTTAGTGTAACAGCAAAGAACAATTTTTAAATTCCCATTGCTGATTCAAGCATTTCCAGCATACAAAAAAAATCTGATTGATAACAATAAGTAATGTTCCTTAAATGTGAAACAGAAAAATAATCAACTTTGCATGAATTTCAGAGGTTTTTTCCTGGATATATCACAATTATATTTTAGCATGCATCTGAAATGATGCAAGGCTCCAGCTGCCCCAGATTTCCATGGAACAGTAGAACCAATAAACCCACAAAACTTACCAGAAGTTTCTTACAAAGCTTTTCACTAGTAATTTTTCAAAAATAACAACTACAGATTTTAATTGTATTTTATACACTGGTGTTTGTTAGTTATGTCGTGTATCTTTGATCTGCTGAATAAGCTGATAAGTCATGAAAACAATTTTTACAGGAGAGCAAAAAAAAACTTTCAACTGAAATAAATCAGGGATTAACCACATTCAAACAAAGATGATATACAAACGAAACTATTTGTGTGTAGATTTTGCTTCAATATCATAATCACTGATTTACAGCTTCAGTTGAAAGTTGTTTTGGACTCTCCAGAAGTTTTTAATGACTTATCAGCCTATTCACCTGGGAAAATGATACAATATAAACAATTTTACCTTGTAACATCAGGTAACCATTGTGCTGTTAAAGATGGCCACTCAAGAGCATGGGTCATAACCAAGTCATATAAGAATGGGGTGTTCTTCTTCCATATCTTGTACTCCTCATTGATGACCCTTTCCTCCACGGCATCATCAAATGTTTCTAATAAATGCAAAAAAATTTAATTCTTAATGCATATTAGTCCACCAAAGAGGGAAAAGTGAACAAAATAAATTAGTACTTTTTACTCAACATTACAACATTTCATCAGTCACACAAGAAAAGTGACTTCACTAAAAAATTCTTGTTTTGCAGAAGTTTAGATCTGGGCAGAGCCATCGACTTTGCTACAGAACAAAGTTTCCTGCTCTGTATCTCAGTTGTTTCGTGAGCTCTCTTAGTAATTTTTAGTAGTATAAATATACTATTTTCTAAATTATTTCTTTAACTCAAAAATGAAGATTTCAGAG
>JAHLJT010002630.1:37573951-37614396 GCA_031308135.1 Acheta domesticus
GGGCACTATTCCATGAATTAGTTTGAAGTACCTGAAAGGCACACGGATCTTGTTAGGGAGAAACTCTGGTTCATTGTTCGAATGTGAAAGCAAAACAGTAGAAGTTATGGTAAAATCCTGGATTTATTCAATCCTTGATAACACACAATGAACAAATATGACACTTAATGACAGCTTGGTCTCTTACTTTTGAGCTCATTATTATGCAAGAATAAATTATAACTTCTTGTTGGAATCCCATAACAAATTTGCTTGATGAACACCTTATCTTAATTTTAGTTTTACAAAATGTAACACATTAACTTTTACACAATAAGATTAATGACAAAATATCCCCATTCTTAACGTTAATAAAATTCCCCTTCCAAAATTTCTAATTCTAATTAACAAAGTTCATCCGATTGCAATTAAAACAATAGATTGTTTGGATTTACAGTGATTCTACATTGTCTTGGTTGTCAAGTTTGAAATTGAAATGCATAGTTTACTACGCTAGATACACTATGATTTCCTTCCTGCCCAGTTTCTATATTAGATTCCAAATGTTTTAAACGACGTTACTAATTCTCTTTCACACCCAGTGTCTCATCTCCCCGTCCTGTCGTCCTCTTCCGGTCTTCCTCATCCTCTTGTCCTCTTCCTTGTCCTTGTCGTCGTACGGAATTACCATTCTTCTTGAGCACATGTTTCTCATGAATTGGGCTTTCGTGCAATTAGACTATAGTTTGTGCGCTCACAGATTCAAATGACCGCGGTTCGCTATAGTAATTATGTCGCAAAAGTTCTGTTCTCGTACGGAATTACTAAATTGTAACTGCGTGATAACTCATCTCTCTTTTCTCTCTCTTAAACTCTTTACCAAAGGGAAGCCAGCTAGAGCCAGTACTTTTTATAATAAGTGTAATTGTGTTTCCTAAAACTAGGCTCATGCCCTTTAAAACATCCCATACGATCAATAAGCTACTGACACATAACATAATAGTATATACACAAATGTCTAAATGACCATTTCTCAGAAACTTGTTCCTGCTCCAAACTGAACTTCTCAATTGACTATATTTATTTAGAAATTATATTTGATAATATCTAAAATTTGACAAGTACATTAAGCATGTTTTTGAAAAAATCAAAATAAATTTTGTTTGCATATTTACCACAAAATCTTCGCTCGCATCTCAATGATTTCCTCATTTTCTGCTGCAACTAATGTTGGCGTCGTCAGCAAATCCTATAATCTTTACTTCCCTTGGTAGAAACCTCTTTAAAAACTCATTGTAAACCAGTTTCCATAGCCTTGGACCTAGCTGAGATCTTTGGGGGCTCCACACATTATTTCTTCTTTATTTCTCCAATCCTCCTTCGTATTGGGATATTCTGCTTATGTCATGACATTTTTCTGTTTGTGACTATTCATGGCGTTTGCTACATCAGTAAAGTACCTAAAAACTGTTAGATTTCATTTGCTTCCTTCGTATTAAATAGCTTTAGAATACACAGATGTGCAAGCCCTCTGTAATGAAACCTAAGGAGCGCTCTTCAAAATTACCACACGTAAGCCAATTATTATGAATAAAAAGTAATGTTTTCTTCATTATTGTAATAGACACTAATGTAATATTATGTTTAATTTTCTAATATTAACAGAATTTGTAAGAATTTAATTGAAATAAACCTGTTAAACTTTCTTTTGAACTCTATTTCTTATGTTGTTTATATGTTATCCAACTGCTTTTCATGGTCTTTTTTTGCTGCCAAAGGGGTTGCTTGTTTTTGAGTGTGTACCACCTGAGCAGACCTTCAACACCAAATTCTATGAGAAAATGTACAAAAGACTGAAACAGAAGGTAACCGCTTCAGGATTCCTGGATGCTTGACCATGCCAAGACACCCTGCCAACACTTGTGTTGTGAGCGACTATTGGACCTTGATCGATGTGACACTGGCTCCCAACTGCCCTTACATTCCCAATATGGTCTCGGGATATACATTTTTGTTTGAAATGATGTCATTGGCACACTGTTGACATCAAAATGACTACAGGGAGGTGTATTACAGTCATCCCAGTTGGGGACTTCCAAGAGACATCAGTAGCATGGAAATCTTACTGGCAAAAAATGTATTAATGTAGAAAGGAAGATGCATTACTTTTGGGTCGTGGGTAATTAATTATCTGGATGCTAGTGATCGTGTTTATTTTGTGTTTTTTTTATTTTTATTAAATAAAATACTAATGGTTTCAGTGTTAATGCTATTTAGCAATTGCAAATTAACTTAAAGTATTTGAACATTTCTAGGTTTATCAAGCATCGTCATCCACACGGACTGCTCCAGGAGGTGTTAAGGAAGTGAAAAAGACTGTGTGTGATTCTCGCACAGGTGTGAAGAAAATGGCGATTGGCCATCACATAGGTGAACGTGGTCATGTCCTAGAACGTGAACAGAACCTGCACTCTGGTGATCGGGAAGAGCGACAAGAATTCATTAATTTGGATGAAGGTGATTAATTCAGCATCCTTGCCTAAATTTGTGTTCCTTTCAAAATGCTAGAGAGTATTTTTGATATCCTCACTACAAATGCTTTTGTATTTCATAGTCCTTAATAAATTATTAACTTCATTAAATTATATCCATTATCTCCATTAGATTATATAAACCTTTTATTATCAATATTCTTTTAAACAAAAACTTACAAATTTATTAGTTACTCAAACATTTTTAATCTTAAGAAAAGGACCTAGTGAGGTAAGAAAGGAAAAACTTGGAATAAAGTAGAAGTTTGAACAATGATTTTTTGCAAAATAAATTTTCAAAGCATTCCTATCTCACAAAGAAAACCATTAAATTCTTAAAGTTAATAATGTAATTTTATATTTATTTATTTATTTTAACAGGCAATCGCCCAATTACATATACATATGTAACATACACATACACATTACCCAATACACATACACATGTAAAGTGTGACTTGAGTCTATTAAAAAAAAAAAGAAAAAGAAAATTTATAAAATCCCAATTTCCATGCTACAAAATTAAAAAATTTATGTTGAATACGTTCTATTTTATGAATATAATTATCATAGATGGGTGACCATATCTGGGATCCGTACATTAAGATTGGTTTAACAAGCGACAAGTATAAGATCCGGACTGACCACTTATTTGAAAAATCAGTTGTCATCCGTTTAATGAATCCCAACATACGATTTGCTTTCAAAATCACTGCATCCATGTGATATGAAAATTTCAATTTAGAATCAAAAAGGATTCCCAAATCTTTCATCAGTGAGACCTGTTCGAGATTTTGCCCATTTATCCCATATGGAAACTGAATATTGTCCCTCTTTCTAGAAAAAGTCATAATTTTACATTTTTGTATATTCAGTTCAAGTTTATTTGCTTGACACCATAAAAATAGCAAGTTTAAACTAGTTTGTAAATCATGACATTCTGAAAATTGTTCTTATTTCGGAATATAACTTCAGATCATCAGCATACATTAGGAATGAAGATGTATTTAATTGAAATTTCAAATCGTTTACAAATAAATTAAATAATAAAGGGCCCAAATGGGAGCCCTGAGGAACACCAGAGGTAACTATTATGTCTCTTGAAATAAATGATTTAAATTTTACATTTTGAACCCTACCAGTCAGATAATTTTTAACCCATTTCAAAAAAGTACCATGTATACCTAAATTTTATATTTTCTTTAATAATATTTTATGATTAACTGTATCAAATGCTTTTGAAAAATCTGTATAAATTGTCAACTTGTGAATTTAATTCTAATAATATTCTAATAATAATTTAATTTTATAATATTAATTTGCTTCATACTTTTTGAAATAATAATCTTTCATAATTTTGTTACACAATTTTTCCTTCCAAATTCAAATGTATGCCATTGATAAATGGGTTCCATGTTTTATAGACAAATGGGAAATTGAAGACATAAAATGGAAATTTAAAACTTGTTTCACATGTATTAGTACATCATTTATAATATCAGCATTATATATATGGTGTAGTTATTAGTAACTTTGATTAGTTGTATATAGACCTTGGATTTTAGCACAAATGCGTATTTAATTCCTTTAGGAGATTGTGGAAAATAATTGCAGATGTTTACGAATCGTGAAAAAAAGAGAGCATCTAATAGTGCCTAAAATGTCCGAAAAGGGTGATTGATGCCAATTTTGATATTTTAGTGCGTAAAACAAGTAATTTTGAGGAGATATCATGTTTTCAGTACTCATTTTTATTTTCGCGCCTTACGAAGGAACGTTGTAAGAAGAGAAAGTTATGTCATTGTGCCCAGGAAAATGGCAAAATTTTAGAATTTGTTATATCAAAATGCAAATACTATCCCGAATTCCTCAAACTGTGATATTCCCTGATTGACAAATACACAATCAACTTAGCACTGAAATCTCTCGCCCAACACACTGAACATAGTTCCCAGAAGAACATAGAACCCAGTTCTGCAAGTCAGTATAAAGAGGATGTTTCACACTCTTCTCCGATCAGCATTCCTTCCTTAGGCAATTGCACCCTTTCCCTATGCAGCTGTGCCGCTGAAAGGTCGAGACTTATCACTTGCGGCACATTGTCTATGCCAGAGGTTTCCAAACATTTTCCGCCCATGGCTCCCTTAACGAACTTCCCACAGCTCCTCTGGTAACAAGAAATTTCAAATGTAAGGGTTAATATAGGCCTATGAAAAATTTAACCGAAATTAGTAAGTGATATAAAGGCTATTTTATTTCTCTATTCTTATTAGTATTAAAATAACGCATACATAGCACTGGTTTTTTGTCACCGGCTGCGCTCTTGCGTGAGCATGGGAGCCTTGATGTTGCGTGGGTAGAAACATTAAATATATCCGGCTGCTATGCACACTAGGGATGTACGTTGATGTTAAGGAGACACAGAAGCGTATTGGTAATGAAATTGCTAGGTTCAAGTAACCCACAAATTATTCAGATAAAAAAAATTGTATATATTACAAAGAACTTGTAGTAAGAATTATTTTGATGTCATATAGGACCCAAGGATTAATGCAAATCAAATCTAAAGATCATTTTTTTTTAAATCACCAGTGATGCCCGTGGGGGTTGCGACGCAAAGTTTGAAAACCCCGATTTGAATCCCTTGTGCCCTTTCTGAAGCCAGAGTTCTTTCCAAACCAAAAGAACCTAAGTGTTTTATTTATTATACCGACAAACTTGCAAATTTTCTCAGTATTTTAACTTGATTAGTTTGATGTAATTTTGTGAAAGTCACAGCATATCTTTGATGTTTTAAACTGTTTCACATTTTTTTCTTTTTACTGTTTTGCAGAGGAAGCAGTGGACTTCAATAGAGCAAATTTGAAAGAGAAGACAAGGCTATCTGCTGGAGCAATTCCTATAATGTAGGCCCTCGCATGCACCTGGCCAGCGCCGTGAACGTGAGACAATGCGAGCATTGCCCCCTGCCACCAATACTTCAAGGTTAGTTGAAAAATATTTGAAGAAGTAATCCTAGAATGTAATTGAGCTAGTCTCCCCTTGGATATTTTATCATTCTAATGTTGAATATCGAAGAACATTTAGTAGAATTGTCTAGTTCAGTACGTCATCTTATAATGTTTCCTTCATTTTCAGTTACGTATCAATTATTAGATTTTAATACTGCCCTATTCTATTCCTGTGTTTTGGGGTGTTTCAAAAGCTTTTGAGAATTCTCTTGCACTGTAGATTACATTGCATGTTATGCTATTTGAATTAGGAAATGGAATAAATCAGATGTGAATTTATTAAAATTTTTTTCTAGTAGGGTGAGACTACATGTTAAAATTATTTTTTTTCTTCTAGTTTTTGCAGTGTTGTTAACCCCTTGGAAACTATCCACAAGGGTAATGCTGATTTGTTCATTTGTTGAACGCTAAATCATTTTTTGTTTTCTAGATTTTTCAGGGTTAATAAAACAGCATGTGTTCATAGCTGAAATAATATTTTTGTTTTTCTGAGTGTAGGGAAAGACCTGTTTTAGAAATGGAGATATTAAGTGATTTGCGTGCAAGTGATTCATATCTGTGCTTGCCTTCTATCATTGTTCTTTCTTGAATGAGCCTACTCATCAGCAGTAGTTTGGTATAAGATAAACATAGTGAAAAATGTTCCTGCTTTTCAAATCTATTGTAACTTGTAGTTGAAAGTCTCCTTGCAGAATGCAGACTTACTGAGGGGTATGCCGGACAGATTTCATTCAAAGAATTTGAGGTATTTTGCTTGAAAATTCCAATGACTTCTGATGAAAGCAAAATTCCAGATCATATGCGACTCAAAATTGTGGACAATTGTGTTTGTGAATATTATGTAGAAAAGTTATTGTATCTAGGGAATATTTGTGTGCATTCTCTTTGGGTATTGTACAGTGCTAATGGTCTTATAAAAGCTCTGTGTTGAGATTGATAGATTTGACCAGAGAAGCATCAAGAGAGGAGAAATTATTTTGATTTAAATTTTTATTTACATGTAGCCTGCTAGTACAAATCATATTAGCAGCTTTTGATTTGTCCCTCTAGCAGTCCCTTGGGGTTTAATGAAGTTTGTATTCCTAGGGATGTGTGTTCTTTTCAGTTGTAAATAATTTATTTTACAAAACTATTGATACATTTTGATAGGTTGGTGATAAACCAGGAAAATCTGCTGTTGTAAGAAGAATTAGGAAGTCAAAGGAAGAATGAGGGATTTTTTTATTTCAATGGAATAATTACTTTGGAAGTCATTAATATCAAATTATCAAAATTTAAACAGTAAATGGAAATGGTAATGCTGTTCTGAAGAAGTTAAAAAAATAAAAGTTAAACTACAGGTATACAGTCGACTCCAGTAGTGAACCCTCCGTTATAGTGAACTTAAGTCAGTGGTCCCATTCACTTACATTACAAATAAGCATAAGGATTTCAGTTACAGTGATCTTGAATCTTGGCTATAGAGAACATAGGAAATACAACGTTCTGGAAATTAATTCCCTCCAGGAAAAGAATATATTCCCTCAGTGTCACAAAATCAAACACCAGGCAGCTTGAAAAAAATATCATTGACGAAAGCTCATAATCACAGAACTCTCCCCTGAGGTGAAGGTAGCAGGCTTGGAATGGAGACCTTACTGACGACCTTACGCCACTCAGTTTCACTGTGGAAACAAAGGATGTGTCCTGCGTAGGCTACAACTGGTGGCAGCATTGCACAATTGCTTGCTTTGGTTTCGAGCTTGGTGTTATATTCTGTGGTTATATATTAATGTTGTGTTCTACGTAAGGGAGAGGGAGCATGCAACTGCCACAGCCCTACAGCTGGCGACTCTCCTCCACTATGCTGTTTGGAACAGCGATCTGTCATTACCAGAAGGATCTTGTATGTTATTAGGTTAGTTAAAAAGGAATTCGGAGAGAGAGACGAGAGAGAGAGAGAGATGGTGTTCCAACAGTGGAAGAGGCATTCAAGGGTGTAAAGACTGCATTACGATACTTAGAGACAGAAGACAATGCAGAATCAAGAATGAAGAGAGCATGAAATCTGGAGAAGGATCTAGAGAAATTATGTATGAATCAAACAATTGAAAATAATTGACTTTTTAAGGGCAAATAAAAGTATTGAAATTTTCAATTCGTGCTGTTCAAGTATTTTGCTGTGTATATTGATAAAATCAATTATTATGGAGAAATACTGTTAATTTTGACATCATTGAAATATAGTGATCCAAAAATGTTAGTCCCCAAAAGTTCACTTTAACCAGAGTCGACTGTATAATGCTTGTAGAGATCTCATCAGTGCTGCATTATTAACCTAAAGAGTTCAAAAATTTTGAGAATTCTAAACGTATTCTATGGGCAAGTGAATCACTAGCTTTATGTGACAGTTAACAGCAGACAAATGAACAATCCAATTGTTCCCTGAAATTCTGTTAAATGTTTTGGTGAATCAGCAGATTCTGGGAATTAATGCATGGATGTTCCTTGTAATGCATGTGGCCACAAGTGCTTAATAGTTTCGCCCATCTTATTTCATTCATCTTAAAGACAAATTTACAAATATATCTGTAACATTCACGCAAAGTATACAAATAAAAAAACTAAACAAAAATATACAGAACAAAAATTATCAACACAATCAGAAAAATACACCATATCAAAATACAAAGTGTACTAACACAAAATGCACAATGCAATACCACACAGTATAATACAATACTCAAAAGTGCACGTACATAAAAAGCAATATCAAGAAACAAAGTATACAAAGTCCAGTACATGAATAAGTGACGGGTAAAAATTTACAGAATTTCCTTCTTAAATCATGTTACATTGCATAATCATTGGGGTAGTTAACTCCCTTACACCCTACACATAAAAAGAGATGAATGATATTCATTTCTAAAGTTGAATTTCTGCCCTTGCAAATTTTCCTTCACATGGCCTATGCAAGTATAGAAGAATTCACGTAAGAAAAGGCAAAAGTGACAGTTCGCTAAACAAGTGTGAACATCACATGTAATTCAGAGAAGTATCCCTCCGCCGCGGCAGCTATTCAGCCACGCCTCTTCGTAACCTCACTTCAAAGGATTTGTTTATGGCTCCCGTGAAGAGAATTATATATATGCAGAAGTCTAAGAGTTTCATCAAGTAAATGCACGTACGCGAGTCCGCGAAATATTGAAATTTAATTACGCATGTGAAAAAATATATTAACATACTCTCATATGAAGTAAATGAAAACTGCCACGAATGTGTATAAAAGAAAAAATATTTTTTAGGGGACGTTCAAATACCTTTTCTTTGAGTTTCGCAGCGCAGCGAAGGGCCCATACATTTTTGTAATGAAGAGTGGTTTATTATAATTACAACACCCCGATTTTCCATACTTAGTACAATTGCTCTCATAACTCAAATGTGACTTAATGGTTTTGTATGTCAAAAATGTTCTACAAGGCAATGCATTCCTTAATCTAGTTTGTCTGTTTTCATCTCATTTCTTGGATGAATAATAGGCACATCCTTTAAATTCACTCTTACTAATTAAAACATCTTATTAGTGAACACTATCTTTTACTTGTATTCTATCATCCTCAACTCAAGGCTTTACTAAATTTTCTCCAGAATTGTTTCCTTTCCTAGCATCCACTTAACAAATTATTATTTTAAATACTTAATTATCAACAGAACATATCTCAATAATCTAAAATGAATAGATGGGTTTGAACACTGTCCTATAAAGGTGCATAAAAAAGAAAAATTCACAAGAAACATTTATTTATCACATTGACCAATGGGGTGGAATTACCATTACATTTGAGCACCGAATTTGGATCCATCCCAGCATTTATGTATAATAATAATAATAATAATAATAATAATAATCTTATTTTATTCATTTTCACAAAAGTTAATGAATGCACACTAATATTGAAAACAAAACTAAGAAATGGTACAAAAACACACAATTTGTGAACAAGGAAGTTTTACAAAACAGTATTCTATCATTATGGAAAATTAAATAATACATTTGTTGATACAAAGAAAACTTGCACAAACAATATACAAATTTAAAGAATAAAATCTACAAATACAATACACAACACAACTTCAAAATACAATCTACAAATAAAATACACATCTTTAGAATACAATCTACAAATACCATACAATATACATTTAAAAATATACAATATATATTTTTTAAATGTTTATTGTATGGTATACAAATAAAAATACACATCTTTACAAATATAATCTACAAATACCATACAATATACATTTAAAACATTTACAATATATATTTTTATCTGTCTATTGTATGGTATTTGTAGATTGTATTTTAAAGTTGCGTTGTGAATTGTATTGTAGATTTTTATTCTTTTAAATTTGTGTAGTATATATTATTTAATTATTTTCAAGTGTCAGTAGAAGTTTCCTGGAACAAAAAGACAATTGCATTAGTATTCTATTTAGTTAACTGTTAATTAGTATTCCTCTCTTAAAACACTATGGCTTGTCATTATTGGGGATCAAGAAAATACTTCCCTAGAAAATTAGTAATATCCAGTCTCAAAGGTACAATCTGAAAGATGGTCCGGGGCCAACTGCTTCATTCTCAGGCAACCCAATGTGGATCTATTGAAGATGAAGTGAAATGTAAAGACGACAAAATTTATAGTTTCATTAATTAAAATATAAGGAAACTATACTACAACAGGATCATCTTTGTTACTTTACCCATAATACAGTACAGTTCTGATTTTTCTGTACTGTACTACTACAAAATAAACATACAGGACAAGTAATAAAATATAAATTATAACTTGCCCTTTTCACTCATCCCGTAAATAATTTTCCTGATGATGCCTTCGCCAAATCCGTCCACTTTGTCTATTACATATGCTCTTCATTTTCTTTTCTTCCCAGGAGTTCTCAATGCACTGATGTCCTTTTTATAATACCTAAATAAACAGAATTCCTTCAGTTACACTTTTATCACTTGCACAACAACAGCTATTAAAGTGTAATTATAATATAAAAACTTACTTCGTAACAGTGCTTTTGCTCAGATTCAGCTATTCCAATATGAGGCTCACAACAGAACTGGATTCTAACCTTCCTTCCCTTTGCATTTCTCGGATTTTCCTCGCGAGAAATATAATATCCTCTTGTCGCTGGCGTGACAAGGAGACCCCCTGCGACCACTCCGACGTTCTATGATTCGCAATGGCGTTATTATTTAAAAATAAATAAAAACGCAAAGCACAGATCCACGAAACGCTCACAATCAACACAACCTGAACACAACACAAAAGCCAGGAAACACGTGCACCAGTAAGCACCTTACATTCAAGACTCGGTTTTAAAATAAACATAATACTTATCACACAAAAAGTAAATTCCATATCATGTTTATAAAAAAAAAGAAATTTTACAGAAGAGCACATAGCACTGCACTTCCTAATTTCAATTATTTCTCGTGGCGCACTATATTTTCGGCGGACGAGGACATCACAAAAGGAAGCGTCGAAACCATTTACAAGTTAGCCAACTGCAAACGAACGAATCGAGGAAGGAGAGTTCAATGGGATCAAGGACACAACGACCACAGACCTTCGGTTATGTTGCCAGCACTAGCTGTCAAAATTGCTTGTTCTTACATGAATCTCTCTTTACTTGTATCTCCTTATGCACTCTCATTTTGTCTTTTGAGGTCATTCGTTTGCGTAAAATAGTCATGAATGGGGAGTGGATTTCTATGATTTTGCATATTTTTGTCCATTGGTTCAGGACATAGGTAAGTGAAATTTCTCAACATTTTATTCAAATATGATGCTATATAGATTAATTAATACCTTAGTGCACATTTGAGCATTTTTAAGTGATTTTTTCTGTTAGTGCATATTCGTGTAATTATAAACGCATATTTTGCATATTTCGTTAAAAAAGAGACTAATCTATAAAATGTTTAATGTTTTCAAAGAATCTTATGCAATTGTGAGCATTCATTGATTTGAAAGAGCCAGTCACAGTTTACGTTTTTGTTTTCTGTAGATGATAAGATACTCGGGCAAATGTGGGATATTTCTTGAGAACATAGTTTTTAAACCAGTCAGAAGAAATTCAACAAGACGTACGATGTACTTCACTAAGGTGAATATTTACTTCGATTATTCCTCTCGCGAAGTAGGGTAGATTATATTATGTTTGGACAAAAAATATATCTTTTCCATTTCAAGCAAATTTTCATTTCATTCCAAGAATTTTATCAAGACAGGTTTGCAGAAGAAATATTGTTAATTTTAAGAGCATATTTCAAGATTTTTTAGGGCATAAAAATCTGCTCCCTAGTCATGAATTTCTCAAAATCATACGTGAAGTTTCTTGTAACACCTTAATTAACATGTATAAGTTCAACTATATGCTAAATTTTTGATTGTTGATGTTTAGTAATGCAGATGCTTTTAATTATAAAGTAATTATTTTAAAATTGTAAACATTTTATTAAATTTTTTCTTTCTCTCAGAAACAAATTAAATATCATTTGCTCCAATGAGTTTGTTTATGTGGAGATGCTTTCATTGAAGAAATTTGCATTTTCTGGTGTCTGCTGGAACATAACAATCATTTGAGTTTTTGTTTCATCCTTTGTGGGGGCCTTGAATCACAGGACCCACAAGAGTGTTGCTGCACGGGGTGCTGAGAAGCACAGTGGGCATGCAGGCAGTGCGCAGCCACAACACATGATCAGACACAGACTGAAGGGAGGAGCACATCGGAAGAGTGCACGAAAAGGCCGTGCTTGAGTTAGGGCATCCCCCCCTCACAACTGTTGCTGCTATATTTCGTGTTAGTATTGAATAAAAATGTACATTGTATGATTGTGCAAATGCTTTGATAAAATTAGTGTATTATTAACAGTTTTAGTGTTTAAATGAATGATATTCATGGCCAAAGGTTTCTCACTTTCCAAACCAATCGGTTTTGAAAAATGTTTCATTACAAATTTGTGTGGTCATTTGAAACATTTTTAAAAAGTTTCTTCCAAAATAATCTCTTAACTATTGTATTCCTCAACATGTTTGCAGAGATTACTGTATATTTTTACCCAATAATAATCATTATAAATTTTGCTTTAGAAGCCAATTTCTTCAGTTCCATCTTTTCTATTTAAATTCAGTAGTTAAGAAGTTAAGGGGCTTCTTCTTATATTTCATAAATTGTTAAAATTGTTTTGCAGTAAATATTTTAGTTAAACAAAATCCTTCAAAACCTTCATGTGGAAGCTGCAAAACGTGATAGCTATAAATGTAGAAAAATAAACAGCATTTCTAATGTTTTTATTTATTTTTTAATTCTGCAAGATATGATTAAACATAAATCATTTCATTGTATGGTGTGTGTCAGCAGACGCAGAATGCATCCTCGTCACCATCGTGAACGTCGAAAAGTGTCTTCAGAGTCTGATGCTGCTGATTGAAGTGAATGTTAAAATTCTGTATGAATTACATATTCTCATGATATAGTTAATGCAGCCTATCCTATATTCAGTTCTATCGTAATAAAAATTCATTGCTCATCTTCAGTGTATTTCATTTTCGTACTCTTAAGATATTTTGTGGTATTGATTTTTTTTGCTTATGTTAATTATTTTAGTATAGCTTGATATCTCTTTCCTTATCACAATATTTTAATCATAGTTTTATTTGCTTTAATAACATGGTGATGTAAGTAATCTTTGACTTTTTCTTTTGAAGTTTCAAATTCACAGTTTCTGTAGAAGGAACAAAGTTTCAGAATCAGTGAAGTTTGTGAAATGAATTGTATATTGACATTGAAACTTGTGCATTGAACAAAAGGAGAACTTTTACGGAATCTTAAAAATCCTGAAAGCTGGTTGTTTGATGTAGCTTAGAGCAGGTGGTATTGGACATATGTCATTTCAGATTCAATGTGCACTGTAAAGCTGGTGAAACTGGAAGCTTCAATTCATTATTGAAAATAATTATTTCCGAAATCATGCTAGCTTTTTCTACAGCCAAGCTCTGAAATTCCTGGAATCGGTGAACTGATTTTTACTTTCCTGTATACATATATACAAAGTAATAAACGTAGTATAGGAAAAGTTAAGTAATGCTGCGGAAAATCGATTTCGAGATTTCAACGGAAATACACGTTTCCCCTGAAACCGAAAAGTGTTTATTTTTTCAAAACGTCCGTCCGTTAGTCGGTGAACACCACTAGCGTTTAAATCATAAGTACGATTTCTTCCAAAATAGATATGCCCCGGTCGATCAGGCTCCTCTCGAGGTGCCACGCATGTACTAAACACGCTCGAAAAATAATCCTACATTGACATGGAAAGACTTTCAAGAATCAAGCTCCAAATTTACCAGCTAGGTGCACCTTTTGAGCACTTATGAAAATACTCATAAATGGGGCTCCCTACACTCGGTATTAACTATTTACACATTTGCTGGTTCTAATGTTGGTTCGTGCACTGGAAGAGGGCACTACACGCAATCACATGTTCTTGTTGAGGGAATGGCTTGAAGCACTCTGGAATCAAGTTAAATACCTGTCACGTCTTACTGGCCGCGGCCTGGTGAACTTGAAGTTTCTCGTAGCCGTGGCAAAAGATAAGAAGGAAAATGAAGACTATACTGCGATTTTTCTAACTTGTCTAACCCTCAAGGCCACTCAAATCCCATCTTCGCGATGGAATATGTCACGGCATTTCGCGTCTTTCTAGGTCTTGCCGGTAGAAGTCGCATGATCGCAAGCATTGTTTGATACGGTCGTGATCATGCGAAATCTTGCGGAACGACTGAGAAAGATGAGAAATACCGTGACATATTCCATCGCGTAGATGGGATTTGAGTGCCTTGAGTATAGCTACCGGCCTTTGCTCCGGGCCGCGACCCGACGACCCGATTCAAGTACAAAACTAATTCGCTGGAATGCGACGCATCCGCAAAATTCATGAACTGAAAATTTCAATATCTTTATTTGTTCGTAAAAAATTCAATTATTTTCAATTGTTTTCTTCTCATATTTTCATTAGATCCTTCTCCAGAGTTCGTGCTCTCTCCATACTTGATTCTGCATTGTCCTCTTGTCTCTAAGTACAGCTAAATTCGTATAGGGTGGCCGCTAGGTTTCGCGAATAGAAGGGGAAGCTGAAAGTGGGGGGAGGGGGCCAGCAGGCGGAGCTCGCACGCGCCTGGCTCGTCTGTCCATACCAAAAACATTTAGTTTACCGCACCGCACATGCTTGCGAACGGTCTTAGGAATTCATGTGCGGTTGTGTCTTCGCTCGGTAATGGAGAAACACCAAATTCACAGGATTCATTCACATGGCCTAGCTCTGCCCTTATCATTCATACGTTTTCCACTGTCACTGATACTAGTTTCCTCACAATCATAAGTAGTGTCACTATTACTGTCTTTACTATCGTTCGCGTAGTTACCTGTAAAAACGATTTCTTGATAGGGTGCATTAAATCATTGTGCTGTAAATCACACACTCATTGAAACTGTCGAGAGCAGATTTCACGTCCTTTCTCTTGTCTTTATTAGAAGTAGAAAATGAACGCCCATTCTCCTGATTGAATAGAAATAATTTCCTTATTAATTCTGCAAATAGCTATTTTCGAAAAACCCGAAGCATCAGTTGCTGCCGTAAGAACTGCTTTGATATTTTCAATACCTTCTTTTGCTTCTGTCCATAAATTGATACATGCACTTTGGCAACGACTTCTCGCGTCTGACTGTGAAGGACGTCCGCATGCAAGTTGCTCTGAACAGGACGCATTGCAATGATGACAACAAAATAATAATAACTTATACAGAACTTCATACTAATAGTTGTACTCTGTTAGGGAAATGCAGAGTTAAGGGGGGGTGCGCGCTGTGTGCACGCACGCGCGCGCGCACACGCACGCGCGCACGCGTGTGCACGCGCGTGCGCGGGGTGTCACACGATCCTGAAGACGCCTCGGAACAATGTTGCCAGAAAAAAATGTTTTGCTTTATATCACATGGGATTCTTGAATTACGTACCTGGAAGTTATACTGATACCATTAAAATAATTACTCATATTGCTCGCCAAAACTGACAGTGTATCTTGCGTTTTTAGTCGTAAGATGGTATCTGGGTTTTGATATGAACTTGTAATCATGAAATGGCATGCATTTTTGCCTTTGAATTATGGGAAATAAATACAAATTTCTAAACATATAAAATAGGGATGTATTATCCGTTAATTATTTTCAGTATATAAACTCGTATTTAAAAGAGGCACTTTTATGTCCAATATAGTCTCCTACACTATTTAATTATATGAAGTGTCAAGTATAGAGAAAGTTCAATAATATATCTACTTCGTGCAACAGCCAACGTAAGTTTAGTCTGAACAAGTCCATCTGTATTGCTACATGTCGTGATAGTGTCGTATGTACGTTCAGCTCAGTGCATTTAGAGCATATGCAGTGAGACTGGAGCTAGTGCATCGATGTGTGCAACATGCTGCTCATGACAACACACTGATGCGCCTCAACGAAATGCTGAGCCTGTGGGTTCCAGCTGCACTATCATCCGTCCAAGAGGTCTTATCTGTCTCCCTTCGATTATTTTCGAAAATATATCTGAGGATGAAGTCCGGGTACCAGTAACAGCTTGGTTTTGCAGAGCTTCTGAAAGAATTTCTTTCAAAAATGTTAATGTTGCAGGAAAAGTGCTCAACCTGACATTAAGGTCCAGTGGGAATATATAGTAAGAAAATAATAAATCCATGCAAATCTGTAATTTTCTGATTTAGGTAGGTGTATTATCAGGGTGGCCAGCAAACCTGGAATCCTTGAATACCGGGGTTTTTCTTTATTTCGGATTTATCCCCAACATTTAGCACCAATTAAAATACGAATTCGTATTCAGTAAGGTGTTTGATTCAATTCAGTACATGATAATGGCGAGTGATAATCGAAAGGTGTGAGAAGAGCCACGTTTGCTTGAGGATGTATATTTAGTTTTTAAACTAAGCTGAGCCGAGCTGGACGGGAGGAGGAAAATATCGAATCGGGAGTTTCGTTAAGTCTTAAATTTTGAAGTTGAAGTTCGATTGGATGATAATGACCCCCCACGCCTTTCCCTTCCAATTCATGGCCTTTAAGTGCCATTGTGTTTAAATCGGAGTATAGTCTTTTGACTCGCTCATTACAAATTCAAACGCTGTCGCGCGTGTAGGTGCAAAATATGTAGAGTATCCTGTGGATGTCAGAATTCCACATTGTAATCGCAGACCACGAGATGAAAATGTGCAGTATTCCGCGGTTTTTGTAACTTTACCCCTCAAGGCCTGCCTTCATAATGGAATATGTGCACTATTTCGCGACGTTCTTAGTCGTGCCGCCAGGTATCGCATGATCGCGACCGTATCAAGCAGTTCTTGCGTTCATGCGACTTCTGGCGGCACGAGGGAGAAACACGCGAAATGCCGTGTTACATTCCATCGTGGCCATAGGGGCTTGAGGGGCAGAGTTAGAAAATCGCACTATAGCGTAAAAGCTTGAAGTAATCAAGTATTGCTGCGTGGGCGTTCGAAGCTTATTGCTATTTCAAACGCGGTTCTATTTCTTCTAGAATCTTCAGGGAGACCGCCTACGACATTCTGCATCTGGTTACGAGCATCGTCTAGAAGTTATAAAAATGATTTTTTTGGAGGAATTGCCTGTTTTGGGCTCGTGATTTTCGAAACCAATATTCAAAAGTTAGCATCAAAATTATTTCCCTTGTTTCGTCACTCGCGCGGCCATTCGTAGTAAGAGTAGGCCTACTCGCGCCTTGGACTCCATCCAGCGCACTCATTATGTAGTTTTCTTCCTTTATTAACAATGTTAATATATTTTTTCATTTATCTACACCTAAATTTTATTTTAATACATTAAGAAAATACATATATAATTGTAAAGAATAATTGAAGCCTTTATTCATATCCGCGTGCGTTTTCTTGAGCCCTCATTTCCCTATAATCTGTAACTCGTTTTTCTTTGCAAAATTGTTTCTATTGTACGGGAGAGAACATTTCTAGTTACCAGATTTTGTTAACGTTCGTTGCTGCCGCTTATAATTCAACCAATGTTTGTAAAGAAGTGAGTATTCCAGGGTTCAAGCAAACGTTGCCAGATTGGGGGGAATTCTGCTTTTGAGGCTGGAAAACGGCTCTTTCTCGCGGGACAAAAATTGACTTCGCGGAATACTGTCCAATGCGCGGAAATGTATCAAAACAAAAGTGCGGTTTTGGACGGGTTTTCAGATTGACAAAATTTTCAAGAAAACACGACGTTGACAGTGAGTTTGATTTTTAAGTTTTGTACTGCTACATGATTTATCATTAATAATTTGCTAATTTGTTCAAATTAACTTTGAGAAGTGACTAATGTTGGTTTTTAGATCTCTAGTATAGGTCAATTCTAAAAGTCGTAGCGTCTTTACTATGCACAACATGAGTATATATCACATTGCAGTTAATTAGAACAGTTAATTTAGTAGCATTTAATTTAGAACCCCCCCAAAAAATCACAACAACAACAACAATAAAGCAAACTCATATCTCGACCAAGTTGAGAATGATGTCTACAGGAGCACGCCACCGTCTGTGTTTACAGCTGGAACGACAGAGACTGAGATATTAGGATACTCGATTCAAAATTAAAATGGAACTGTGTCAAACTATTGCGAAAAAAAGCGTGATTTATTTCGTTGCAAATCTAGTGTCTTCCCAATTAATATTTTAAATGTATTTGGACCTGTGTGCACCTCATATTGGAAGAAATAAAAGTAGGACGTTTTGCTGCAAAACAATTCAAAATTTTGAAACTAATTCTTTAGATGAGCAGTAACATTCATATAAATCGTTTATTTTAACTTGGGTAGTTTCTCAGAATATATCCCAAATAAAATTCTTTTTTTTATGTTAGAAGTAACTACCACCATAATGAAGAATATTGTAGATACTTATGACAATAAAGTTAATGTTTTGATACTTTATTGCATACCTAACAACTGCCTAAAGCCTATGGGAAAAAATATGAATGAAGAAGAATACAAAATGTTTAAATCTAATGAATAAGTATTAAAAATTCAATATAATTAGAACATTTTTATTACATTCTTGTACTATAATGATGAAAAGTGAAAAAAAAGCTACTTAAAGGGACAAAAATAAAACATTCAGTGCAAATATTGCATGATGTGTCTCTGAAGTTATATTTTATCAGCTTATTCACAACCTCTATGAAGGATGCCATGGTGATTCTGTAGAAGCGATCTCTGAACTCACTTCATGCTCCTGGCACATTTTGTTAGCGAAACTGACCGTACAGAGAAGTGTTTACACTGTTCGTTCCACGACGTGCCGCAATCGCATTGTTCATTCTTCGCTTGGTCAAGTTATACAAATGTGAATATCATGTGAGAAACGTATAATTGGAGTTCTACTTTTTTTATGGCACATGAAAATTTGAGCACATGCAGATCTCCAAAGATTCTCTATAACAAAGCATTTTCAAATGTCCCAATGTTCCCTGATAACACAAAATGTTGTTGCTTTCTCTTGGTTAATAGTTTATTAATTCTTAAATTACTTCAAATGTGAATTAATTTACACAGCCTGTTTAAAATGATGGAGAATTATAAGTTAAGAGAATTCCCAAATGATTAGAATTACTGATCTGATTTGCTGCACTAATATAAAATTATAATATAAACATTTTTAAATTTTTGGCCATTTGCAGAAAAAGGTTCAAAAAATTAATTTCAGAACTTGCATTTTCATTTTTTAAATTCTCTCTCCTCTTTTAATTTTGTATTTAAGAAATAATGTATGTGTTGAAATGGATTGCAAGTTTTCATTCATATTTGTGAATTTGCACAGCAAATGCTTATTTTGTGTGAATTCATTTTTGAGTTGCCCAAGTTTATTGGCTCTTGTGATACAGAATATGTAAGAATATATAAGATTTAAGTGTCATGTGATGACTGATCGACAGCTTTAGGTTATACTATCATTAAGGAAGTTTTTAATGAAGATATCATGACTGAGAAAAGATGAAGTACATGACAATAACATTGTGTAAATGGTGATATTAACATTGATTTCATTACCCTGTCACACAGGACCTTACTTGTATCTAGAATTTAGTTGCGACTGGACGGAGAAGTTCAAGGGTTACTTCCTTCAAACAAGTGAGCCACATGCGACTGGTATTACCAATTTGCTCATCACGGACTCTGGTTTAGGTTTGTGACCTGTGACTTGTAATTGACTGACTTTTACTTGCATTAGTTGCTAACTGCATGACCTGACTTAAGACTGACATAAACTTGTGAATAAATTGATCTGGCTCATTGCTTGCATTCTTGATTCATATTGTAATGGTTTCCTCAAATAGGGTCACATTCAATTTGGTGATGGGATGGGGCATGTTTATTTGTATAGTTCCTTATCTTGTTTAACAGTTTCTGATTCTTTCTTACTTTTAAATGGAAGTGATTAGGTCAATTGTTGAATGATCCTGCAATACCTTCAATGGGAGAAAAAGCTTGAGCAAACTGCCCTTCAACATACAAAACACTCAATTGAACATAATATTAGTGAAATAAATTCACAAAATTAGACTTATAGAAAAAATGGATGGTTAAAAAAAGTTTATATTGCATTGTTAAGGTGTAATATTGTAAAACATAAGGCTTAAATGGGGTAACCACTTGTCAATTGAAGTTAACTAATTTCAAAAAATTTGATGGGACATCACTTGTTAATTACATACATTATTTCTGGTTGTATTAATGTATTGCTTGAAAGAAAAAAAACAAAGATTTAGTTTTGTCAATATGCTTGCTGTAAGAGAGTTTATGCTCTCCCTGCAATTGATAGAATGTTGACTGATGTCGTTCTCTTTGACCTTTAGCTCCCGGGTTCGATCGCGAGGTAATATTGAACACAGACGCAGAAAACTCCCCTCTTTGCCTGCTCCTAGGTAAGCGTGGAGAATTGTCAGACAGCGGTATCTGGGCTTGGGAGCATAGGCAGCCACTGATTGCATGATCGGCTGTCCTGGGACCAACAGTTGCTTCTATTAACAATTTTCCAATTAATAGACTATAAATATACTACTAATAATGGTTGATAATTTTTGAGTGTTTGAATGTCTTTTTAATGTGTTGTTTAATTCATGTGAGCAAGACAATTAAATATTAAGTTTATGTATGAATTTACTGATTTAATTTTGTTTGAAGATATATTAAGAATTTGTTTGCTGGAGGAAATGCATATTTTTATGCGTAAAATTTCATATTTGTGCCCATACATTCACAATTTCTTAACCCTTCATTAGGTAGGCAGAGGTCTAGTAGACCCACTGTCTTTTAAGAACTCCAAACCTTGCCAAGTTGTAGGGGTCAATTTTCAAGGTCTGGTAACATCCTGTGTCAAATGTTTTTGAATCTGGCAGCAAGGTTACCATCAGGTAAACCAGAGGACAATAGATCATGTAACTCTTCTTTCCTATGTCACACCAAGCTTGGAATTGAGAGCTCTGTAGAGTTAATGGCATCACAGACAATTTGCGGAAAGATTTGGAGCATTGTTCTGTGTGCAGCTCTCATGCTTGAGATAATCTGAATGTTTTGATCTGTAAATGAGAGATGATATTAGAAATATGAGAGGAATATAATAGAATACTGTGTTGCAGGTAAATATTTTGAAGAAAATTCCAATTGTGAATCAGAAGGTAATGTAGAAGAAATGCCTGTAAATGTAGAAATGGACCATGAATTAGGTAAAGAGGGTTAAGATGATCATGATAATTGTGGAAGGCACGTATTTTCTCATACTATTGGGTCAGCCTAACAGGCCACACTAAATCTCCAATATGGTGACGTTGATGGCTGTCTGTTAGTACTGCTTACTTCTGAACCCAAGGGTTTCAACCCGGCTCGTGATATATTCATTGTGATGGATATTCAGAATGAATAACAGTGATGTGATGGATATTCAGAATGAATAAATAATCATAACATATAATTATTATTTTATAGTAAAAAATAAATTCCTGAAAATCCCTGATATGTTTTGAATAGTTGGAAGGCCATGCGTGTGCACGTGCGTATTCCTATCATGAATGAACAAATGCTTTTATATGTATTGACTGTTCAGTTAAATATTTCTAACTTCTAACTTGCCCTTTCATCATGTGTACATTGAAATAAATGTCCAAACTTGCGGGAAAATTGTCTCGTGTACAAAATATTGCTGCATTAAATGGGAGAATAATTTATTTATGAAATGGTGAGCAATAATTTCATAAATAAGAGAATCAATATAAAGTACTTGGCTCAAAGTTTGTTGCAAGGAAAGTCCAATATTACTAATCTTCCAGGAGAAATTCTACAAATGCTGGCTAAAAAGAGAAAACCAGAAAAATAAAAGGAAAAATTCCTTTGGAACTACAAAGTACAAAGAGAAATAGGTGCCAGCACTTGACTTTGATTTTAGGTGATTTTCTATTGTCCTCATTAAGTAAATTAAATCATTGTTAAAATTTACAATGTATCCTGCAATTCATTTCCTTCTGACCTTAACACTATTGGACAATGTAAATAATAAATTTTCTCCAATAGATCCAGAGAATGTACCAGGACCAAACAATAAATAAACGTTCCATAAAATATCGCACCTAATGAAGGGTTAAAGAAGATATGTTGGTTTTGTTTTCTTTGAAAACATTAATAATAAATGAAAACTTCATCCTTGTTGAGAGGTTTCAATGGGCATTGTTACTGAGCTCTCCTGCATGAATGCTTTTATTCACTTTTATTCACTTTTTTTTTAGCCAAGGATACTTGTTATTGAATTGAAGAATAACCAAAAATATATTGACGGATGATACTTTGATTAAATTTACCATCAACTTGTCTAATTTCAGTGATAATGTTTTGAGTCTCTCCTTGAGAGTCGTTACTTCAAGGTATTCAAGTATCCTGTTTTGAATAAATTTACTTAAGAAGCATCTTAGTCTATTGTACCACCAGATACATTATTTCTGTAATGTGTTACATAAACATTCCTTTTCTGGAAGAACTACTCAGTCAGACACAGCAAATAAGGTGTCATTTGAAAGCTGAAAGTCCCCTCTTCTCCTGAAAGTCTGCACATGCAGTTTAAGTCTTTGTGAGTTGTATGAATATTAATAATACGTGGAAAAAAAAAAGTTTGAAATGCTGACATCAGGCAAAACTTGGCGGTATGACGGGCAGTATTGGGGTCAGGCAAGGAAGCACTTGAACACTGTCAAAGAGCAGAATGGTTTTGAGCAGACCAGGGCAGAGCAGGACATAGCAGGGCATGCCAGGCCATTTTAGGGAAAGGTTACCACTATAATTAAAATGCATTCCCTCTCACGTGCAATTAGAAAATAAGGTAAACAAATAGCCAGATAAGTAAAAGGATTCAGCTTTTTAACTTCCTCTGTGATTTAATAGCATGGGTTTCCACACTAGTTATATTAAAAATCACTGTATAAAAAACCTTTTATGTTAATTGCCTCATATCTTCATTAAAATGCTGGCAGAGCTGGCTCAAAGGCAACATTCCATGTGACTTAGGATGTCCTAAGTTTAGGATCTCAATTCAATGCTGGTGGTCTTCTATCTTCTCTTCTCTCCTATCTTCCCCATCTCTCCTCTCTTCTCTTCTCTCCTCTCTTCTCTTCTCTTCTCCTCCTCTCTTCTCTTCTCTTCTCTTCTCTCCTCTCCTCTCTTCTCTTCTCTTCTCTCCTCTCTTATCTCCTCTCTTCTCTCCTCCTCTCTTCTCTCCTCTCTTCTCTCCTCTCCTCTCTTCTCTCCTCCCTTCTCTTCTCTTGTCCTCTCTTCTCTCCTCTCCTCTCTTCTCTCCTCCTTCTCTTCTCTTGTCCTCTCTCCTCTTTTCTCCTCTTCTCCTCTTTCTCCTCTTCTCCTCTTTTCTCCTCTCTCCTCTCTTATCCTCTTCTCCTCTCTTATCCTCTTCTCCTCTCTTATCCTCTTCTCCTCTCTTATCCTCTTCTCCTCTCTTATCCTCTTCTCCTCTCTTATCCTCTTCTCCTCTCTTATCCTCTTCTCCTCTCTTATCCTCTTCTCCTCTCTCATCCTCTCTTCTCTCCTCTTCTCCTCTCCTCTCCTTTATTCTCTTCTCTTCTTCTCTTCTCCTTTATTCTCTTCTCTCCTCCTCTCCTCTCTTCTCCTCTCCTCTCTTCTCCTCTCCTCTCTTCTCCTCTCCTCTCTTCTCCTCTCCTCTCTTCTCCTCTCCTCTCTTCTCCTCTCTTCTCCTTCTCCTCTCTTCTCCTCTCTTCTCTCTTCTCTTCACTTCTCACCTCTTCTTTCCTCGTTTCTCTCCTCTCTTGTCTCCTCTTTTCTCTTCACTTCTCTCCTCGTTTCTCTCCTCACTTCTCTCCTCTTTTCTCTTCTCTCCTCTTCTTTCTTCTCTCCTCTTCTTTCTTCTCTCCTCTCCTCTCTTCTCTCCTCTCTTCTCTCCTCTCCTCTCTTCTCTCCTCTCCTCTCTTCTCTCCTCTCTTCTCCTCTCTTCTCTCCTCTTCTTTCTTCTCTCCTCTCCTCTCTTCTCTCCTCTCTTCTCCTCTCTTCTCTCCTCTTCTTTCTTCTCTCCTCTTCTTTCTTCTCTCCTCTTCTTTCTTCTCTCCTCTTCTTTCTTCTCTCCTCTTCTTTCTTCTCTCCTCTTCTTTCTTCTCTCCTCTTTTCTCTTCCTCTTCTCTCCCCTCTTCTCCCTTCTTCTCTTCTATCCTCTCTTCTTTCCCTCTTCTCCCTTCTCTTCCCTCTTCTCCCCTCTTCTCTCCCCATTTCTCTCCTCTCTTCCCTTCTCTTCTATCCTCTCTTCTGCTTCCCTCTTCTCTTCTCTCCTCTCCCTCTTCTCTTCTCTCCTCTCTTCTCTCCCCTCTTCTCTTCTCTATCTTCTCTTCTCTTCGCCTCCCCTCTCTTCGCCTCCCCTCTCTTCTCTTCTCCTCCCCTCCCCTCTCTTCTCTTCTCCTCCCCATCTCCTCTCTTCTCTTCTCCTCCCCTCTCTTCTCCTTTCCTCCCCTCCCCTCTCTTCTCTTCTCTTTTTCCTCCCCTCCCCTCTCTTCTCTTCTCTTTTCCTCCCCTCCCCTCTCTTCTCTTCTCTTTTCCTCCCTCCCCTCTCTTCTCTTCTCTTTTCCTCCCCTCCCTCTCTTCTCTTCTCTTTTCCTCCCCCTTCCCTCTCTTCTCTTCTCTTTTCCTCCCCTCCCCTCTCTTCTCTTTTCCTCCCCTCCCCTCTCTTCTCTTTTCCTTCCCCTCCCCTCTCTTATCTTTTCCTCCCCTCCCCTCTCTTATCTTTTCCTCCCCTCCCCTCTCTTCTCTTTTCCTCCCCTCCCCTCTCTTCTCTTCTCCTCCCCTCCCCTCTCTTCTCCTCCCCTCCCCTCTCTTCTCCTCTCTTCCCTTCTCCTCCCCTCTCTTCTCCTCCCCTCCCCCTTGTCTTCTCCTCTCCTCCCCTCCCCCTTGTCTTCTCCTCTCCTCCCCTCCCCCTTGTCTCCTCTCTCCCTCTCTTGTCTCTCTTCGTGCCTGTTTTAGTAAAAATAAATTATTTTTTGTTTGCCTATATTAGGTAAAATAAATACCTGAACTTCCGTGTTTTAGTAATGAAAAAAATTAAACAAATATTTGAATGGATACGTTTTCTTGTATTTCATTAACTAATGAAACATTGTGGTAACTGTAATATGTTGAAACTTTTTTTTTATTTCGAACTTGTGAAGCCCATTTGAAAATTCCCTCTGGAGGTGCCATGGTTAGCTAGTAATGACATAATTCACTAGGACAGACATGACTCTGCTCTACCTCTATCTTCATTCAAACAATGGTCGGGATTAATTTCAAATGTCCATTGTGGTGCCATTCTATGCTGTGATGCAGTACTTTTCACAGCTACTTTTGCAATTTTTAGGAAAAAGTCATTGTGAAGTAAATTTAAGTAGCTTTGCTCTATAAGATAGTATTTGAATATTAATGAAATATAAAAACAATTGTCAAGGTTATAATTGTATACATATAAGGAGCGATAATTATGCTCCTGAACAATTTGTTCAAAGGATTGGGTGTCTCAGTAGCTTAGCGGTTAGAGCAGCTGGGTGTAAACTCGAAGACCCGGGTTTGAGTCTCGGTTGGAGCGACCAATTCTTGGAACAAATTTAATTATTGAAACAGAAAAAATGAATGTGATTATTTCTTGGGCAGTAGTTCCAGCCATTACACTTTAGATCTGTATGGATTGAAAATATACAAAGTACTTTAACAATATCCTTAATGTATTAAAAAATATTGTCTCCTGGGCAATAACACTGTTTTTGCCTTTTAAGTTGTGATGATATTCTGTTAATTGAACCCTGAACTTAAGTTTGTGAATAATATAAACAATATATTTTAATTTATTTTGCTGTTATTTGTAATTGCATTGCAGTGAATTAATTATTTATTTAAAGATATTCAGGAGCAGATTAACCTTGCAAGCTCTGATAGCTGCCGTAAATTTCATAGCTTTTAAATTGTTCAGTTAGAGAATCAAGTCAATTATTGAACTAAAGGAACTGCTGATCCCAGTAATAATTCTAACGGAAAGGTAGAATTATGCTAACAGTATCCCCCATTTAGGCTTTGAAACAACATACGTGAATGTTCAAAGAGGTTTTGCAGCCTTTTAACTTAACGATTTTATATTAATTAGTGCATGGATTTAAATGTGGTGCTTTTTATAGAGTACCTTTTGTAGGTGGTGCATGAAGAATTTCTTTATTATTGGCTTGATAAGTTTTGAGTGAATGAATGTTTGGCATGGATGCGACTTTGTATGTTTGTCCCTTTTCAGGTATGCCAAGAAATATTGATAAGATTTGCTAAATGCCAGGGCTGATTGGGAACAATGAAGTAAGTAATTGCATCTCTTGTCTGATATAGCTGATTGCAGGCTTTTGCAAGTTTGTTCAGACCTAGAACCCAGTTCCTACTGTCACCATGCTGCATTTTGAAATAAAATGTTTAATAATTAGTGCAAAAGAAGATTAACATGTACTTTTTTAAAACAAAATGAATTTAATATGACCATGTAGAGATGAATTCTGAGAGATCTGTTATTTTATGCACATGAACAACACCAAGGAACTGTTTCAGTGATCAATTGTAGTATTTTAAGCAAGGATGTTGCAGGAGAAAAGTTGTTTGTGAACCAACAGGAGAAGTTTTTGGTTGCTGTGTTAACAGTGAGCACTTTTTTTAAAAATTTCGCAGGAAAGTAGCCATCGTTTGCACTACCCTGGTGATCTGTCGAGTTTGCAGTGCCTGTCTTTTGCGTGTTTTGTAGTTCTGCTTCTTTATTGTTCTTCATATGCTCTAAGTAGTAGTTTGCTTTGTGAAATAATGGGTGAAGGATCTTCATAACAGTTTTGCAGTCTCACAAATTTCTAGTATTTGGTGGTGTGAAGGACTGATTAGCCATTTAGAGGAAGAAGGGTTTTTAAATGTGCATGTTAATGTTAAGAGTACACATTTTATTACTTTAACACAAAAGCTTTTTGGTATTTTTTTTAATATACATTTTATTTGCACAAGCCAGAGCTTGTAGCATATTGCTTTCATCCTCAGAAATGTCATTTAGGGACTGACAATTTCACTGGCTTGTATTATAACTAAAGAGACTGTCTGACTTTTGTGCACCTTAAACACATTGTTCAGTTGCATTTGCTTTTCTTTCTTTTTACAGTTCAGCTGTAAGCGATTCTACTCTTTCTGATGCTTCAGCTGTGGTCCTCCCTGCAAGTCCTAGCCACACTATGGGTGGTCAGGAGAGAGCCAGAAAGCGTGGACACGAGCCTGAGGGAGAACAGAGTCACAAAGCTCTGAAGCCAGATCATGAAACTCAAATGTGAAGGAAACGCACTAGTTCCCTTGATCAACTTTTTAACATGAATGTTTCCTTTTAGTTTTCAACTATTAGTTCTTTTAAGACTACGCACTTCCTATGAAACTTCAATCTCTTCTAACTTCAGTATTGATGTTAAATATTGAGATTCATAATCTTGGCATGAATAAACGTTTATCAGGTATTTTTGATTGGATGTAATGAACATGCAAGAAATTGTTTCAGATGTGTGAAAACCATACTCAAGTGTTCTCATTCTTGTTGTTTTGTTTATTTTAAGAATCATATTTAAGTTTTTGTATTATTTATAAGCTTCGGATATTTGATTTGTGTACTCGTTTAATGTATAGACTCAAGCCAGTTTCTTATTTTTTTTCTGTTACTTGTAATGTGAAATAGCTGTTAATAGTTGTTTTAGTTGTAATAGCTAAATAGAAACTTAAAGATTGTGAATTGTGGAATATGAACAAAGTGGCCAATACATGAAGTTGCAGCTAGAAAGGATTTATAGACACACTATTTCAAGCAATGTAATGTATGTATGTAATGCCTAATTGAAAGAAGAAATGTAAGACTATGTTAGATTAAGGTATTTAAGTCAAAGTCTGTTTCATAATGCATATTTGCAAAATGAAAACTATTGTTAGGAATTGGAAAAATTGATATGTTTGGAATTAGTGGGATGTAGGACGTTCTTTGTACTACTGTTTACTCATTAGCAGTATAGAAATCACTATGTATTATATAAATTGAAGTACAAAAATAAAATATTGATAATTGAAAATATTTTGTTGTTTTGGAGTTCATTCGTTTACCAAATCAGATTTCATTACTTTGCCGAGGAAAAATGATTGAAGTTAATTTAAAAACCTCACCAAAATCTAGAGGTCCTGCAGAAGGGCACAGCCATTCTTGTTGTACTATTAATTTTTACTTTCTCGCACCACGTAAGAAGTTCTCTTTCGAAGTAATCTGTACTTCGTAAGAAGAGAAATCGTGTGCCGGAAAACGGGAAATTTTCGCCAAGAAAAACTCATATTACCGGGCTCTGCTAACGAAAAATTTGATAAATCCTGTTGACAGTATAGTAAATTACTTCCTCTGACATGTGTAAGCAGAATCCATGTTTTGTGGGTCCTCTATATCGTAAAATTGACGGCAAAACGTCTGTGACCGACCGTCCCTCGGTGGGGTATTTGGCCGATTTGGGCGGCCAGTAGTCGATTTTGCATTTCTCTCCAGACAAAACATTCCATAACACAAAGCTAAAAGGTCAGGGAATAGCCAACTGCACAAATTTTAACTGTAGGCGCATCGTTTCTGGACTTGTTCACTCCTGAAGTGCGCCTGTTTGTTCTCGACACCCGTGCGGACTTCAGTCTCACAGTGATATGCGTCAACCTAGGTTCTATTTTCAAGTGAAGAGCAATGAAGACTGATGATGGTAAGTGTGTACACGTTATGTGTATTTTCGTACAGATTTTAATTATTTTACCGAGATAGAGCTTTTCAATTTTTAATGAAGCAGATGTTCATTAATGTGAGTAAATTAGTGTATTTCCGGGTAACAATTTTTGGTGCAAAGGAAGGGTCAACGCATTCTATTTTACAAGTTCGTTAAAATTGATCGCGGATTCGCGCGGTTTTGCATGATATACAGCCATTTATGAACGAATGCGATTTGCGTATTTTTTGTTATGAGTATATTTACTTTTTAATTTCCTTCAAATTTCGTTTTAGGGCATTTGGGTATGAACGTAGTGACTAGAAGAAAGTTATTTAACATGATGCAGCAACAAAATTTTCAAATATTGACGAAAAATTGGATTTTGTAGAAAATTATTGTGAGGAACAAATAAAGGAGATGTGTTTGTGAAAAAAAAGTGATTGGCTCAATGGCACATTTGAAGTGACCTAAGTTAGTGAACCGACCAGGCACACACACACACACACAAAAAATATATATATATATATATATATATATATATATATATATATATATATATATATATATATATATATACACAGGGGTGAGTCACGTAACTTTAGCACCTCCTGTAACTTTTGAACGGTTGAAGTTATTGCAATGCAGTTTTCACAGAAGTGCCTGAGGGAAAGGGGCTAATTGATACGTGCATTAATTTCTATTTTATCACTTGTATTTTACGAGATTTTTTAGGTAACTTTGTTTTTTTCAAATAGAACTATACATATTTTTTCAGTCCACCATGACGAGCGTAAAAAGACAAATCCAATGATGTACATATTGTCATATGTTAGATAAGCATTTTTTTGATTAATTTTGATTTTTGCGACCGGAGTTTAACGGACGTTTTGAATAGTCCACCACACAAGGCCACGCAG
The DNA here is from genome assembly GCA_031308135.1 of Acheta domesticus. Lineage (NCBI taxonomy): Eukaryota > Metazoa > Arthropoda > Insecta > Orthoptera > Gryllidae > Acheta > Acheta domesticus. The sequence continues at coordinate 37,603,817 of JAHLJT010002630.1, forward strand.
CGCTCCACCAGCACACGCGCGCCCGGCGAAGGGATGGGAAGAGGAGGGATCTTATTTGAAAATACGAAACATAGTATTCCAAATATTCACAAAACCATTGCAGTTTTTTCCTGAACTGTGCTTTCCATCCTTCTGCATTTTCAGATTTTCGTCTTTCTTTGATTGAAGGAATTAAAGGATGGAAAATAAGGATTTGTCATAAGTTTGTATTGTAATAAAATTGTTTTATAACTTCAACTCCATTTAATGGGATTTCATAAGATACGTAGTAATGGGATCTTGAAACAAAGCACAATAAGAATAAATAATTAAAACTGTACAAAAATATATTGTATATTTTGAGCAAACAATTTAGATGTTAATACGAATGTAATATAACTTAGGGATAGAAATAATCTTATTTCAATAAATACTACTTAAGACAAATCCGTATTTTCACACCCTAAGAAACTCAAATTACTGAAAATGGATTAAGATGAAAAGGAGAGTTCAGGAAAAAATGCAACAGTTTTGTGAATATTTTTCGTATCCTCAAGTACTTAAATCCCTTCCCTTCCCCGACCCCGCGTTTGCTGGGGGAGCGCTGCGTGACCTTGTGGGGCTGACAGTTACAATGAAAATATCCGTTAAACACTAGTCGCAAAAAATCACAATTACTCAAAAAAAATGCTTATCTAACATATGACAATATTTATATCATTGGATTCGTCTTTTTACGCTTGTCATGATAGACTGAAAAAATATGTATAGTCCCATTTGAAAAAACAAAGATACCTCAAATATCTCGTAAAATAAAAGTGATAAAAGAGAAATCAATACACATATCAATTAGCCCCATTCCCTCATTCACTTCCGTGAAAAACTGCATTGCAATATCTTCAACCGTTCAAAAGTTACAGGAGGTGCTAAAGTTACGTGACTCACCCTGTATATATATATATATATATATATATATATATATATATATATATATATATATATATATATATATATATATATATGCTACCTGGGTGACATTAGGCGTTACAGGAGAGAGAGAGACTTCTAAAATAATCAAGGAAATCATTAGTTCTCCAAAACGAGCTGGGAAAGATAAGAAAGCATATTCTGTTAGTTTAGAGGATAGGAAAACACTACTAACGACACTCAGTGCACTAGCATTGTTTGTTGAAGCTGATCTTTCCAGGAAGCAATACGAAATAATAAGAAGCAGTAATAGTAAATTATATCCTTGTTATAATGTACTTCAGAAGGAAAAAGTTGATTGTTATCCAGATAAGGAATCATATCATGTGACTAAAAATTGGTGCTGCAATCAATTTACAAAATTTATTTGATCATACTGCTACTCGATTGTTGATGCATTTGGAAGAGGTTGTATAACCCTTACGAGAAGAAGAAAGTAACTCATTGGAGTTAATTTGCAAGTGGGGCTTTGATAGCTCCCTACAGGCTCAATATAAGCAGAAATTTCAGAATGATGCTGAGTCTGATGCATAAATATTTCAGAGTTCTTTTGTTCCTTTTTGACTATTTAAACAATTTTTTTTATTGTTTATTTTAAGTCGTATCAACAACATGGTCATCAGCAACTACATTAAATACAATAATTGATTAAAGTTATCATTTCTGAGAAAATACCTCTAATTTTACAAAATTATATGACTTATCTTAATGGCCTGAGGAATATAGTAGATCATTGACATCTAGGTCCTGTAATAGGTTTCTTCTCTGTACTGAAAATTTAGGACATTAATTAATAATATGGTCAGTGCTGATAATACAGTGTTGCTGTGTTGCAAGTTCTGGAAGGGTTTCTTTTGTATGAAGTGGAGGTGGCTAATTTTGGAATGTTCTGTCCGAATTCTGGTTAGTCACTTTTTCTCTTCGGCTAAGGTTTTTGTTTGTTTTTAGTGCATTGAAGTTTTCAAGGGATTTGTGGATACTGCTGGCTTTGTATTCTTTCCATATCCTTTGCCATTTTATTTTCATCAGTTCACACAACATGCTTCAGATTATCAAAAACTGTAAGAGGGGTCGTGGGTTTTATTTTTTTTCAGGTTCACTTCTGCAGTTACTATTCTGTTTTCTCTGTTTATGACTTCTTGTTCAAGTACAGTAGGAATCCAGGCAGAGTGACTTTTTCCTCGACATGTGTATTTGGTAGAACAGATCTTGTAGAGTTGTTTTCATTTCAGATTTAATATTTGTGTTGGAAACAATTCTTGTTATTGACAATGAGTTTGAAAAAATTATGAAGTTAGATAAATGTGTTTACATAACAGATTTAAGCACTGCCATTAGCGCGTAGCTATTGGCAGTGGTGGAGCTGGCATAATCTGCAAATTTATATTTGATAATTTTATCTGGTAAATAGACATGGGCTTCAGTTCCTTCATGTGTCTTACTTCCTTTAATATATATAAAAAATAATATAAATGTCTTGTATATTAATAACATAAAGTAGGTTTCGGATATTACTATAGAAGGTTGTATAAGAAGAGTGGACCCTTCCTTCAGAGTATACATGTGGGAAATCGTCATTAAATATTATAGCATTTGTTGACGAGGCTGCTTTGAAAGCATATTTGATGGATAACAATTCTCTGTGAAATTTGAGAGATAGTTCATTGGCTTCCACTAATATATGGCCAATCGGGCTAGTATGGAATCAACCAGTGCAGATTCTGAGTCCTTGGTTGTCTATTGTTTCAAGTTTTTTTAGTATGGTCCGATTGGCTGAGTTATGATACATCCGTAGTCAATTTTACTTCTTACAATAGCTTAATAGGTAAGTAAGAGCAAATCCTTATCTGCTCCCCAATTGTGAGACATAACGACTAATTGTAGTAGAAATAAGAAGTTAATCTGCCAGAATCCAAAAACAGTCTTCGTCACGTTATTGTTGACCTATCAGAATAAGATTTGTGAAAGAATCCACGAACTTAACAAATGAAGACATCCATCATGTGTAAAACTCGATAAATTTGCTGCAAAACACGAAAGTGACATTGGCAGACAAATTATTCTCAGTAAAACACACTCTGTTGCTCATCATGACCGACGCTAAAGTATGTGACGTAGCTACCCTAACAACTTCCACAATTAGATGTAATATTTATGGTTCAACCAGTAAAGATTTCAACAATTTATCAGTCAAATTCAGGTTAAACCAGAAACACTGAAATTTGGATTTTCGCTCGTACATACAAGAATTCGCTTATTTGAAAGTTTATTGCATCTTTCATATGAACTGCCTATTAAAAAATGCAAAATGAGATCAGACAATGAATAAGCACTAGTGAAACAGAGAAAGTAACAAATCCAAGAGAACTTGAAAAATAAAATGGGTTTGCTTGTAGATGTACCTAAACCCAGTTGGGCAATACCAATGATGGTAACACTAGTAGAAGGTTTCTCATGGACCCAGCACTAGCATAAGAAATTACCGGCATTGATTTCACATTAATATATCGCTTTAAAGTGATATTGGAAACCATATCTTCTGGACATAACATCAACATAGGAAAATTTTCAGAATATACCATGGAGACGGCTAAGGTCCGATTAAATTAAGAAGGTGATTGACAGTTCTGTGTGACGTCAGGACGCCTCTCCCGTTTCCATGGCAGCTACCAACCAGAGAGACAAAACGTGACGTGTCAGGTCGCTCAGTTGCCTCTGCCGAACACGGGGAACATTTGAGCATCGCACAACGACTTCCCTGCTGCCGCGCCGCCCGCGTTTCTGCCTGTGCTGCGCGCGCAATGTGTACTGTGTTGTGATGAGTTGCGTTGAGGTTAGGCTTTTGTCGTATTTTTTACACTTTACACGTATTTTTTGAAGTGTTTGTTTTCGTGTCCCGGTAACACGTGCTCAGTGGTTTGCGACCTGGCAACGTCGCTCCCCTCCACTCACAAATGTCAATCACCTTCTTAATTTAATCGGACCTTAAGTTATATATTCAATTATATCCGTGGCATCTGATGTCACCAACAGTTCACAAGCTATTAATTCATGATGCCATTGTGGTAGAGAATGCACTGTTGCCAATAGGTCTACTTTCCGAGGAGGTTGTCGAAGCTCGTAATAAACATTTTCGCCTTTACCGTCAAAATTACGCAGGAAAGTTTTCCAGGGTTTCTTGCAAACCTAGACGTGCTTAACAGACTACTTTTAAGTTCTGATCATCTGATAACTGGTATGAGTCCAATACCTCGAAAAATCAAGAGACCTTTTCTAAAGGAAAACCTTGGCAATGTTACTGCCAGCTGACACTACATATCATATCTGTATCCAGATGCTACTCAAGCTGAAGATAATGAATCTTCAAAAGAAATTGAATTATCTTCGGATGAAGAACCATATCTCATAATAATTTGTACTATCACTATTTTTGCAACATTTTGTGTTCTAGATGAAATTCAATTTTTTACTACAAAGTAATTACTTAAACTATATTACTCGAGATCATTGCATATTATCAAAGATCCAATAAAAAATATAGAAGCAGATTATTCACTTTAAATTTCTTTGGATTGGTATGCTTTTTCTTTATTATTTATTGTGTTTATAAAACTTCATTGTATTCTTTATAGATTTTTTTGCTTTTTTCATTTTCTTGTTAATAAAGGTATTATGTTATATTTTGTATTAGTTCAGCACCCAAACATATGACATCTCTAAATAAGCTCTGTTCTTTGGGTTGTATTTATATACAAATAAAAAGTTAAAAACATCATTTTTCTTTTTTAAAATTGTTTCATATTACCTAAACAACCACGAATGAGAAAGTTGGAACATTTAGATGCAATTAAACAGCAAAAATAATTTTGGCCGCCTAAATCGGCCAAATAGCCCATCGTGCGTCCCGTCTGTCCGTCCGTCCGTGTGGTCAGCACTAGTGCCTAAACCGATCAGCCGATTTCCCCAAAAAAATTGACATTCACGAACTATGGACTTAAGAGTTTCAAACGGATATTTTGATATTTGAGGGTACTTTACATGAAGCCTCAAGTGTTTTAAAAATTTTCTCAAAAAATAGGAAAAAACATTTTATTAAATTTTATTAAATTTTTGTCCTCGAATAGCATAAATTACGATTAAATGAATGGTACAGGTCTCATGTTCGTTAAAAGCCCTGTTTGAAAATTGCAAAGTGCAATTTTTGGGAGTGGGGGGCGTCTTCCATACAACTATACAATTGAAGATTACGATTGAGATTACTTTCTCGTTACTTCTTACGGAGTAAATATGCGGAAAGTTGTGTAATGCTGCGGGAAAAAACAGCGAACTTTCGACCCAAAAACTAATTGCCGGGCCCTGGTAAAGAAAAAGTGGATAAATACAGAAAACAAAATCTCTAACACGCGTAGCTAGAATCCATGTTTTGGGGTCCTTGCTACCGAAAAATAGATTGACGGCAAAACGTCTATGAACAACGCTTGCGGATAAATGTTTCAGTCTATTGTCTCCAAAATTGATATCCTCAATCGATTCGCTGTCGTCGCGGCCGCTTGAATTTGAAACCGGTATTTAATTTTGGGGACACTTTACATGAAGTCCCGGGATCATTTTCGAATTTACAACAACAACAAAATTGCGTAACATTTCTTGATTAAATTTTGTCGGGTAATGTAATAGATGCTTACAGACAGGTGCCGGCCAAATTTTCGTTGAATCCTTGAGTTTTTGAAAATGTAAAACCTCAAAATTTTTTCGGAGACTCCCTACAACTACAATTATGAAGATTATATTTTTTGACTGATGACCCGGATCGGGGCCAATTGTGGCTGTCGATTATCATCGGAGGTCACGGGAGCCGCTGGCCTGTTGACCGCCACTTTCGACGGCCTACCCTTGAGCGGTTCCCTCCGGTCGTGGCGACAACCGCAGTGTGACAGGATAGCCTCACCAGCGGACGCAATTCCCACACTGGGATTTGAGGCGAGCTCAAATCGGGGTGGGTTATTTTCAGGATGGCGTGGCTTGGGAAATGCAAAGGGGCTTACTGGTTTTGAAATGACTTCATGTAAGGCAGTATTGAGCACATTTATTGGCAAATGAAGAGGTCGCTAGGCTCGCGGACGCCGCAAAGTATGCAGTTGGGCCTGCTATTGTCAAGCGACAGTTTGGAAGGCGCCGCGATAGCTGCCCCCCTGGGATGTCGCCGGCCGAGGGGTCAGTGGTGGGCCCAGGGCCTTTTAACTCCCATATAACGCGGTGGAGACCATTACAGTGGCACCCTCTCCTTCAGCACCTTCTTACAGGAACTAAAACACGAATTGCTGCCAACGATACTTCAAACGTGCGTGTTGCTGCGTAGGTTCGCGAGAAGACGCAAGCAGGTGCGTAATGTTACAAAAGCTAGCATCGATGTCGCGCATTCTTCAGCTGTTTGTTAGATGTATATACAGGATCATTACTTTATCTTGCAATCTTATACTTGATCGCTAGCGCCTGTTCTTATTTCGGCAATTTGGCAACCGCGTGTCTCTCTCTTCTTTCAATACTGCCGTGGGCTGACTCTCTGGGACAGCAGAGAAGGAAGTGAACTGCGCGTCATAATCTGCAACTTTCCTCTTTCTGTGTTTTTCCCATTCAAGGGATTCGGCGGGCAGGTATGCGGCTCACAAGCGGAATCTTTTCGCGTGCGCAGGGTGGGTGGGGTGGGGTGGGTGGAGGCATGAGCCAGCAAACAAAACGTCTCTTCAGGCGAGTCTGTCTGCTTAGGAATGGCGAGTCTGTATGCTTCAGTATGCTTAAGAAACGAAACTGTAACATAGAAGATGGGGAGAGAAGTTATGACTGATTTATCGATTTATTAACAGCAAAGTAACAATAATTATTATTTAATGAACGCCAGCTCGGAGAGAAATTACAAAGATATCTCGTGAAACTTCGCCGCCAAGCTGTTTATTATTTATAACAATAATTCATTATGGTACCTGGAAATTAAACAAATTAGAAAATCGTAATAAAATTAATAAAAATATTAATAAATAAATCTCTGGAATTTTCTAATAATTTCTCCTCCTTTAAAAAGGCACTGCGACTCCGCTTCCTATCCACATCCCCGTGTCTCTGAAGCGCTGGATTAATCTACAAATTGTTGATTTGTTGGGAACTGGCGTTTTCAAAAAAAAATCTTGAAACATTTTCGGGCTCTTTAAGAAACATTTAGTGCCAAAGTAAACTTCCACCAAAAATACACGTTGAACCTTCGTCAACATTTCGAAGCGATTCTTCTTTCCTAAACGCGTGTTCCTACGATAATGAATGAAACGTGAACGAATGACTGCCCAAGGACAGAACAAGTGCTTGCTCTTTCTTCCAACTAAAATAACCTCGTTCTCCTACTCCGAAATCTGCGACGAGGGGTTGATCGTTTAAAGTGAAGGGGAAGCCAAAGGTATTTCACGCGTTGCCAAATTACCAAAACAAGTGGTTGTGTTCTCAGATACGGGTTGTGAGTTAGACTAAAGATCCGGTATTATGAATAATTGAGCATTCAGAAGACACTTTTTGCATTTATCAGGTACCAGCCAATTTTGATGTACGGAAGTTGGCGAGCCTAACCTGCAGCTGTACCTGGCGACACTAGCGCCTCCTATAGTAGCACCCGAGCTTTGTCCCCGGTTTTTATGGAGAGTTGCAGGGCCCTGGGTGGGCCCGCCGCGCCCGAGGTTTCTTCCCTCTGCCGCCGTCGTCGCCGTTTCCCGTACGCTCACGCCGGCACAGTCCGCTCGTAGTCACGTGTTTCCGCGAACTACCGAAATTAGCGGGATTCTGTTCTGCGGCCACAGTTTAGTTTCGGCGTGCTTGGTAGTCACACACGTCCGGTCCTCCTCACACACGTCTCTGGTTTTGTCCGTCACACTGTCCGTCTCCGCTCACATACTCTCCTCCACTCACGTGTGGCTTCACTCACATTCCTTGTGTTTCTCTCGGTCCTTGAGTTTCACACACATTTCTTGAGTTTCTCTCGGCCTGTCCGACGCACTGGGCATCTTCCGTTCACATCTGTCGGCTCTCACTTCTGCTTCCAGGTACGCTTCTGCTATCCAGGTCTGTTTCCTCTCGCCCAGTGTGCTTCCGACCGTTCGTCTTGTCGATCTTCACTTGCACTCGTCTCCCCCTTCCTCATCTCGTGTCCTGTCCCGTCGGTCTTATTCGACTGTATCTCGTGAAGTTGTGATTCATCCCTATTGTCACGTGTCAGGTGAATCCCGAACTTTATCCGTATGCATCCCGAGTATTGTGCCAGTCTGAGTGGTTCCTCTTGCCATTTGTCAAGTCTACAAAGGGGATTCCCAAAGTCTTTCGTCAATGTCGGAGTTGGAGAAGCCCTTAATGTTTATCATGCATGTCACGACAGAACATTCCCCAAACTGCTTTGTGTGACCACCCGGTCTTGGGTTGGTGCGTCACAATTTTTTGCATAATTTTTCGTGAAACATATGTACGTTTTATTTTCTTAAAACTGCTCCAATTTGTTTTCAACGTATGTACATCTCACATCCTGTACCCTCCATGGGCCGATAACAGGAAGTCCAAAGGTTCATGACGCTTCCCTCTCTACTTCCCCACTCTCCTCAAAATGGAGTCCTTTCTCTGACCCCTCACTCTTCAACCTATTCAGCAAGGGAGGCCTACCGGTAGTTGGGCTACCACTGACATAGCTCTCAGGCTCATGGGGGTTCTGAAGCTCCACCACCAACTACAAGGTCGTGTCTACTCCCTAGATGGAGTATAATAATAATAATAATAATAATTAATAATAATAATAATAATAAGAAGAAGAAGAAGAAGAAGAAGAAGAATGAAGCGATTCTCTCCCAAATGCTGTCCTGTAATCAATGAATTTAGCAATGACATCTGCATGAAGTTTGGTCTTGACAAGTGTGCAAAAGCCAACTTAAAAAGAGGCAAAATGACCACGTCAGAGAACATTGAAGTTGATAGACACACTGTGATTCAAGATCTTGAGCCAGGTAAAACTTATAAATATCTGGGCATTGAAGAATGTGAGACCATCTCGAACGACACAATTAAGGAGAGAATTCGCAGGGAGTATTATAGAAAGTGAGACTTGTCCTGGAGTCCACTCTAAACTCAAGGAATAAAATATCAGCATAGGTAGTTTGGCGGTGCCTGTAGCCGAATACAGTTTCGGACTAGTAGACTGGACTGAGCAGGAAATTCGCATCATGGATCGAAAACCAGAAAACTGCTTACAATGCATCACGTTGCCCACCCCCGAGCTGATGTACATAGACTTTGTGTCACGTAAGGAAGGAGGAAGAGGCCTGAGACAAATTGAAGCCTCCTGGCACAATGCAATAACCGGGATGGGAAAGTATGTAGTCAGCCATCAAGATGACCCACTAATGAGGCAGGTCATGAAATCTGACCGAAGAATGGGAAACAGGGCATTGTAAGTGTAGCAAGAAACATTGCGAACAAGACTAATGCAAGACTCCCAGTGATAGAGATACTGAACTTCTGATGCTACTTAACATGAAATTTGAGACACAAAAAATGTTAACAAATCGTGGAGAGACAAACCACTCCACGGACAATACCTAAAAAGAATGGACAAGGTGCAGATCAATAAAGATCAATCATTTATGTGGGCTTAAAAGGGGAAGAATGAAGCCAGAATCGGAAGCACTTGTAATAGCTGCCCAAGATCAGGCCTTGAGAACATGACATTATGATAAAGCGGTTCTCAAGATTTCCCAAGATGATAAATGCCGCATTTGTCAAGAACACGTAGAAACCATTGATCATATTGTCTCAGCTTGTCCAATCCTAGCAAAGACCGAATACTTGAAAAGACACGACAGGGTGTGTAGCTACCTCCACTGGCAGATCTGTCCGCCTCGAAGTTCCGAACACATGCCCCAAGTGGTACGAACACTCACCGAAACCGGTGACATCTGTTGGATTGTGTACGATATTGTACGACCAACAAATTCAAACTGATCGCACGATAACGGCAAACAAAACCGGATATAGTCATCCGGGATTTGGAGAACAAATCGTGTTTACTTGTCGATGTTGCTGTACCTTGCGATCAAAACGTCGTTACCAGGAGGCGAGAAAAGTCTTAAATACAGGAGTTTGGAAATCGAGATCACAGGCCGAATGTGGGGTGTTAAAGCACAGGTCGTTCCCGATAGTTATCGGAGCTCTGGGATTTGTTCCGCAAAATTTGTGTAAGAACTTGTCTAAACTCCCAGGTAATTCAAAGACTGGGAAGTGCAAGAAATCGCTTTATTTGGAACAGCCACATTTTGCGCAAAGTATTGTAGAGGCACCGACAGTCCCTATATCTACTCCTTAGGTAGCTGGTTTGCAACCTGGAGTAGATTTATATTCCACAGTCAGGCCGACAGATAACATCTTTTCGTGATTTAGGGAATAATAATAATAATAATAACAATTATTATTATTATTATTTATTATTGTTATTGCTGGAATGACGCTAGTCCTCTCCACCCTATTTTCAGTGGACCAAATGTCAGTTTTATCAACCTCTGTCTTTTGAACGCTTCACACATCGTAAAAAAGTTTTC
>JAHLJT010002630.1:37615396-37696387 GCA_031308135.1 Acheta domesticus
CTGGCTATACCCCAATGACCTCATGTAAAAAAGGCCGTAACTTTGGTCGCAAACTATGCGGAATTCACTACCCTAAACTCCTCATAGATAGACAGTAATAATACGCCGCCCTTAACCGACAGCCTGTGTGGAGCTTATACAATTCGTCAGCGCCCCTGGTTCGCCTATGCGCGATGTCCAACCAGTTTGCACGTGGTACAGCACTTGCTGAGCTGCGGATCCTTCTTTGGTTCCTCTCTTGCCACTCTGATATGACGAGGACTGGAAAACCTGAACTGCCTCCTCTCTCGGCTTGGTCCAGCTGGAGACAGGCGATGTCCTCAGACGTCAAAAGTTGCATCCGGCCCTTGCGGAAGACGGGATAGTGCATCTGCGTTAGCATGCTGATATGTCGATCTGTAACGTATCCGGTAACTATAATCAGACAGGAAAAGCGCCCACCTTGCATCTTACGCGCCGTATTATTGGGATACGCTTGTGTGGCGAGAACAAAGACACCAACGGCTTATGATCAGTAATGATATGAACTTTGACCATACAGTTATTCGTTGAATTTTCTCACGCCGTATACATTGCTAAAGCTCTTTTTTTCTATCTGAGAGTAATTCTTCTGGTGAACATTCAACGTTGACACACAAGCAATTGGCCCGCTCAACACCTTAGCATCCTTCTGCGAAAGGACTGCCCCAATACCATATTCTGAGCTCTACAGCTAGTATAGTCGTCTATCTGGCAAAAACTGTTCCAATTTAACTGCCTGCATTAAATTTCTTCAACCTCCGAAAATGCCTGTCACAATCTGCCGACAATGCCATTTACGCCTTTCTTACGCAACGCGTTGAGGGGTGCTGCTATTTCCGCCATGTTGATAATTTGCCATAGTAATTAATCTTCCCCAGAAATGACTGTAGCTGCTGCAAATTAACAGGAACGGAAGCTGCTGAATCGCCGTTGAGTTTTCTCGGTGGTTGCCTATCCCCGAGCTATCCAACACGTGACCTAGATAAGTAATCTGTTCTTTAAAAAAATCACACTTATCCAAGTTAACCCTTAGGCCCATTCATTTAAAGTCTTTAATAAGAGATTCAAGTTTTGTAGATGTTCCTCCTCCGACTCGCCCGTTACCACTATATCATCTAGGTAGTTGGCGCTGCCCTTCACCTGGGCTGTCAGCGTATGCAGGCAGCGCTGGAAAATAGCCGCAGCTGAAGCGACCCGAAAGGCAACCGTTGTATCGGTAAAGCCCGAACGGTGTGTTAATTACCAATAAGTTCGCAGACTCTTCATCTAACGGGATCTGCAGATACGCGTCCCGCAAATCTATTTTTGAAAATCTCTGCCCGCCCGCTAGCTTCTGAAAAAGCTCTTCTGCTCTGGGGATGGGGAACTGCTCTACCATGAGTTGCGCATTAACGGTGCTCTTGAAATCTCCGCACATTCTAATTTTACCGTCTTTCTTTTTTACTATGACTACTGGAGTTGCCCATGCACTAGTACTGACGGGGGTCAAGACGTCCAAATCTACTAACCTGTCGATTTCCTTTTTTACTTTATCTTTCACTGCCAGGGGAACAGGTCGTGCTTTAAAAATTTAGGGGTGGCATCTTTCTTCAACTGCAAATGCGCCTCAAAAAATTTGCATTTTCCCAATTGCTCCGAAAAAACTTCTGAATTCAAATCTATCACATTCTTTACCTCCTTTGGCAGGGCGCTAGTCTGAATGACAAACGCGTCCTGAACCGTAAATCCAAAAATTGTGAAAACATCCATTCCTAGAATGTTAACCGCATCACGACTGTCCACAACCACCAGTGTTACTTGTCTTTCCATCGCTTTGTATTTCGCTAGCAGGCTTATCTTACCTTTCGTCTTGATCCTCTGTCTAGCATATCCATAAAAAACTGTGTTCAGCGAGGCGCAAGGCGGAGAACCCAGCTGCTCATAAGTAGTCATGCTTATTAGAGTTGCTGCTGCACCTGTATCCACCTGGAATAATACAGATTTACCACCTATTTCCAAGTTTACAAACAATTTACTTTTGTCATCACACTGCATAACTGAATAAATACAATCACCATCCCCTTCATCGATGCCTCTTTCTTGCCGCTGGCTTTCGGCATAACCACTGCTGCGTCCTTCTCTGACGTGCCCGCTCACCTCATCGATGTCCATTTCTTGTCGTCTGTTTTCAGCAGAACCACTGTTGCACACTTCTCTAATATGCCCTTTCTTACCGCACTTGTAGCACTCCGCTCTGAGGAATCTGCAACCTTCCTGTCGTGACTAATAAAACACTGTCTACAAGACTTCAATAGCTTGCCTCTGCTGGTGGAAGGACTTTTCTTCTCCTGCTGCTTCCTGCTTCGTGGCTTGGCTACCCAATTTTCCTCCTGTACACTCATTTCCTCTACATCTCTTGCTGCTCTATCGCCTAACGTCATCTGATGCGCCGTATGCTTCGTTACCTCATACGATGTTGCTAATTTTAAGGCGTCTTCCAAAGACGGGTTGTTTTGTTGCAATAATGCCCACCGAACTTCTTTTTCCGGCGTATGCATTACCAACATGTCCCGTATCAATGACTCCGCATACGATTTCTCTGTGTTGCATTCAACGCACAACGCTTCGCCAAACCCTTCAACTCCGTCGCCCAATCGGCATGCGTTTGGCCTGGCTTCATTCTGGATGAATAAAACTTGTAGCGTGCCGCCACTAAATGCGTCTCCCTCGAAAAATGAGCTAGCAGCCGCTGTTTAAGTATATCGTATGACACCTGCGAAATCTCTTCTTCCTTGCTTAACTTACGTAACAACCTATTTAACGGTGCGCCGATTGTGGCCAGAAAAAATGCTCTTTTACGAGATTCCTCTTTAATATCATAGCATAACAAATGTTGCTCCAATCTGGCCACATATTCTTCGCAGGTTTCCTCTGCTGCATCGTAAGTTGCGAACGGCGGGGCTGGGCTGCTCGGTCGTGAGGGAAATTGCCGCTTGCTGCAATGTCTGCACCATCATCGCCATCTGCTGCTGCTGTTGCTGCTGTAGACACGCCATCAGTTGTGAAAATTGTTCCGCGTTCATTCTCCTTTTTACTCGTCGCCACTGTTATAACTCAAAAACACTCACTTTCCATAAGAATATTTATTTACAAAAATCTGGGCCAACTCGGCCGCTATGTACAGTTACCACAAAACTTCATATACAAAAAACAATATGCCATCTGGCTGAAACCACGCCGAGCGCTCTACTGCCGGTGATCCTCCGTCGGCGTCCTTTTATTTGGGCCAGCTCCCGCGCAAGGCTTCCCGCGGCTTCCCCTGATTGGCCGGTTCACCAGTGCGCGGAGCCCAGGTAACAGGCGTGGCTGGTTTCTGAGCACACCCTTGGCGCGCTTGACGAAGCTCAGCGCGCCTGATGCCGACGCTCTGTGCTGCGCGCTGCCGGAGGCGGGAACATGCTGCCGGCGCTCTTTGCCGCGCAGTTAGCGCGGCAACTTTGAACTGCCGTCCGCATACTACAGGCAGCAGATTTTGGAAACTTGTCAATTGGTTCTACATCGCAATGGGCACCATCTATAGATAATCTCTATAGCGCGGCGCAATACTTGATATTCGTGTCATTCGGTTTAACGTCGTCAGATGCACAAAGTCTGTCATCCACATCTATTTCAGGTTTGCTATGTGATTCTACATTGAAGTGCATTGATTGTTTATCATCTACTTCCATATATAGAGATTCAGAAAGCTGTAAGATTCAGAAACGCCTATCGGAATTGTCAGAATCTCCATCGATATCAGAACCACCATCTCAATCAAGTTACGATGATCCATCTTGCAGAATGCAGGTTACATTTAAATGCCTTTATAGAAAACCATTGCTACTCAAAAATATTGTCTCTTGAGCTTTTCAAACACCGAACTAATTAATGTTCGCTCCAAAACTCGTATTCGTTATGTAGCGACGCGCGTTTCTATACCGAAAGGAAATTGCAGTTACGATAAACACTTTAATCGAAAGTTGTTGTTTATTCAATATTTGCAGAATTCCAGGGCATTTTCATGAACGTGCCAAGAAGAGAAACACGAATTAGTGCTGTTATTAAATAAATTGTAAAATTAAAGCAACGAATGTATTCTGAATAAAGTACATAAACCCATTACTATTAGTTCAAATCTTAATTCGTTAATGTTTAAATCACTATGCGTTATAATATCATTATTACATTTTTTTATGATATATCTTTTCTAGTGGCGTGCATTCCAGGTATGCTGCGCTTACCCTGGAGAAAAGACAGTTAAATGTAATTATTATATTTTAAAATCAATACTCTTGCAATAGAGAACTATGTTTGGTTTTTAAAATCCTGCCATGTAAGGGTACACTGTCTCGCATAAGCGCGCGACCCTGCATTGAGCACACACCGCTGTTGCTGACGAAGACAGAAAGCTGCTGAAAGAGACGAAGATGGTAGGCGCCATAACCTGGCCCGAAGTGAGCATACCGATGTTCTCCATCTAAACACATCAGGCAGTTCGCGCATGTGCTCTTGACTTTTTGGAAGCTTCATTTGGTTGTACACTGGTAAGCGCCGCAACCCTGGCCCACCGCCACCCAGGGGGGCCTTGCAGGTGTGTTTGATACGTGTGCATACGAGTCGACACACTGGTATAAGCGCCGCTTGTAGATAATGCCACGGTCTTTTACTTGTGGATTAATTTGACCTGTGCGTATTATTCATAATGTGCATATTATTTCTGAGTGCCTGTTCTTTTTGTGTGCTGCGTTTTGTGCTACACATCGTTTAGTGACTTTGCTATGACAGAAAATGCATGTATAATCGAGGATATTTAAAAAATATATTCAGTTGTACTTTTGTTGAAAGTTTATTATTCGTTTAGGGAGGCCTGTTCCGGAACTTCATGTCTTCAGATGTTTGCACAAAGAGAAGCGAAGGGGGCATTTCCGCTTCGTAAATACCTCAAAATACGAAAACATCGATCGGTTAATAGGAAACAGGAAACTTAATACATTATTTTACTGGGCCATGATCAGTGTTTTCCCATGGTCTTAATGTAAGGAATGAAGGAGGCTATAATAATGTGCACAATCTCTCAAATAAAACCACAAAACATGATCGATCAAAGAGTCTTTTGCGTTCACTTGCTCCGTTGACAAGTTTTGGATTCAGAACTGTCAGCATTGAATTTGAAATGTATCTATCAGATGTAACGCGACATAATGACGCAGTCAGAAATCATAGAGACATATTAAAATGCTTAGATGACGCGACATTTTTTTCAAGCGCAGGAATTGCATTTCGGAAGGCATCGTGAAACTACGGGTTGGTTAGCAAAGGCTACGTTCATCAAAGTTCTAAATTTGTTGAGTAAGTACGTTGCGACCTTACAACATCACCTAGAATTTGGTAAACGTTTAAAAGCACTTCTAACAGAATTCAAAATGATTTGATTTCTGCAATTAGTAATTTCTTGAGTAAATCCATTAAAGAAAGCATTCATGTTGCAATTATTTTCGATGAAATAGTCATTGATTAGACGCTATGACATGGGAGGGAAGGCAGTGCCGTTGCGAAGGAAGCTTCTCAGAGTCAGATGCAATGCGTGAGCGTTGCCAATTCAGCACGAATGATGGTGTCTCTCATAAAGGATACAGCGTTCATCACGCTCCGAATTAAAACTTCTTTACGATGTGTGAAGCGTTCAAAAGCCAGAGGTTGATAAACTTACTTTTGGTCGACTGAAAATAGGGTGGAGAGGACTAGCGTCATTCCAGCAATAATAATAATAATAATAATAATAATAATAATAATAATAATAATAATAATAATAATAATGATAATAATAACAATAACAACAACAACAACAACTCCACCAAGGGAGTACACGACCTTGCAGTTGGTGGTGGAGCTTGAGTACCCCCATGAGCCTGAGAGCTATGTCAGTGGTAGCTTAGCTACTGGTAGGGCCTCCCTTGCTGAATAGGTTGAAGGTGAGGGGTCAGACGAAGAAGAACTCCATTTTGAGGAGAGTGGGAAGTATGTAGAGAGGGAAGGGTCATGAACCTTTGGACTTCCTGTTATCGGCCCATGGAGGGTAAAGGATACAGGGTACAGGATGTGATATGTACATACGTGAAAACAAATTGGAGCAGTTTTTAAGAAAATAAAAAGTACCTATGTTTGACGAAAAATTATGCAAAAAATTGTGACGCACCAACCCAAGACCGGGTGGTCACACAAGTTCGGAGAATGTTCTGTCGTGACATGCATGATAAACATTAAGGGCCTTCTCCAACTCCCACATTGACGAAAGACTTTGGGAATCCTCTTCGTAGACTTGACAAATGGCAAGGGGAACCACTCAGACTGGCACAATACTCGGGGATGCATACGGATAAAGTTCTGGGATTCACCTGACACGTGACCGTAGGGACGAATCACAACTTCACGAGACACAGTCCAATAAGATCGACGAGACAGGACACGAGATGAGGGAAGGGGGAGACGAGTGCAAGTGAAGATCGACAAGACGAACGGTCGGAAGCACACTGGGCGAGAGGAAATAGACCTGGATAGCAGAAGCGTACCTGGAAGCAGAAGTGAGAGCCGACAGATGTGAACGGAAGATGCCCGGTGCGTCGGACAGGCCGAGAGAAACTCAAGAAACGTGTGTGAAACTCAAGGACCGAGAGAAACACAAGGAATGTGAGTGAAGCCACACGTGAGTGGAGGAGAGGATGTGACATGTGTGACGGACAAAACCAGAGACGTGTGTGAGGGGACCGGACGTGTGTGACTACCAAACACGCCGAAAACTAAACTGTGGCCGCAGAACAGAATCCGCTAATTTCGGTAGTTCGCGGAAACACATGACTACGAGCGGACTGTGCCGGCGTGAGCGTACGGGAAACGGCGACGACGGCGGCAGAGTGAAGACCTCGGGCGCGGCGGGCCCACCCAGGGCCCTGCAACTCTCCATAAAAACCGGGGACAAAGCTCGGGTGCTACTATAGGAGGCGCTAGTGTCGCCAGGTACAGCTGCAGGTTAGGCTCGCCAACTTCCGTACATCAAAATTGGCTGGTACCTGATAAATGCAAAAAGTGTCTTCTGAATGCTCAATTATTCATAATACCGGATCTTTAGTCTAACTCACAACCCGTATCTGAGAACACAACCACTTGTTTTGGGTAATTTGGCAACGCGTGAAATACCTTTGGCTTCCCCTTCACTTTAAACGACCCACCCTCGTCGCAGATTTCGGAGTAGGAGAACGAGGTTATTTAGTTGGAAGAAAGAGCAAGCACTTGTTCTGTCCTTGGGCAGTCATTCGTTCACGTTTCATTCATTATCGTAGGAACACGCGTTTAGGAAAGAAGAATCGCTTCGAAAGTGTTGACGAAGGTTCAACGTGTATTTTTGGTGGAAGTTTACTTTGGCACTAAATGTTTCTTAAAGAGCCCGAAAATGTTTCAAGATTTTTTTTTGA
The DNA here is from genome assembly GCA_031308135.1 of Acheta domesticus. Classification (NCBI taxonomy): domain Eukaryota; kingdom Metazoa; phylum Arthropoda; class Insecta; order Orthoptera; family Gryllidae; genus Acheta; species Acheta domesticus. The sequence continues at coordinate 37,622,905 of JAHLJT010002630.1, forward strand.
AAACGCCAGTTCCCAACAAATCAACAATTTGTAGATTAATCCAGCGCTTCAGAGACACGGGGGATGTAGGATAGGAAGCGGAGTTGCAGTGCCTATTTTAAAGGAGGAGAAATTATTAGAAAATTCCAGAGATTTATTTTATTAATATTTTTATTAATTTTATTACGATTTTCTAATTTGTTTAATTTCCCAGGTACCATAATGAATTATTGTTATAAATAATAAACAGCTTGGCGGCGAAGTTTCACGAGATATCTTTGTAATTTCTCTCCGAGCTGGCGTTCATTAAATAATAATTATTGTTACTTTGCTGTTAATAAATCGATAAATCAGTCATAACTTCTCTCCCCATCTTCTACGTTACAGTTTCGTTTCTTAAGCATACTGAAGCATACCAGGCTCGCCATTCCTAAGCAGACAGACTCGCCTGAAGAGACGTTTTGTTTGCTGGCTCATGCCTCCACCCACCCCACCCACCCTGCGCAGCGCGAAAAGATTCCGCTTTGGTGAGCCGCATACCTGCCCGCCGAATCCCTTGAATGGGAAAAACACAAAGAGGAAAGTTGCAGATTATGACGCGCAGTTCACGTTCCTTCTCTGCTGTCCCAGCGAGTCAGCCACGGCAGTATTGAAGAAAGCAGAGACACGCGGTTGCCAAATTGGCCGAAATAAGAACAGGGCGCTAGCGATCATGGGTTGCAAGATAAAGTAATGATCCTGTATATACATCTAACAAACAGCTTGAAGAATGCGGCGAACATCGATGCTAGCTTTTGTAACATTACGCACCTCCTTGCGTCTCGCGAACCTACGCAGCAGCCACGCACGTTTGAAGTATCGCTGGCAGTGGTTCGTGTTTTAGTTCCTGTAAGAAAGGTGCCTGAAGGAGAGGGTGCTGCACTGTAAGATGGTCTCCACCGGCGTTATATGGGAGTTAAAAGGCCCTGGGCCCACCACTGACCCCTTCGGCCGGCGACATCCCAGGGGGCAGCTATCGCGGCGCCTTCAAACTGTCGCTTGACAATAGCGGCCCAACTGCATTACTTTGCGGCGTCCGCGAGCCTAGCGGACCTCTTTCATTTGCCAATAAATGTGCTCGTACTGCCTTACATGAAGTCATTTCAAAACCAGGTAAGCCCCTTTGCATTTCCCAAGCCACGCAATCCTGAAAATAAACCCACCCCGATTGAGCTCGCCTCAAATCCCAGTGTGGAATTGCGTCCGCTGGTGAGGCTATCCTGTCACACTGCGGTTGTCGCCACGACCGCGAGGGAACCGCTCAAGGGTAGGCCGTCGAAAGTGGCGGTCAACAGGCCAGCGGCTCCCGTGACCTCCGATGATAATTGACAGCCCACAATTGGCCCCGATCCGGGTCATCAGTCAAAAAATATAATCTTCATAATTGTAGTTGTAGGGAGTCTCCGAAAAAACTTTTGAGGTTTTACAATTTCAAAACTCAAGGGATTCAACGAAAATTTGGCCGGCACCTGTCTGGTTAAGCATCTATTACATTACCCGACAAAAATTTAATCAGAAATGTTACGCAATTTTTGTTGTTGTTGTAAATTTCGAAAATGATCCCGGGACTTCATGTAAAGTGTCCCCAAAATTAAAATACCGGTTTCAAATTCAAGCGGCCGCGACGACAGCGACATCGATTGAGGAATATCAATTTTGGAGACAATAGACTGAACCATTTATCCGCAAGCGTTGTTCATAGACGTTTTGCCGTCAATCTATTTTTCGGTAGCAAGGAACCCCAAAACATGGATTCTAGCTACGCGTGTTAGAGGATTTTTGTTTTCTGTATTTATCCACTTTTTCTTTACCAGGGCCCGGCAATTAGTTTTTTGGGTCGAAAGTTCGCTGTTTTTTCCCGCAGCATTACACAACTTTCCGCATATTTACTCCGTAAGAAGTAACGAGAAAGTAATCTCAATCGTAATCTTCAATTGTATAGTTGTAGGAAGACGCCCCCACTCCCAAAAATTTGCACTTTTGCAATTTTCAAACAGTGCTGTTTAACGAACATGAGACCTGTACCATTCATTTAATCGTAATTTATGCTATTCGAGGGAAAATTTAATAAAATTTAATAAAATGTTTTTTCCTATTTTTGAGAAAAATTTTTAAAACACTTGAGGCTTCATGTAAAGTACCCTCAAATATCAAAATATCCGTTTGAAACTCTTAAGTCCATAGTTCGTGAATGTCAATTTTTTTGGGGAAATCGGCTGATCGGTTTAGGCGCTAGTGCTGACCACACGGACGGACGGACAGACGGACGCACGATGGGCTATTCGGCCGATTTAGGCGGCCAAAATTATTTTGCTGTTTAATTGCATCTAAATGTTCCAACTTTCTCATTCGTGGTTGTTTAGGTAATATGAAACAATTTTAAAAAAGAAAAATGATGTTTTTAACTTTTTATTTGTATATAAATACAACCCAAAGAACAGAGCTTATTTTAGAGATGTCATATGTTTGGGTGCTGAACTAATACAAAATATAACATAATACCTTTATTAACAAGAAAATGAAAAAAGCAAAAAAATCTATAAAGAATACAATGAAGTTTTATAAACACAATAAATAATAAAGAAAAAGCATACCAATCCAAAGAAATTTTAAAGTGAATAATCTGCTTCTATATTTTTTATTGGATCTTTGATAATATGCAATGATCTCGAGTAATATAGTTTAAGTAATTACTTTGTAGTAAAAAATTGAATTTCATCTAGAACACAAAATGTTGCAAAAATAGTGATAGTACAAATTATTATGAGATATGGTTCTTCATCCGAAGATAATTCAATTTCTTTTGAAGATTCATTATCTTCAGCTTGAGTAGCATCTGGATACAGATATGATATGTAGTGTCAGCTGGCAGTAACATTGCCAAGGTTTCCTTTAGAAAAGGTCTCTTGATTTTTCGAGGTATTGGACTCATACCAGTTATCAGATGATCAGAACTTAAAAGTAGTCTGTTAAGCACGTCTAGGTTTTGCAAGAAACCCTGGAAAACTTTCCTGCGTAATTTTGACGGTAAAGGCGAAAATGTTTATTACGAGCTTCGACAGCCTCCTCGGAAAGTAGACCTATTGGCAACAGGGCATTCTCTACCACAATGGCATCATGAATTAATAGCTTGTGAACTGTTGGTGACATCAGATGCCACGGATATAATTGACTATATAACTTAAGGTCCGATTAAATTAAGAAGGTGATTGACATTTGTGAGTGGAGGGGAGCGACGTTGCCAGGTCGCAAACCACTGAGCACGTGTTACCGGGACACGAAAACAACACTTCAAAAAATACGTGTAAAGTGTAAAAAATACGACAAAAGCCTAACCTCAACGCAACTCATCACAACACAGTACACATTGCGCGCGCAGCACAGGCAGAAACGCGGGCGGCGCGGCAGCAGGGAAGTCGTTGTGCGATGCTCAAATGTTCCCCGTGTTCGGCAGAGGCAACTGAGCGACCTGACACGTCACGTTTTGTCTCTCTGGTTGGTAGCTGCCATGGAAACGGGAGAGGCGTCCTGACGTCACACAGAACTGTCAATCACCTTCTTAATTTAATCGGACCTTAGCCGTCTCCATGGTATATTCTGAAAATTTTCCAATGTTGATGTTATGTCCAGAAGATATGGTTTCCAATATCACTTTAAAGCGATATATTAATGTGAAATCAATGCCGGTAATTTCTTATGCTAGTGCTGGGTCCATGAGAAACCTTCTACTAGTGTTACCATCATTGGTATTGCCCAATCTGGGTTTAGGTACATCTACAAGCAAACCCATTTTATTTTTCAAGTTCTCTTGGATTTGTTACTTTCTCTGTTTCACTAGTGCTTCTTCATTGTCTGATCTCATTTTGCATTTTTTAATAGGCAGTTCATATGAAAGATGCAATAAACTTTCAAATAAGCGAATTCTTGTATGTACGAGCGAAAATCCAAATTTCAGTGTTTCTGGTTTAACCTGAATTTTGACTGATAAATTGTTGAAATCTTTACTGGTTGAACCATAAATATTACATCTAATTGTGGAAGTTGTTTAGGGTAGCTGCGTCACATACTTTAGCGTCGGTCATGATGAGCAACAGAGTGTGTTTTACTGAGAATAATTTGTCTGCCAATGTCACTTTCGTGTTTTGCAGCAAATTTATCGAGTTTTACACATGATGGATGTCTTCATTTGTTAAGTTCGTGGATTCTTTCACAAATCTTATTCTGATAGGTCGACAATAACGTGGCGAAGACTGTTTTGGATTCTGGCAGATTAACTTCTTATTTCTACTACAAATTAGTCGTTATGTCTCACAATTGGGGAGCAGATAAGGATTTGCTCTTACTTACCTATTAAGCTATTGTAAGAAGTAAAATTGACTACGGATGTATCATAACTCAGCCAATCGGACCATACTAAAAAAACTTGAAACAATAGACAACCAAGGACTCAGAATCTGCACTGGTTGATTCATACTAGCCCGATTGGCCATATATTAGTGGAAGCCAATGAACTATCTCTCAAATTTCACAGAGAATTGTTATCCATCAAATATGCTTTCAAAGCAGCCTCGTCAACAAATGCTATAATATTTAATGACGATTTCCCACATGTATACTCTGAAGGAAGGGTCCACTCTTCTTATACAACCTTCTATAGTAATATCCGAAACCTACTTTATGTTATTAATATACAAGACATTTATATTATTTTTTTTATATATTAAAGGAAGTAAGACACATGAAGGAACTGAAGCCCATGTCTACTTACCAGATAAAATTATCAAATATAAATTTGCGGATTATGCCAGCTCCACCACTGCCAATAGCTACGTGCTAATGGCAGTGCTTAAATCTGTTATGTAAACACATTTATCTAACTTCATAATTTTTTCAAACTCATTGTCAATAACAAGAATTGTTTCCAACACAAATATTAAATCTGAAATGAAAACAACTCTACAAGATCTGTTCTACCAAATACACATGTCGAGGAAAAAGTCACTCTTGCCTGGATTCCTACTGTACTCGAACAAGAAGTCATAAACAGAGAAACAGAATAGTAACTGCAGAAGTGAACCTGAAAAAAAAATAAAAACCCACGACCCCCTCTTACACAGTTTTTGATAATCTGAAGCATGTTGGTGAACTGATGAAAATAAAATGGCAAAGGATATGGAAAGAATACAAAGCCAGCAGTATCCACAAATCCCTTGAAAACTTCAATGCACTAAAAACAAACAAAAACCTTAGCCTAAGAGAACAAGTGACTAACCAGAATTCGGACAGAACATTCCAAAATTAGCCACCTCCACTTCATACAAAAGAAACCCTTCCAGAACTTGCACACACAAGCAACACTGTATTATCAGCACTGACCATATTATTAATTAATGTCCTAAATTTTCAGTACAGAGAAGAAACCTATTACAGGACCTAGATGTCAATGGTCTACTATATTCCTCAGGCCATTAAGATAAAGTCATATAATTTTGTAAAATTAGAGGTATTTTCTCAGAAATGATAACTTTAATCAATTATTGTATTTAATGTAGTTGCTGATGACCATGTTGTTGATACGACTTAAAATAAACAATAAAAAAATTGTTTAAATAGTCAAAAAGGAACAAAAGAACTCTGAAATATTTATGCATCAGACTCAGCATCTTCTGAAATTTCTGCTTATATTGAGCCTGTAGGGAGCTATCAAAGCCCCACTTGCAAATTAACTCCAATGAGTTACTTTCTTCTTCTCGTAAGGGTTATACAACCTCTTCCAAATGCATCAACAATCGAGTAGCAGTATGATCAAATAAATTTTGTAAATTGATTGCAGCACAATTTTTAGTCACATGATATGATTCCTTATCTGGATAACAATCAACTTTTTCCTTCTGAAGTACATTATAACAAGGATATAATTTACTATTACTGCTTCTTATTATTTCGTATTGCTTCCTGGAAAGATCAGCTTCAACAAACAATGCTAGTGCACTGAGTGCCGCGCGTTAGTAGTGTTTTCCTATCCTCTAAACTAACAGAATATGCTTTCTTATCTTTCCCAGCTCGTTTTGGAGAACTAATGATTTCCTTGATTATTTTAGAAGTCTCTCTCTCTCCTGTAACGCCTAATGTCACCCAGGTAGCATATATATATATATATATATATATATATATATATATATATATATATATATATATATATATATATATATATATATTTTTTTTTTTTTTTGTGTGTGTGTGTGTGTGTGTGTGCCTGGTCGGTTCACTAACTTAGGTCACTTCAAATGTGCCATTGAGCCAATCACTTTTTTTTCACAAACACATCTCCATCACAGGAACAAATAAGTTCCTCACAATAATTTTCTACAAAATCCAATTTTTCGTCAATATTTTGAAAATTTTGTTGCTGCATCATGTTAAATAACTTTCTTCTAGTCACTACGTTCATACCCAAATGCCCTAAAACGAAATTTGAAGGAAATTAAAAAGTAAATATACTCATAAAAAATACGCAAATCGCATTCGTTCATAAATGGCTGTATATCATGCAAAACCGCGCGAATCCGCGATCAATTTTAACGAACTTGTAAAATAGAATGCGTGACCCTTCCTTTGCACCAAAAATTGTTACCCGGAAATACACTAATTTACTCACATTAATGAACATCTGCTTCATTAAAAATTGAAAAGCTCTATCTCGGTAAAATAATTAAAATCTGTACGAAAATACACATAACGTGTACACACTTAAAGAGAGATTCATGTAAGAACAAGCAATTTTGACAGCTAGTGCTGGCAACATAACCGAAGGTCTGTGGTCGTTGTGTCCTTGATCCCATTGAACTCTCCTTCCTCGATTCGTTCGTTTGCAGTTGGCTAACTTGTAAATGGTTTCGACGCTTCCTTTTGTGATGTCCTCGTCCGCCGAAAATATAGTGCGCCACGAGAAATAATTGAAATTAGGAAGTGCAGTGCTATGTGCTCTTCTGTAAAAATTTCTTTTTTTTTATAAACATGATATGGAATTTACTTTTTGTGTGATAAGTATTATGTTTATTTTAAAACCGAGTCTTGAATGTAAGGTGCTTACTGGTGCACGTGTTTCCTGGCTTTTGTGTTGTGTTCAGGTTGTGTTGATTGTGAGCGTTTCGTGGATCTGTGCTTTGCGTTTTTATTTATTTTTAAATAATAACGCCATTGCGAATCATAGAACGTCGGAGTGGTCGCAGGGGGTCTCCTTGTCACGCCAGCGACAAGAGGATATTATATTTCTCGCGAGGAAAATCCGAGAAATGCAAAGGGAAGGAAGGTTAGAATCCAGTTCTGTTGTGAGCCTCATATTGGAATAGCTGAATCTGAGCAAAAGCACTGTTACGAAGTAAGTTTTTATATTATAATTACACTTTAATAGCTGTTGTTGTGCAAGTGATAAAAGTGTAACTGAAGGAATTCTGTTTATTTAGGTATTATAAAAAGGACATCAGTGCATTGAGAACTCCTGGGAAGAAAAGAAAATGAAGAGCATATGTAATAGACAAAGTGGACGGATTTGGCGAAGGCATCATCAGGAAAATTATTTACGGGATGAGTGAAAAGGGCAAGTTATAATTTATATTTTATTACTTGTCCTGTATGTTTATTTTGTAGTAGTACAGTACAGAAAAATCAGAACTGTACTGTATTTATGGGTAAAGTAACAAAGATGATCCTGTTGTAGTATAGTTTCCTTATATTTTAATTAATGAAACTATAAATTTTGTCGTCTTTTACATTTCACTTCATCTTCAATAGATCCACATTGGGTTGCCTGAGAATGAAGCAGTTGGCCCCGGACCATCTTTCAGATTGTACCTTTGAGACTGGATATTACTAATTTTCTAGGGAAGTATTTTCTTGATCCCCAATAATGACAAGCCATAGTGTTTTAAGAGAGGAATACTAATTAACAGTTAACTAAATAGAATACTAATGCAATTGTCTTTTTGTTCCAGGAAACTTCTACTGACACTTGAAAATAATTAAATTATATATATACACAAATTTAAAGAATAAAAATCTACAAATACAATTCACAACGCAACTTTAAAATACAATCTACAAATACCATACAATAGACAGATAAAATATATATTGTAAATGTTTTAAATGTATATTGTATGGTATTTGTAGATTATATTGTAAAGATGTGTATTTTATTTGTATACCATACAATAAACATTTAAAAAATATATATTGTATATTTTTTAAATGTATATTGTATGGTATTTGTAGATTGTATTCTAAAGATGTGTATTTTATTTGTAGATTGTATTTTGAAGTTGTGTTGTGTATTGTATTTGTAGATTTTTATTCTTTAAATTTGTATATTGTTTGTGCAAGTTTTCTTTGTATCAACAAATGTATTATTTAATTTTCCATAATGATAGAATACTGTTTTGTAAAACTTCCTTGTTCACAAATTGTGTTGTTTTTGTACCATTTCTTAGTTTTTGTTTTCAATATTAGTGTGCATTCATTAACTTTTGTGAAAATGAATAAAATAAGATTATTATTATTATTATTATTATTATTATTATACATAAATGCTGGGATGGATCCAAATTCGGTGCTCAAATGTAATGGTAATTCCACCCCATTGGTCAATGTGATAAATAAATGTTCTTGTGAATTTTTCTTTTTTATGCACCTTTATAGGACAGTGTTCAAACCCATCTATTCATTTTAGATTATTGAGATATGTTCTGTTGATAATTAAGTATTTAAAATAATAATTTGTTAAGTGGATGCTAGGAAAGGAAACAATTCTGGAGAAAATTTAGTAAAGCCTTGAGTTGAGGATGATAGAATACAAGTAAAAGATAGTGTTCACTAATAAGATGTTTTAATTAGTAAGAGTGAATTTAAAGGATGTGCCTATTATTCATCCAAGAAATGAGATGAAAACAGACAAACTAGATTAAGGAATGCATTGCCTTGTAGAACATTTTTGACATACAAAACCATTAAGTCACATTTGAGTTATGAGAGCAATTGTACTAAGTATGGAAAATCGGGGTGTTGTAATTATAAATAAACCACTCTTCATTACAAAAATGTATGGGCCCTTCGCTGCGCTGCGAAACTCAAAGAAAAGGTATTTGAACGTCCCCTAAAAAATATTTTTTCTTTTTATACACATTCGTGGCAGTTTTCATTTACTTCATATGAGAGTATGTTAATATATTTTTTCACATGCGTAATTAAATTTCAATATTTCGCGGACTCGCGTACGTGCATTTACTTGATGAAACTCTTAGACTTCTGCATATATATAATTCTCTTCACGGGAGCCATAAACAAATCCTTTGAAGTGAGGTTACGAAGAGGCGTGGCTGAATAGCTGCCGCGGCGGAGGGATACTTCTCTGAATTACATGTGATGTTCACTTGTTTAGCGAACTGTCACTTTTGCCTTTTCTTACGTGAATTCTTCTATACCATCATCAGTCTTCATTGCTCTTCACTTGAAAATAGAACCTAGGTTAACGCATATCACTGAGAGACTGAAGTCCGCACGGGTGTTCGAGAACAAACAGGCGCACTTCAGGAGTGAACAAGTCCAGAAACGATGCGCCTACAGTTAAAATTTGTGCAGCTGGCTATTCCCTGACCTTTTAGCTTTGTGTTATGGAATGTTTTGTCTGGAGAGAAATGCAAAATCGACTACTGGCCGCCCAAATCGGCCAAATACCCCACCGAGGGACGGTCGGTCACAGACGTTTTGCCGTCAATTTTACGATATCGAGGACCCACAAAACATGGATTCTGCTTACACAACGTGTCAGAGGAAGTAATTTACTATACTGTCAACAGGATTTATCAAATTTTTCGTTAGCAGAGCCCGGTAATATGAGTTTTCTTGGCGAAAATTTCCCGTTTTCCGGCACACGATTCTCTTCTTACGAAGTACAGATTACTTCGAAAGAGAACTTCTTACGTGGTGCGAGGAAAGTAAAAATTAATAGTACAACAAGAATGCCTGTGCCTTCTGCAGGACCTCTAGTTTTTTTGGTGAGGTTTTTAAGTTAACTTCAATCATTTTCCTCGGCAAAGTAATGAATCTTGATTTGGTAAACGAATGAACTCCAAACAACAAAATATTTTCAATTATCAATATTTATTTTTGTACTTCAATTTATATAATACATAGTGATTTCTATACTGCTAATGAGTAAACAGTAGTACAAAGAAGTCCTACATCCCACTAATTCCAAACATATCAATTTTTCCAATTCCCTAACAATAGTTTTCATTTTGCAAATATGCATTATGAAACAGACTTTGACTTAAATACCTTAATCTAACATAGTCTTACATTTCTTCTTTCAATTAGGCATTACATACATACATTACATTGCTTGAAATAGTGTGTCTATAAATCCTTTCTAGCTTGCAACTTCATGTATTGGCCACTTTGTCATATTCCACAATTCACAATCTTTAAGTTTCTATTTAGCTATTACAACTAAAACAACTATTAACAGCTATTTCACATTACAAGTAACAGAAAAAAATAAGAAACTGGCTTGAGTCTATACATTAAACGAGTACACAAATCAAATTATCCGACGCTTATAAATAATACAAAAAACTTAAATATGATTCTTAAAATAAACAAAACAACAAGAATGAGAACACTTGAGTATGGTTTTCACACATCTGAAACAATTTCTTGCATGTTCATTACATCCAATCAAAAATACCTGATAAACGTTTATTCATGCCAAGATTATGAATCTCAATATTTAACATCAATACTGAAGTTAGAAGAGATTGAAGTTTCATAGGAAGTGGCGTAGTCTTAAAGAACTAATAGTTGAAAACTAAAAGGAAACATTCATGTTAAAAAGTTGATCAAGGGAACTAGTGCGTTTCCTTCACATTTGAGTTTCATGATCTGGCTTCAGAGCTTTGTGACTCTGTTCTCCCTCAGGCTCGTGTCCACGCTTTCTGGCTCTCTCCTGACCACCCATAGTGTGGCTAGGACTTGCAGGGAGGACCACAGCTGAAGCATCAGAAAGAGTAGAATCGCTTACAGCTGAACTGTAAAAAGAAAGAAAAGCAAATGCAACTGAACAATGTGTTTAAGGTACACAAAAGTCAGACAGTCTCTTTAGTTATAATACAAGCCAGTGAAATTGTCAGTCCCCTAAATGACATTTCTGAGGATGAAAGCAATATGCTACAAGCTCTGGCTTGTGCAAATAAAATGTATATTAAAAAAAATACCAAAAAGCTTTTGTGTTAAAGTAATAAAATGTGTACTCTTAACATTAACATGCACATTTAAAAACCCTTCTTCCTCTAAATGGCTAATCAGTCCTTCACACCACCAAATACTAGAAATTTGTGAGACTGCAAAACTGTTATGAAGATCCTTCACCCATTATTTCACAAAGCAAACTACTACTTAGAGCATATGAAGAACAATAAAGAAGCAGAACTACAAAACACGCAAAAGACAGGCACTGCAAACTCGACAGATCACCAGGGTAGTGCAAACGATGGCTACTTTCCTGTGAAATTTTTTAAAAAGTGCTCACTGTTAACACAGCAACCAAAAACTTCTCCTGTTGGTTCACAAACAACTTTTCTCCTGCAACATCCTTGCTTAAAATACTACAATTGATCACTGAAACAGTTCCTTGGTGTTGTTCATGTGCATAAAATAACAGATCTCTCAGAATTCATCTCTACATGGTCACATTAAATTCATTTTGTTTTAAAAAAGTACATGTTAATCTTCTTTTGCACTAATTATTAAACATTTTATTTCAAAATGCAGCATGGTGACAGTAGGAACTGGGTTCTAGGTCTGAACAAACTTGCAAAAGCCTGCAATCAGCTATATCAGACAAGAGATGCAATTACTTACTTCATTGTTCCCAATCAGCCCTGGCATTTAGCAAATCTTATCAATATTTCTTGGCATACCTGAAAAGGGACAAACATACAAAGTCGCATCCATGCCAAACATTCATTCACTCAAAACTTATCAAGCCAATAATAAAGAAATTCTTCATGCACCACCTACAAAAGGTACTCTATAAAAAGCACCACGTTTAAATCCATGCACTAATTAATATAAAATCGTTAAGTTAAAAGGCTGCAAAACCTCTTTGAACATTCCCGTATGTTGTTTTCAAAGCCTAAATGGGGGATACTGTTAGCATAATTCTACCTTTCCGTTAGAATTATTACTGGGATCAGCAGTTCCTTTAGTTCAATAATTGACTTGATTCTCTAACTGAACAATTAAAAGCTATGAATTTACGGCAGCTATCAGAGCTTGCAAGGTTAATCTGCTCCTGAATATCTTTAAATAAATAATTAATTCCCTGCAATGCAATTACAAATAACAGCAAAATAAATTAAAAATATATTGTTTATATTATTCACAAACTTAAGTTCAGGGTTCAATTAACAGAATATCATCACAACTTAAAAGGCAAAAACAGTGTTATTGCCCAGGTGAAAATATTTTTTAATACATTAAGGATATTGTTAAAGTACTTTGTATATTTTCAATCCATACAGATCTAAAGTGTAATGGCTGGAACTACTGCCCAAGAAATAATCACATTCATTTTTTCTATTTCAATAATTAAATTTGTTCCAAGAATTGGTCGCTCCAACCGAGACTCAAACCCGGGTCTTCGAGTTTACACCCAGGCTGCTCTAACCGCTAAGCTACTGAGACACCCAATCCTTTGAACAAATTTTTCAGGAGCATAATTATCGCTCCTTATATGTATACATTATAACCTTGACAATTGTTTTTATATTTCATTAATATTCAAATACTATCTTATAGAGCAAAGCTACTTAAATTTACTTCACAATGACTTTTTCCTAAAAATTGCAAAAGTAGCTGTGAAAAGTACTGCATCACAGCATAGCACCACAATGGACATTTGAAATTAATCCCGACCATTGTTTTGAATGAAGATAGAGGTAGAGCAGAGTCATGTCTGTCCTAGTGAATTATGTCATTACTAGCTAACCATGGCACCTCCAGAGGGAATTTTCAAATGGGCTTCACAAGTTCGAAATAAAAAAAAAGTTTCAACATATTACAGTTACCACAATGTTTCATTAGTTAATGAAATACAAGAAAAGCGTATCCATTCAAATATTTGTTTAATTTTTTTCATTACTAAAACACGTAAGTTCAGGTATTTATTTTACCTAATATAGGCAAACAAAAAATAATTTATTTTTACTAAAACAGGCACGAAGAGAGACAAGAGAGGGAGACCGGAGACAAGAGAGGGAGAGAGGAGACAAGGGGGAGGGGAGGAGAAGAGAGGAGAGAGGAGGGGAGGAGAAGGAAGAGAGGAGAAGAGAAGAGAGGGGAGGGGAGGGGAGGGGAGGAGAAGAGAGGGGAGGGGAGGAGAAGAGAAGAGAAGGGAGGGGAGGAGAAGAGAAGAGAAGAGAGGGGGAGGAGAAGAGAAGGGAGGGGAGGAAAAGAGAAGGGAGGGTGAGGGAGAAAAAAAGAGAAGAGAAGAGAGGGGAGGGGAGAAAAGAGAAGAGAAGAGAGGGAGGGGAGGAAAAGAGAAGAGAAGGAGAGGGGAGGAGAGAGGGGGAGGAAAAGAGAAGAGAAGAGAGGGGAGGAGAAGAGGGGGAGGAAAAGAGAAGAGAGGGGAGGAGAAGAGGGGGAGGAAAAGAGAAGAGAGGGGAGAGAAGAGGGGGGAGGAAAAGAGAAGAGGAGGGGAGGAGAAGAGGGGGAGGAAAAGAGAAGAGAGGGAGGAGAAGAGAAGAGAGGGGAGGAAGAAGAGAAGAGAGGGGAAGGAGAAGAGAAGAGAGGGGAGGAAGAAGAGAAGAAGAGGGGAGGAGAAGAGAAGAGAGAGGGGAGGAGAAGAGAGAGAGGGGAGGAAAAGAGAAGAGAAGATAGGAGAGAAGAGGGGAGAGAAGGAGAAGAGGGGAGAGGAGAGAAGAGAAGAGGACAAGAGAAGAGAGGATAGAAGAGAAGGAAGAGAGGAGAGAAAGGGAGAGAGAAGAGGGGAGAAGAGGGAGAGGAAGGAGAAGAAGGGGAGAGAAGAGAGGAGAGAGGATAGAAGAGAAGAGGGGGAGAAGAGGGGAGAAGAAGAGAAGAGGAAGAGAGAAGAGGAAGAGAAAAGAGGAGAGAAGAGAAAAGAGGAGAGAGTGAGGAGAGAAGAGGGTGAGAAGGAGAAGAGAAAAGAGGAGAGAAGAGAGGAGAGAAACGAGGAAAAGAATAGGTGAGAAGTGAAGAGAAGAGAGGAGAGGAGAAGAGAAGAGAGGAGAGGAGAAGAGGAAGGAGGAGAGGAGGAGAGATAGAGAAGAGGAGGAAGAGAGAGGAGAGAGAGGAGAAAGAGAGAGGAGAGGAGAAGAGAGGAGAGGAAAGGAGAAGAGAGAAGAAGAGAATAAGGAGAAGAGAAGAAGAGGAGAAGAGATGAGGAAAGGAGAAAAGAGGAGAAGAGAGGAGAAGAGGAAGAGAGGACAGGAGAAGAGAGAGGGAGAGAAAGAGAGGAGAGAAGAGAGGAGAGAGAAGAGGAGGAGAAGAGAGGAGAGAAGAAGAAGAGGAAGAGAAGAGAAGAGAGGAGAGAAGAGAAGAGAGGAGAGAAGAGAAGAGAGGAGAGGTGGGAAGATAGGAGAGAAGAGAAGATAGAAGACCACCAGCATTGAATTGAGATCCTAAACTTAGGACATCCTAAGTCACATGGAATGTTGCCTTTGAGCCAGCTCTGCCAGCATTTTAATGAAGATATGAGGCAATTTAACATAAAAGGTTTTTTATACAGTGATTTTTAATATAACTAGTGTGGAAACCCATGCTATTAAATCACAGAGGAAGTTAAAAAGCTGAATCCTTTTACTTATCTGGCTATTTGTTTACCTTATTTTCTAATTGGCACGTGAGAGGGAATGCATTTTAATTATAGTGGTAACCTTTCCCTAAAATGGCCTGGCATGCCCTGCTATGTCCTGCTCTGCCCTGGTCTGCTCAAAACCATTCTCCTCTTTGACAGTGTTCAAGTGCTTCCTTGCCTGACCCCAATACTGCCCGTCATACCGCCAATTTTTGCCTGATGTCAGCATTTCAAACTTTTTTTTTTTCCCACATATTATTAATTCATACAACTCACAAAGACTTAAACTGCATGTGCAGACTTTCAGGAGAAGAGGGGACTTTCAGCTTTCAAATGACACCTTATTTGCTGTGTCTGACTGAGTAGTTCTTCCAGAAAAGGAATGTTTATGTAACACATTACAGAAATATGTATCTGGTGGTACAATAGACTAAGATGCTTCTTAAGTAAATTTATTCAAAACAGGATACTTGAATACCTTGAAGTAACTGACTCCCAAGGAGAGACTCAAAACATTATCACTGAAATTAGACAAGTTGATGGTAAATTTAATCAAGTATCATCCGTCAATATATTTTTGGTTATTCTTCAATTCAATAACAAGTATCCTTGGCTAAAAAAAAGTGAATAAAAGCATCATGCAGGAGAGCTCAGTAACAATGCCCATTGAAACCTCTCAACAAGGATGAAGTTTTCATTTATTATTAATGTTTTCAAAGAAAACAAAACCAACATATCTTCTTTAACCCTTCATTAGGTGCGATATTTTATGGAACGTTTATTTATTGTTTGGTCCTGGTACATTCTCTGGATCTATTGGAGAAAATTTATTATTTACATTGTCCAATAGTGTTAAGGTCAGAAGGAAATGAATTGCAGGATACATTGTAAATTTTAACAATGATTTAATTTACTAAATGAGGACAATAGAAAATCACCTAAAATCAAAGTCAAGTGCTGGCACCTATTTCTCTTTGTACTTTGTAGTTCCAAAGGAATTTTTCCTTTTATTTTCTGGTTTTCTCTTTTTAGCCAGCATTTGTAGAATTTCTCCTGGAAGATTAGTAATATTGGACTTTCCTTGCAACAAACTTTGAGCCAAGTACTTTATATTGATTCTCTTATTTATGAAATTATTGCTCACCATTTCATAAATAAATTATTCTCCCATTTAATGCAGCAATATTTTGTACATGAGACAATTTTCCCGCAAGTTTGGACATTTATTTCAATGTACACATGATGAAAGGGCAAGTTAGAAGTGAGAAATATTTAACTGAACAGTCAATACACATAAAAGCATTTGTTCATTCATGATAGGAATACGCACGCGCACACGCATGGCCTTCCAAATATTCAAAACATATCAGGGATTTTCAGGAATTTATTTTTTACTATAAAATAATAATTATATGTTATGATTATTTATTCATTCTGAATATCCATCACATCACTGTTATTCATTCTGAATATCCATCACAATGAATATATCACGAGCCGGGTTGAAACCCTTGGGTTCAGAAGTAAGCGGTACTAACAGACAGCCATCAACGTCACCATATTGGAGATTTAGTGTGGCCTGTTAGGCTGACCCAATAGTATGAGAAAATACATGCCTTCCACAATTATCATGATCATCTTAACCCTCTTTACCTAATTCATGGTCCATTTCTACATTTACAGGCATTTCTTCTACATTACCTTCTGATTCACAATTGGAATTTTCTTCAAAATATTTACCTGCAACACAGTATTCTATTATATTCCTCTCATATTTCTAATACCATCTGTCATTTACAGATCAAAACATTCAGATTATCTCAAGCATGAGAGCTGCACACAGAACAATGCTCCAAATCTTTCCGCAAATTGTCTGTGATGCCATTAACACTATAGAGCTCATCAATTCCAAGCTTGGTGTGACATAGGAAAGAAGAGTTACATGATCTATTGTCCTCTGGTTTACCTGATGGTAACCTTGCTGCCAGATTCAAAAACATTTGACACAGGATGTTACCAGACCTTGAAAATTGACCCCTACAACTTGGCAAGGTTTGGAGTTCTTAAAAGACAGTGGGTCTACTAGACCTCTGCCTACCTAATGAAGGGTTTAGAAATTGTGAATGTATGGGCACAAATATGAATTTTACGCATAAAAATATGCATTTCCTCCAGCAAACAAATTCTTAATATATCTTCAAACAAAATTAAATCAGTAAATTCATACATAAAACTTAATATTTAATTGTCTTGCTCACATGAATTAAACAACACATTAAAAAGACATTCAAACACTCAAAAACCCTCAACCATTATTAGTAGTATATATTATAGTCTATTAAGTGGAAAATTGTTAATAGAAGCAACTGTTGGTCCCAAGGACAGCCGATCATGCAATCAGTGGCTGCCTATGCTCCCAAGCCCCAGATACCGCTGTCTGACAATTCTCCACGCTTACCTAGGAGCAGGCAAAGAGGGGTAGTTTCTGCGTCTGTGTTCAATATTACCTCGCGATCGAACCCGGGAGCTAAAGGTCAAAGAGAACGACATCAGTCAACATTCTATCAATTGCAGAGGAGAGCATAACTCTCTTACAGCAAGCATATTGACAAAACTAAATCTTTGTTTTTTTTTCTTTCAAGCAATACATTAATACAACCAGAAATAATGTATGTAATTAACAAGTGATGTCCCATCAAATTTTTTGAAATTAGTTAACTTCAATTTGACAAGTGGTCCCCATTTAAGCCTTATGTTTTACATTACACCTTAACAATGCAATATAAACTTTTTTTAACATCAATTTTTTTCTATTAATTCTAATTTTGTGAATTTATTTCACTAATAATTATGTTCAATTGAGTGTTTTGTATGTTGAAGGGCAGTTTGCTCAAGCTTTTTCTCCCCATTGAAGGTATTGCAGGATCATTCAACAATTGACCTAATCACTTCCATTAAAAGTAAGAAAGAATCAGAAACTGTTAAACAAGATAAGGAACTATACAAATAAACATGCCCATCCCATCACCAAATTGAATGTGACCCTATTTGAGGAAACCATTACAAATGAATCAAGAATGCAAGCAATGAGCCAGATCAATTTATTCACAAGTTTATGTCAGTCTTAAGTCAGGTCATGCAGTTAGCAACTAATGCAAGTAAAAGTCAGTCAATTACAAGTCACAGGTCACAAACCTAAACCAGAGTCCGTGATGAGCAAATTGGTAATACCAGTCGCATGTGGCTCACTTGTTTGAAGGAAGTAACCACTTGAACTTCTCCGTCCAGTCGCAACTAAATTCTAGATACAAGTAAGGTCCTGTGTGACAGGGTAATGAAATCAATGTTAATATCACCATTTACACAATGTTATTGTCATGTACTTCATCTTTTCTCAGTCATGATATCTTCATTAAAAACTTCCTTAATGATAGTATAACCTAAAGCTGTCGATCAGTCATCACATGACACTTAAATCTTATATATTCTTACATATTCTGTATCACAAGAGCCAATAAACTTTGTGCAACTCAAAAATGAATTCACACAAAATAAGCATTTGCTGTGCAAATTCACAAATATGAATGAAACTTGCAATCCATTTCAACACATACATTATTTCTTAAATACAAAATTAAAAGAGGAGAGAGAATTTAAAAAATGAAAATGCAAGTTCTGAAATTAATTTTTTGAACCTTTTTCTGCAAATGGCCAAAAATTTAAAAATGTTTATATTATAATTTTATATTAGTGCAGCAAATCAGATCAGTAATTCTAATCATTTGGGAATTCTCTTAACTTATAATTCTCCATCATTTTAAACAGGCTGTGTAAATTAATTCACATTTGAAGTAATTTAAGAATTAATAAACTATTAACCAAGAGAAAGCAACAACATTTTGTGTTATCAGGGAACATTGGGACATTTGAAAATGCTTTGTTATAGAGAATCTTTGGAGATCTGCATGTGCTCAAATTTTTCATGTGCCATAAAAAAAAGTAGAACTCCAATTATACGTTTCTCACATGATATTCACATTTGTATAACTTGACCAAGCGAAGAATGAACAATGCGATTGCGGCACGTCGTGGAACGAACAGTGTAAACACTTCTCTGTACGGTCAGTTTCGCTAACAAAATGTGCCAGGAGCATGAAGTGAGTTCAGAGATCGCTTCTACAGAATCACCATGGCATCCTTCATAGAGGTTGTGAATAAGCTGATAAAATATAACTTCAGAGACACATCATGCAATATTTGCACTGAATGTTTTATTTTTGTCCCTTTAAGTAGCTTTTTTTTCACTTTTCATCATTATAGTACAAGAATGTAATAAAATGTTCTAATTATATTGAATTTTTAATACTTATTCATTAGATTTAAACATTTTGTATTCTTCTTCATTCATATTTTTTCCCATAGGCTTTAGGCAGTTTGTTAGGTATGCAATAAAGTATCAAAACATTAACTTTATTGTCATAAGTATCTACAATATTCTTCATTATGGTGGTAGGTACTTCTAACATAAAAAAGAATTTTATTTGGGATATATTCTGAGAAACTACCCAAGTTAAAATAAACGATTTATATGAATGTTACTGCTCATCTAAAGAATTAGTTTCAAAATTTTGAATTGTTTGCAGCAAAACGTCCTACTTTTATTTCTTCCAATATGAGGTGCACACAGGTCCAAATACATTTAAAATATTAATTGGGAAGACACTAGATTTGCAACGAAATAAATCACGCTTTTTTTCGCAATAGTTTGACACAGTTCCATTTTAATTTTGAATCGAGTATCCTAATATCTCAGTCTCTGTCGTTCCAGCTGTAAACACAGACGGTGGCGTGCTCCTGTAGACATCATTCTCAACTTGGTCGAGATATGAGTTTGCTTTATTGTTGTTGTTGTTGTGATTTTTTGGGGGGGTTCTAAATTAAATGCTACTAAATTAACTGTTCTAATTAACTGCAATGTGATATATACTCATGTTGTGCATAGTAAAGATGCTACGACTTTTAGAATTGACCCTATACTAGAGATCTAAAAACCAACATTAGTCACTTCTCAAAGTTAATTTGAACAAATTAGCAAATTATTAATGATAAATCATGTAGAAGTACAAAACTTAAAAATCAAACTCACTGTCAACGTCGTGTTTTCTTGAAAATTTTGTCAATCTGAAAACCCGTCCAAAACCGCACTTTTGTTTTGATACATTTCCGCGCATTGGACAGTATTCCGCGAAGTCAATTTTTGTCCCGCGAGAAAGAGCCGTTTTCCAGCCTCAAAAGCAGAATTCCCCCCAATCTGGCAACGTTTGCTTGAACCCTGGAATACTCACTTCTTTACAAACATTGGTTGAATTATAAGCGGCAGCAACGAACGTTAACAAAATCTGGTAACTAGAAATGTTCTCTCCCGTACAATAGAAACAATTGTACAAACAACAAAGAAAAACGAGTTATAGATTTTAGGGAAATGAGGGCTCAAGAAAACGCACACGGATATGAATAAAGGCTTCAATTATTCTTTACAATTATATATGTATTTTCTTAATGTATTAAAATAAAATTTAGGTGTAGATAAATGAAAAAAATATATTAACATTGTTAATAAAGGAAGAAAACTACATAATGAGTGCGCTGGATGGAGTCCAAGGCGCGAGTAGGCCTACTCTTACTACGAATGGCCGCGCGAGTGACGAAACAAGGGAAATAATTTTGATGCTAACTTTTGAATATTGGTTTCGAAAATCACGAGCCCAAAACAGGCAATTCCTCCAAAAAAATCATTTTTTTAACTTCTAGACGATGCTCGTAACCAGATGCAGAATGTCGTAGGCGGTGTCCCTGAAGATTCTAGAAGAAAATAGAACCGCGTTTGAAATAGCAATAAGCTTCGAACGCCCACGCAGCAATACTTGATTACTTCAAGCTTTTACGCTATAGTGCGATTTTTCTAACTCTGCCCCTCAAGCCCCTATGGCCACGATGGAATGTAACACGGCATTTCGCGTGTTTCTCCCTCGTGCCGCCAGAAGTCGCATGAACGCAAGAACTGCTTGATACGGTCGCGATCATGCGATACCTGGCGGCACGACTAAGAACGTCGCGAAATAGTCACATATTCCATTATGAAGGCAGGCCTTGAGGGGCAAAGTTACAAAAACCGCGGAATACTGCACATTTTCATCTCGTGGTCTGCGATTACAATGTGGAATTCTGACATCCACAGGATACTCTACATATTTTGCACCTACACACGCGACAGCGTTTGAATTTGTAATGAGCGAGTCAAAAGACTATACTCCGATTTAAACACAATGGCACTTAAAGGCCATGAATTGGCAGGGAGAGGCGTGGGGGGTCATTATCATCCAATCGAACTTCAACTTCAAAAATTTAAGACTTAACGAAACTCCCGATTCGATTTTTCCTCCTCCCGTCCAGCTCGGCTCAGCTTAGTTTAAAAACTAAATATACATCCTCAAGCAAACGTGGCTCTTCTCACACCTTTCGATTATCACTCGCCATTATCATGTACTGAATTGAATCAAACACCTTACTGAATACGAATTCGTATTTTAATTAGTGCTAAATGTTGGGGATAAATCCGAAAATAAAGAAAAACCCCGGTATTCAAGGATTCCAGGTTTGCTGGCCACCCTGATAATACACCTACCTAAATCAGAAAATTACAGATTTGCATGGATTTATTATTTTCTTACTATATATTCCCACTGGACCTTAATGTCAGGTTGAGCACTTTTCCTGCAACATTAACATTTTTGAAAGAAATTCTTTCAGAAGCTCTGCAAAACCAAGCTGTTACTGGTACCCGGACTTCGTTCAAGAAGCACTGTCCTCAGAAATATTTTCGAAAATAATCGAAGGGAGACAGATAAGACCTCTTGGACGGATGATAGTGCAGCTGGAACCCACAGGCTCAGCATTTCGTTGAGGCGCATCAGTGTGTTGTCATGAGCAGCATGTTGCACACATCGATGCACTAGCTCCAGCCTCACTGCATATGCTCTAAATGCACTGAGCTGAACGTACATACGACACTATCACGACATGTAGCAATACAGATGGACTTGTTCAGACTAAACTTATGTTGGCTGTTGGACGAAGTAGATATATTATTGAACTTTCTCTATACTTGACACTTCATATAATTAAATAGTGTAGGAGACTATATTGGACATAAAAGTGCCTCTTTTAAATACCAGTTTATATACTGAAAATCATTAACGGATAATACATCCCTATTTTATATGTTTAGAAATTTGTGTTTATTTCCCATAATTCAAAGGCAAAAATGCATGCCATTTTCATGATTACAAGTTCATATCAAAACCCAAGATACCATCTTACGACTAAAAACGCAAGATACACTGTCAGTTTTGGCGAGCAATATGAGTAATTATTTTAATGGTATCAGTATAACTTCCAGGTACGTAATTCAAGAATCCCATGTGATATAAAGCAAAACATTTTTTTCTGGCAACATTGTTCCGAGGCGTCTTCAGGATCGTGTGACACCCCGCGCACGCGCGTGCACACGCGTGCGCGCGTGCGTGTGCGCGCGCGCACCCCCCCTTAACTCTGCATTTCCCTACCAGAGTACAACTATTAGTATGAAGTTCTGTATAAGTTATTATTATTTTGTTGTGATCATTGCAATGCGTCCTGTTCAGAGCAACTTGCATGCGGACGTTCTTCACAGTCAGACGCGAGAAGTCGTTGCCAAAGTGCATGTATCAATTTATGGACAGAAGCAAAAGAAGGTATTGAAAATATCAAAGCAGTTCTTACGGCAGCAACTGATGCTTCGGGTTTTTCGAAAATAGCTATTTGCAGAATTAATAAGGAAATTATTTCTATTCAATCAGGAGAATGGGCGTTCATTTTCTACTTCTAATAAAGACAAGAGAAAGGACGTGAAATCTGCTCTCGACAGTTTCAATGAGTGTGTGATTTACAGCACAATGATTTAATGCACCATATCAAGAAATCGTTTTTACAGGTAACTACGCGAACGATAGTAAAGACAGTAATAGTGATACTACTTATGATAGTGAGGAAACTAGTATCAGTGACAGTGGAAAACGTATGAATGATAAGGGCAGAGCTAGGCCATGTGAATGAATCCTGTGAATTTGGTGTTTCTCCATTACCGAGCGAAGACACAACCGCACATGAATTCCTAAGACCTTTCGCAAGCATGTGCGGTGCGGTAAAAATGTTTTTGGTATGGACAGACGAGCCAGGCGCGTGCGAGCTCCGCCTGCTGGCCCCCTCCCCCCACTTTCAGCTTCCCCTTCTATTCGCGAAAACTAGCGGCCACCCTATACGAATTTAACTGTACTTAGAGACAATAGGACAATGCAGAATCAAGTATGGAGAGAGCACGAACTCTGGAGAAGGATCTAATGAAAAATATGAGAAGAAAACAATTGAAAATAATTGAATTTTTTACGAACAAATAAAGATATTGAAATTTTCAGTTCATGAATTTTGCGGATGCGTCGCATTCCAGCGAATTACTTTTGTACTTGAATCGGGTCGTCGGGTCGCGGCCCGGAGCAAAGGCCGGTAGCTATACTCAAGGCCACTCAAATCCCTAGATCACCACTCAAATCCCATCTACGCGATGGAATATGTCACGGTATTTCTCATCTTTCTCAGTCGTTCCGCAAGATTTCGCATGATCACGACCGTATCAAACAATGCTTGCGATCATGCGACTTCTACCGGCAAGACCGAGAAAAGACGCGAAATGCCGTGACATATTCCATCGCGAAGATAGGATTTGAGTGGCCTTGAGGGGTTAGTTAGACAAGTTAGAAAAATCGCAGTATAGTCTTCATTTTCCTTCTTATCTTTTGCCACGGCTACGAGAAACTTCAAGTTCACCAGGCCGCGGCCAGTAAGACGTGACAGGTATTTAACTTGATTCCAGAGTGCTTCAAGCCATTCCCTCAACAAGAACATGTGATATGTGATTGCGTGTAGTGCCCTCTTCCAGTGCACGAACCAACATTAGAACCAGCAAATGTGTAAATAGTTAATACCGAGTGTAGGGAGTCCCATTTATGAGTATTTTCATAAGTGCTCAAAAGGTGCACCTAGCTGGTAAACTTGGTTGATTCTTGAAAGTCTTTCCATGTCAATGTAGGATTATTTTTCGAGCGTGTTTAGTACATGCGTGGCACCTCGAGAGGAGCCTGATCGACCGGGGCATATCTATTTTGGAAGAAATCGTACTTATGATTTAAACGCTAGTGGTGTTCACCGACTAACGGACGGACGTTTTGAAAAAATAAACACTTTTTCGGTTTCAGGGGAAACGTGTATTTCCGTTGAAATCTCGAAATCGATTTTCCTCAGCATTACTTAACTTTTCCTATACTACGTTTATTACTTTGTATATATGTATACAGGAAAGTAAAAATCAGTTCACCGATTCCAGGAATTTCAGAGCTTGGCTGTAGAAAAAGCTAGCATGATTTCGGAAATAATTATTTTCAATAATGAATTGAAGCTTCCAGTTTCACCAGCTTTACAGTGCACATTGAATCTGAAATGACATATGTCCAATACCACCCTGCTCTAAGCTACATCAAACAACCAGCTTTCAGGATTTTTAAGATTCCGTAAAAGTTCTCCTTTTGTTCAATGCACAAGTTTCAATGTCAATATACAATTCATTTCACAAACTTCACTGATTCTGAAACTTTGTTCCTTCTACAGAAACTGTGAATTTGAAACTTCAAAAAGAAAAAGTCAAAGATTACTTACATCACCATGTTATTAAAGCAAATAAAACTATGATTAAAATATTGTGATAAGGAAAGAGATATCAAGCTATACTAAAATAATTAACATAAGCAAAAAAAATCAATACCACAAAATATCTTAAGAGTACGAAAATGAAATACACTGAAGATGAGCAATGAATTTTTATTACGATAGAACTGAATATAGGATAGGCTGCATTAACTATATCATGAGAATATGTAATTCATACAGAATTTGAACATTCACTTCAATCAGCAGCATCAGACTCTGAAGACACTTTTCGACGTTCACGATGGTGACGAGGATGCATTCTGCGTCTGCTGACACACACCATACAATGAAATGATTTATGTTTAATCATATCTTGCAGAATTAAAAAAATAAATAAAAACATTAGAAATGCTGTTTATTTTTCTACATTTATAGCTATCACGTTTTGCAGCTTCCACATGAAGGTTTTTGAAGGATTTTGTTTAACTAAAATATTTACTGCAAAACAAATTTTAACAATTTATGAAATATAAGAAGAAGCCCCTTAACTTCTTAACTACTGAATTTAAATAGAAAAGATGGAACTGAAGAAATTGGCTTCTAAAGCAAAATTTATAATGATTATTATTGGGTAAAAATATACAGTAATCTCTGCAAACATGTTGAGGAATACAATAGTTAAGAGATTATTTTGGAAGAAACTTTTTTAAAAATGTTTCAAATGACCACACAAATTTGTAATGAAACATTTTTCAAAACCGATTGGTTTGGAAAGTGAGAAACCTTTGGCCATGAATATCATTCATTTAAACACTAAAACTGTTAATAATACACTAATTTTATCAAAGCATTTTGCGCAATCATACAATGTACATTTTTATTCAATACTAACACGAAATATAGCAGCAACAGTTGTGAGGGGGGGATGCCCTAACTCAAGCACGGCCTTTTCGTGCACTCTTCCGATGTGCTCCTCCCTTCAGTCTGTGTCTGATCATGTGTTGTGGCTGCGCACTGCCTGCATGCCCACTGTGTTTCTCAGCACCCCGTGCAGCAACACTCTTGTGGGTCCTGTGATTCAAGGCCCCCACAAAGGATGAAACAAAAACTCAAATGATTGTTATGTTCCAGCAGACACCAGAAAATGCAAATTTCTTCAATGAAAGCATCTCCACATAAACAAACTCATTGGAGCAAATGATATTTAATTTGTTTCTGAGAGAAAGAAAAAATTTAATAAAATGTTTACAATTTTAAAATAATTACTTTATAATTAAAAGCATCTGCATTACTAAACATCAACAATCAAAAATTTAGCATATAGTTGAACTTATACATGTTAATTAAGGTGTTACAAGAAACTTCACGTATGATTTTGAGAAATTCATGACTAGGGAGCAGATTTTTATGCCCTAAAAAATCTTGAAATATGCTCTTAAAATTAACAATATTTCTTCTGCAAACCTGTCTTGATAAAATTCTTGGAATGAAATTAAAATTTGCTTGAAATGGAAAAGATATATTTTTTGTGCAAACATAATATAATCTACCCTACTTCGCGAGAGGAATAATCGAAGTAAATATTCACCTTAGTGAAGTACATCGTACGTCTTGTTGAATTTCTTCTGATTGGTTTAAAAACTATGTTCTCAAGAAATATCCCACATTTGCCCGAGTATCTTATCATCTACAGAAAACAAAAACGTAAACTGTGACTGGCTCTTTCAAATCAATGAATGCTCACAATTGCATAAGATTCTTTGAAAAGATGAAACATTTTATAGATTAGTCTCTTTTTTAACGAAATATGCAAAATATGCGTTTATAATTACACGAATATGCACTAACAGAAAAAATCACTTAAAAATGCTCAAATGTGCACTAAGGTATTAATTAATCTATATAGCATCATATTTGAATAAAATGTTGAGAAATTTCACTTACCTATGTCCTGAACCAATGGACAAAAATATGCAAAATCATAGAAATCCACTCCCCATTCATGACTATTTTACGCAAACGAATGACCTCAAAAGACAAAATGAGAGTGCATAAGGAGATACAAGTACTTGCATAGGCCATGTGAAGGAAAATTTGCAAGGGCAGAAATTCAACTTTAGAAATGAATATCATTCATTTCTTTTTATGTGTAGGGTGTATGGGAGTTAACTACCCCAATGATTATGCAATGTAACATGATTTAAGAAGGAAATTCTGTTAAATTTTTACCCGTCACTTATTTCATGTACTGGACTTTGTATACTTTGTTTCTTGATATTGCTTTTTTATGTACGTGCCCTTTTGAGTATTGTATTATACTGTGTGTATTGCATTGTGCATTTTGTGTTAGTACACTTTGTATTTTGATATGGTGTATTTTTCTGATTTGTGTTTGATAATTTTTGTTCTGTATATTTTTGTTTAGTTTTTTTATTTGTATACTTTGCGTGAATGTTACAGATATATTTGTAAATTTGTATTTAAGATGAATGAAATAAGATGGGCGAAACTATTAAGCACTTGTGGCCACATGCATTACAAGGAACATCCATGCATTAATTCCCAGAATCTGCTGATTCACCAAAAACATTTAACAGAATTTCAGGGAACAATTGGATTGTTCATTTGTCTGCTGTTAACTGTCACATAAAGCTAGTGATTCACTTGCCATAGAATACGTTTAGAATTCTCAAAATTTTTGAACTCTTTAGGTTAATAATGCAGCACTGATGAGATCTCTACAAGCATTATACAGTCGACTCTGGTTAAAGTGAACTTTTGGGGACTAACATTTTTGGATCACTATATTCAATGATGTCAAAATTAAACAGTATTTCTCCATAATAATTGATTTTATCAATATACACAGCAAAATACTTTAACAGCACGAATTGAAAATTTCAATACTTTTATTTGCCCTTAAAAAGTCAATTATTTTCAATTGTTTGATTCATACATAATTTCTCTAGATCCTTCTCCAGATTTCATGCTCTCTTCATTCTTGATTCTGCATTGTCTTCTGTCTCGAAGTATCGTAATGCAGTCTTTACACCCTTGAATGCCTCTTCCACTGTTGGAACACCATCTCTCTCTCTCTCCGAATTCCTTTTTAACTAACCTAATAACATACAAGATCCTTCTGGTAATGACAGATCGCTGTTCCAAACAGCATAGTGGAGGAGAGTCGCCAGCTGTAGGGCTGTGGCAGTTGCATGCTCCCTCTCCCTTACGTAGAACACAACATTAATATATAACCACAGAATATAACACCAAGCTCGAAACCAAAGCAAGCAATTGTGCAATGCTGCCACCAGTTGTAGCCTACGCAGGACACATCCTTTGTTTCCACAGTGAAACTGAGTGGCATAAGGTCGTCAGTAAGGTCTCCATTCCAAGCCTGCTACCTTCACCTCAGGGGAGAGTTCTCTGATTATGAGCTTTCGTCAATGATATTTTTTTCAAGCTGCCTGGTGTTTGATTTTGTGACACTGAGGGAATATATTCTTTTCCTGGAGGGAATTAATTTCCAGAACGTTGTATTTCCTATGTTCTCTATAGCCAAGATTCAAGATCACTGTAACTGAAATCCTTATGCTTATTTGTAATGTAAGTGAATGGGACCACTGACTTAAGTTCACTATAACGGAGGGTTCACTACTGGAGTCGACTGTATACCTGGAGTTTAACTTTTATTTTTTTTAACTTCTTCAGAACAGCATTACCATTTCCATTTACTGTTTAAATTATGATAATTTGATATTAATGACTTCCAAAGTAATTATTCCATTGAAATAATAAAATCCCTAATTCTTCCTTTGACTTTCCTGTGCATTTGGTTGATTCTGATCTCCGCTGGATTGTGGAGCAATCATAGAAATATCCTTACAACAGCAGATTTTCCTGGTTTATCACCAACCTATCAAAATGTATCAATAGTTTTGTAAAATAAATTATTTACAACTGAAAAGAACACACATCCCCTAGGAATACAAACTTCATTAAACCTCAAGGGACTGCTAGAGGGATAAATCAAAAGCTGCTAATATGATTTGTACTAGCAGGCTACATGTAAATAAAAATTTAAATCAAAATAATTTCTCCTCTCTTGATGCTTCTCTGGTCAAATCTATCAATCTCAAGACACTGAGCTTTTATAAGACCATTAGCACTGTACAATACCCAAAGAGAATGCACACAAAAATTCCCTAGATACAATAACTTTTTCTACATAATATTCACAAACACAATTGTCCACAATTTTGAGTCGCATATGATCTGGAATTTTGTTTTCATCAGAAGTCATTGGAATTTTCAAGCAAAATACCTCAAATTCTTTGAATGAAATCTGTCCGGCATACCCCTCAGTAAGTCTGCATTCTGCAAGGAGACTTTCAACTACAAGTTTACAATATATTTGAAAAGCAGGACATTTTTCACTATGTTTATCTTTATACCAAACTACTGCTGATGAGTAGGCTCATTCAAGAAAGAACAATGATAGAAGGCAAGCACAGATATGAATCACTTGCACGCAAATCACTTAATATCTCCATTTCTAAAACAGTCTTTCCCCTATACTCAGAAAAACAAAAATATTATTTCAGCTATGAAACATGCTGTTTTATTAACCCTGAAAAAACTAGAAAACAAAAAATGATTTAGTGTTCAACAAATGAACAAATCAGCAATTACCCTTGTGGATAGTTCCAAGGGGTTAACAACACTGCAAAAACTAGAAGAAAAAAAATAATTTTAACATGTAGTTCTCACCCTACTAGAAAAAAATTTTAATAAATTCACATCTGATTTATTCCATTTCCTAATTCAAATAGCATAACATGCAATGTAATCTACAGTGCAAGAGAATTCTCAAAAGCTTTTGAAACACCCCAAAACACAGGAATAGAATAGGGCAGTATTAAAATCTAATAATTGATACGTAACTGAAAATGAAGGAAACATTATAAGATGACGTACTGAACTAGACAATTTCTACTAAATGTTCTTCGATATTCAACATTAGAATGATACAAATATCCAAGGGGAGACTATGCTCAATTACATTCTAGGATTTACTTCTTCAAAATTATTTCAACTAACCTTGAAGTATTGGTGGCAGGGGGCAATGCTCGCATTGTCTCACGTTCACGGCGCTGGCCAGGTGCATGACGAGGGCCTACATTATAGGAAATTGCTCCAGCAGATCGCCTTGTCTTCTCTTCAAATTCTCTATTGAAGTCCACTGCTTCCTCTGCAAAACAGTAAAAAGAAAAAAATGTGAAACAGTATAAAACATCAAAAGATATGCTGTGACTTTCACAAAATTACATCAAACTAATCAAGTTAAAATAATGAGAAAATTTGCAAGTTTGTGGTATAATAAATAAAACACTTAGGTTCTTTTGGTTTGGAAAGAACTCTGGCTTCAGAAAGGGCAAGGGATTCAAATCAGGGGTTTTCAAACTTTGCGTCGCAACCCCCACGGGCATCACGGTGATTTAAAAAAAAATGATCTTTAGATTTGATTTGCATTAATCCTTGGGTCCTATATGACATCAAAATAATTCTTACTACAAGTTCTTTGTAATATATACAATTTTTTTTTCTGAATAATTGTGGGTTAACTGAACCTAGCAATTTCATTACCAATAAGCTTCTGTGTCTCCTTAACATCAACGTACATCCCTAGTGTGCATAGCAGCCGGATATATTTAATGTTTCTACCCACGCAAATCAAGGCTCCCGTGCTCACGCAAGAGCGCAGCGGTGACAAAAAACAGTGCTATGTATGCGTTATTTTAATACCTAATAAGAATAGAGAAATAAAATAGCCTTTATATCACTTACTAATTTCGGTTAAATTTTTCATAGGCCTATATTAACCCTTACATTTGAAATTTCTTGTTACCAGAGGAGCTGTGGGAAGTTTCGTTAAGGGAGCCATGGGCGAAAAATGTTTGGAAACCTCTGGCATAGACAATGTGCCGCAGTGATAAGTCTCGACCTTTTAGCTGCACAGCTGCATAGGGAAAGGGTGCAATTGCCTAAGGAAGGAATGCTGATCGGAGAAGAGTGTGAAACATCCTCTTTATACTGACTTGCAGAACTGGGTTCTATGTTCTTCTGGGAACTATGTTCAGTGTGTTGGGCGAGAGATTTCAGTGCTAAGTTGATTGTGTATTTGTCAATCAGGGAATATTCACAGTTTAGGGAATTCGGGATAGTATTTGCATTTTGATACAACAAATTCTAAAATTTTGCCATTTTCCTGGGCACAATGACATAACTTTCTCTTCTTACAACGTTCCTTCGTAAGGCGCGAAAATAAAAATGAGTACTGAAAATATGATATCTCCTCAAAATTACTTGTTTTACGCACTAAAATATCAAAATTGGCATCAATCACCCTTTTCGGACATTTTAGGCACTATTAGATGCTCTCTTTTTTTCACGATTCGTAAACATCTGCAATTATTTTCCACAATCTCCTAAAGGAATTAAATACGCATTTGTGCTAAAATCCAAGGTCTATATACAACTAATCAAAGTTACTAATAACTACACCATATATATAATGCTGATATTATAAATGATGTACTAATACATGTGAAACAAGTTTTAAATTTCCATTTTATGTCTTCAATTTCCCATTTGTCTATAAAACATGGAACCCATTTATCAATGGCATACATTTAAATTTGGAAGGAAAAATTGTGTAACAAAATTATGAAAGATTATTATTTCAAAAAGTATGAAGCAAATTAATATTATAAAATTAAATTATTATTAGAATATTATTAGAATTAAATTCACAAGTTGACAATTTATACAGATTTTTCAAAAGCATTTGATACAGTTAATCATAAAATATTATTAAAGAAAATATAAAATTTAGGTATACATGGTACTTTTTTGAAATGGGTTAAAAATTATCTGACTGGTAGGGTTCAAAATGTAAAATTTAAATCATTTATTTCAAGAGACATAATAGTTACCTCTGGTGTTCCTCAGGGCTCCCATTTGGGCCCTTTATTATTTAATTTATTTGTAAACGATTTGAAATTTCAATTAAATACATCTTCATTCCTAATGTATGCTGATGATCTGAAGTTATATTCCGAAATAAGAACAATTTTCAGAATGTCATGATTTACAAACTAGTTTAAACTTGCTATTTTTATGGTGTCAAGCAAATAAACTTGAACTGAATATACAAAAATGTAAAATTATGACTTTTTCTAGAAAGAGGGACAATATTCAGTTTCCATATGGGATAAATGGGCAAAATCTCGAACGGGTCTCACTGATGAAAGATTTGGGAATCTTTTTTGATTCTAAATTGAAATTTTCATATCACATGGATGCAGAGATTTTGAAAGCAAATCGTATGTTGGGATTCATTAAACGGATGACAACTGATTTTTCAAATATGTGGTCACTCCGGATCTTATACTTGTCGCTTGTTAAACCAATCCTAATGTACGGATCCCAGATATGGTCACCCATCTATGATAATTATATTCATAAAATAGAACGTATTCAACATAAATTTTTTAATTTTGTAGCATGGAAATTGGGATTACCCTCTCCTAGAATCAGTCATGATTACAGCCAAGTTTCAGTGTTGCTAAATATTAGCTCATTAAAGTCTTATAGAAAATTTGTTGAAGTGAAGTTCTTATTAAATCTGCTGGATGATAAAATTGATTGTATAGATCTTCATGACAAATTATTATGGAAAGTACCGACGAAGAATCTCCGAATAAATGAACCTATTATGTTTGTAGTACCATATATGAAGACAAACCAATTTTTATATGCGCCACTATGGAGAATGTCTAAACTTATGAATGAGTTAAATATCGACAACCATATTGCGAAAAATTGTATTGATCAAGCGAGAACTTTATTACTAAATGATTTTACATGATAAATATCATCAAATATTGTAACTTGTATAGTATTTATAAATTTTCTTTTTCTTTTTTTTTTAATAGACTCAAGTCACACTTTACACTATGTATATGTAATTGGGCGATTGCCTGTTAAAATAAATAAATATAAAATTACATTATTAACTTTAAGAATTTAATGGTTTTCTTTGTGAGATAGGAATGCTTTGAAAATTTATTTTGCAAAAAATCATTGTTCAAACTTCTACTTTATTCCAAGTTTTTCCTTTCTTACCTCACTAGGTCCTTTTCTTAAGATTAAAAATGTTTGAGTAACTAATAAATTTGTAAGTTTTTGTTTAAAAGAATATTGATAATAAAAGGTTTATATAATCTAATGGAGATAATGGATATAATTTAATGAAGTTAATAATTTATTAAGGACTATGAAATACAAAAGCATTTGTAGTGAGGATATCAAAAATACTCTCTAGCATTTTGAAAGGAACACAAATTTAGGCAAGGATGCTGAATTAATCACCTTCATCCAAATTAATGAATTCTTGTCGCTCTTCCCGATCACCAGAGTGCAGGTTCTGTTCACGTTCTAGGACATGACCACGTTCACCTATGTGATGGCCAATCGCCATTTTCTTCACACCTGTGCGAGAATCACACACAGTCTTTTTCACTTCCTTAACACCTCCTGGAGCAGTCCGTGTGGATGACGATGCTTGATAAACCTAGAAATGTTCAAATACTTTAAGTTAATTTGCAATTGCTAAATAGCATTAACACTGAAACCATTAGTATTTTATTTAATAAAAATTTAAAAAAACACAAAATAAACATGATCACTAGCATCCAGGTAGCATTTAGGTACTTTACTGATGTAGCGAACGCCATGAATAGTCACAAACAGATAATTAATTACCCACGACCCAAAAGTAATGCATCTTCCTTTCTACATTAATACATTTTTTGCCAGTAAGATTTCCATGCTACTGATGTCTCTTGGAAGTCCCCAACTGGGATGTCTGTAATACACCTCCCTGTAGTCATTTTGATGTCAACAGTGTGCCAATGACATCATTTCAAACAAAAATGTATATCCCGAGACCATATTGGGAATGTAAGGGCAGTTGGGAGCCAGTGTCACATCGATCAAGGTCCAATAGTCGCTCACAACACAAGTGTTGGCAGGGTGTCTTGGCATGGTCAAGCATCCAGGAATCCTGAAGCGGTTACCTTCTGCTTCAGTCTTTTGTACATTTTCTCATAGAATTTGGTGTTGAAGGTCTGCTCAGGTGGTACACACTCAAAAACAAGCAACCCCCTTTGGCATCAAAAAAAGACCATGAAAAGCAGTTGGATAACATATAAACAACATAAGAAATAGAGTTCAAAAGAAAGTTTAACAGGTTTATTTTAATTAAATTCTTACAAATTCTGTTAATATTAGAAAATTAAACATAATATTACATTAGTGTCTATTACAATAATGAAGAAAACATTACTTTTTATTCATAATAATTGGCTTAGGTGTGGTAATTTTGAAGAGCGCTCCTTAGGTTTCATTACAGAGGGCTTGCACATCTGTGTATTCTAAAGCTATTTAATATGAAGGAAGCAAATGAAATCTAACAGTTTTTAGGTACTTTACTGATGTAGCAAACGCCATGAATAGTCACAAACAGAAAAATGTCATGACATAAGCAGAATATCCCAATACGAAGGAGGATTGGAGAAATAAAGAAGAAATAATGTGTGGAGCCCCCAAAGATCTCAGCTAGGTCCAAGGCTATGGAAACTGGTTTACAATGAGTTTTTAAAGAGGTTTCTACCAAGGGAAGTAAAGATTATAGGATTTGCTGACGACGCCAACATTAGTTGCAGCAGAAAATGAGGAAATCATTGAGATGCGAGCGAAGATTTTGTGGTAAATATGCAAACAAAAATTTATTTTGATTTTTTCAAAAACATGCTTAATGTACTTGTCAAATTTTAGATATTATCAAATATAATTTCTAAATAAATATAGTCAATTGAGAAGTTCAGTTTGGAGCAGGAACAAGTTTCTGAGAAATGGTCATTTAGACATTTGTGTATATACTATTATGTTATGTGTCAGTAGCTTATTGATCGTATGGGATGTTTTAAAGGGCATGAACCTAGTTTTAGGAAACACAATTACACTTATTATAAAAAGTACTGGCTCTAGCTGGCTTCCCTTTGGTAAAGAGTTTAAGAGAGAGAAAAGAGAGATGAGTTATCACGCAGTTACAATTTAGTAATTCCGTACGAGAACAGAACTTTTGCGACATAATTACTATAGCGAACCGCTGTCATTTGAATCTGTGAGCACACAAACTATAGTCTAATTGCACGAAAGCCCAATTCATGAGAAACATGTGCTCAAGAAGAATGGTAATTCCGTACGACGACAAGGACAAGGAAGAGGACAAGAGGATGAGGAAGACCGGAAGAGGACGACAGGACGGGGAGGATGAGACACTGGGTGTGAAAGAGAATTAGTAACGTCGTTTAAAACATTTGGAATCTAATATAGAAACTGGGCAGGGAAGGAAATCATAGTGTATCTAGCATAGTAGACTATGCATTTCAATTTCAAACTTGACAACCAAGACAATGTAGAATCACTGTAAATCCAAACAATCTATTGTTTTAATTGCAATCGAATGAACTTTGTTAATTAGAATTAGAAATTTTGGAAGGGGAATTTTATTAACGTTAAGAATGGGGATATTTTGTCATTAATCTTATTGTGTAAAAGTTAATGTATTACATTTTGTAAAACTAAAATTAAGATAAGGTGTTCATCAAGCAAATTTGCTATGGGATTCCAACAAGAAGTTATAATTTATTCTTGCATAATAATGAGCTCAAAAGTAAGAGACCAAGCTGTCATTAAGTGTCATATTTGTTCATTGTGTGTTATCAAGGATTGAATAAATCCAGGATTTTACCATAACTTCTACTGTTTTGCTTTCACATTCGAACAATGAACCAGAGTTTCTCCCTAACAAGATCCGTGTGCCTTTCAGGTACTTCAAACTAATTCATGGAATAGTGCCCACCCAACCTGAGTGCCGTCGCATATCATCAGCACCCCGAACAGGTACCATCACACACTACATATCCTGACAAGTAATCGCACTACAAAACATCTCTTGGATGAAATACATTGTTTGAAGCTCAACTTGCCTTTGTAGAGCACAAGACTCATTAACACATAAATTCTAGGAGGGATAAAAGAAAGGTTTGAAATTGTTTCTAATGCAATTCACTACGTTTCTTATTTTATCCAAATGGTCACCAGTATTGGGTATGGTGTTGACAAAAAAATGAAGTGCTCGTAGAAAAAGAAGAAACCTATCCCTTAAAAATATTTCCTGAAAAATTTGAGTATGTAGAAGTCTATCATTAGACCAGTATTCATCTATCAACTTTTCTTCACTCGTCATCAAAAAACAATAGCAAAAATAAACAATTTTATTTCTGGAATACTCAACCCATTTTGTTAATCTTGATTTTTCTTTTGTAACATTATTCAGAGGTAATTGTGCATATTTAATGGTTTCTTCTACAATTAAATCTACTGATTCTTCATTAAAAAACAATTACTCAAAATGTTTTCTGTTGTAACCGGTACTGTCATGCTTGAGATCAAACTTGTTAATATTGAAAGAAGTTGAAACTTTTCAAGAGGAAATAATTTGTCTTTGTTATTTCATCATCATCACTACTTAGATCAGCATTATGATCTGCAGTTCTAGATGCACATCTGGAATGCTGCATTGTACCAGATGTCAAAGGGTCATCAATAGGGCCCGGATAATTATGTAATTACATATTTCCGTAAGTTAACACTATCAAGTCGAAACCGCGATATATTTACGTTTCATGTCAATTAGTGTCAATAACCGATGACTTTTTAGTACATATATTTACATATTTTACCCGAAAGTACACATCTTTACATATTTTTAAATATTTCTTAATATATTCGTTTTTCTGCATTCTTTTTGTATAATTCTGCATTTTTCCTACATGTTTTTGATAAGGAATAACCCAGAAAAACAATTTAGCATTGTCAAACAATTTTTCTGAAGCCTCCTCTCTAAATTGGCGCTATTGCATTGCGTAAAAATGTTGATATTGCAGCACGCAGAATCCTACAAAACAACAAGGTGTTGTTGCACTCCAAAGTTTCCGGTGTGTAGATTTCAGCACGAGTAAAGCAGAGAACAAAATACTACTTTCTGAGTATTTTGTGTATGAAAATGGTACGTCTAGTAAGCGATAACTTGCACCCACAAGGTACTTTTCAGAGGTCTCCCTTCACCTTATTACCCTTCGCCAAAAATTACACGCACCAATGCAGCTCAGAAAGCACCAGTTTTCTTTCGCCGTTTATTGCACTGGGGCCTAAACCCTTGTTTGTAAAGTATCTTTGTGAGGTGAAAATCTTAAGGAAAATGTGGCATGATGTGGCACTGCAGCTTTTGGATAAGAAAAGCAGAGAAAATAATTCACCGCGATTGGCTAAAACACTGTGGTAACGCAGTAGGGGAATTTACCACAGGCAAAGTTTGGTTTATCTTTCCAGAGAAGTCTAGTAATAGCGTCTTGGGTAAGATGATTATTAACGAAAGCGGTATTTGTGCTAAGAGTCAATTGATTAAATATCAACCAGCATTGTTTTTATTCCCTAATCCATGAATAGAATTGAACAGTGACATGATGGGACAATGTTTAAATATACACCAGTAACTTCATGCGATGTGGAACACATAGTCAGTACAAGGCCCTCAAACAGATAACAGGAAAAATTTTATCCTTATAGAGTATTTGAGTAAACTCCTTGGGTGCATGCTTGCGGACGAGCCGTTCCGTTTCTCATGGGTAGATCACTTTCTGTGCACCAATCGAGACAAATGAGGTGTCATTCAACGCGTCTCGGCCTCCTGATGGGGAACTGATAATTTGTTGCCAGATGTGGCCAAAAAATTCTAAGAAATTTCCATAAGCGTGTTTTCTCGTGTTTTGGCACTGTGATCTTGGTAAGTATGATGGAACTAAATCAACGCCACCCAACTACATGCAGGTGGCGTTGACTGAACTCCAGTACCAATACCGATGAAGAGAAATATAGAGAGACGAGGAACAACGCAGAAGAAGAAGAAGAAGAAGAAGAAGAAGGAGGAGACGACGAAGGAGGAGGAGACTGCGAAGAAGGAGATGGCGAAGAAGAAGGAGACGAAGACAAAGAAGATAAAGACGACGAAGACGAAGAAAGAGAAAACAAGTCAAACAAGGTAGTTCAAAGCGTCAACGACGTCACATTCAGCTACTTTCTAAGTATTTGAAACAATATTTGTTTCTCATTGTTACGGAGATGCTTGTAAATAACAGAATTTTGAGTAGTATTATGTTTTAATTTAAATATATATATATATTAATTTAAATATAATAAATATATGTGTATATGTATATGTATATGTGTGTATATATATGTATATATATATATATATATATATATATATATATATATATATATATATATATATATAGATAGATAGATAGATATAAATATATAAAAGAGAGACACACACACACATATATTTTCCTAATTTTTAGTACATAATTATCAGGGCCCTAGTCATCAATATCATATCCCTCATCTTCATTATCTGGATTCCTCCTCAAAAACACTGTTCATGAACATTTCTCTGACTTCATCCACAATAAATACCAGATCATACGGTTTTTTTACACTAGCACACACTGTACACTACCATAGCCAAACAGACTACATGACTGATTCATAACGGCATTTGCATCAAGGTGACCAGCAATTTGGCTTTTTGGAATTCCAGGATCTTTCCCAGTTTTCCAGGTCTGATAATATACATTTTCCAGGTTCTGTTTCGGACATTACACATTTTTTTTCTGATTATTACTTAACTATTCTATATTTGCACTTTTCTTTCGCAACCCAGTACAAGAGTGTAGAATTTTGTACGGAAAGCTTTACTGAAAACTCAGATTTAAAAAATGTTTGTTTTTCTAGGAAGCGTATTACTTATTAATATTCAGTCCTGCAATACATAAGAAAGTATTTTTTCCAGATGGAAAAGCTGATCTCAGTGCTGATGCCAATGCAGAGTTTGAACTACTGTATTCCTTAGATTGGTTTCGGAAAAGGTTTTTCCTATCGTGAATAACAGTTTTCAACACGTAAGTAGAGTTGAGTTCCGATATCATGTCATTTTGCTGAGGCAATCGCAGAGCAGGTGAGGGGGTAGAGTGGGGATATAGAAAGGAAGCGACGGCAGGGAGTGGGGGGAAGACACCAAGAGTATTCAGTTAAAAATATTGATCTTACCTAATCAGTGTCCACCGATGAGCTATTGCTACTTTCAGATTCTTCACACTCGTTATCCGAGTCCATATTGATTACAATACTGTCTATAATGTCTGGCATTATACCATCCCATTTCCAATATTCATTTTCTACTTTTGTGACATGAGAGCAGTGTCCCTTCCAGTCTTGAATAGTGACCTGGATGATTTTTGTAAGCTCAAACAATTTTGTTGCCGACATGTCACCAATTACATTTCTTTCCTTTATAAATCTCTTGATTTTGCCCACGCCATTTCAGTGGAATTCAGTTCACACATGTAAGGAGGAAGGCGGATGACAGAATGACCCCTACTGGTAAACAGCTCATCAATTTTGTATGTTTTGTTCTGAGATTTTAGTCAGAGAACTAGTTGATATAATTCAGGCTTCCTCAGGTTTTCATTAACATGCATTCCCTTTGCATTCAACTATTGAATCATATCGCACTTTATTGTGTATACAGTTGGGGTTTTATTAGCTAACACGCTATGATATGGAGCATTGTCAAGAACAATTACTGCCTTAGAAGGCAGTTTTGCTAGTAATTTTTCTCTCACCCACTTTTCAAAATTATCTTGGTTCATCAGACCATGGTAGTCGCTAGATGCAGAACCAGCTTTGAAAATTAGCTCCGCCTCATTAATGAAACCATTGTTTCCAGCAGCGTGAACTACAATTAGTCTAACTGATGCACTTATATTTGCTGTTACACCAATTATATCATAACGCTGCCAGCACTTTTTAAATACCAAGCTGTCGTCAATCCACGTTTCGTCAATATATGCTATTTCACGGCCTTCTTCCCTTAACTTGTTGAATTTTGAACTGTTTCGAAGATAAACGATAAAAAGAACTGTTTCAAAGATAAACGTTCTAATGTTGAGAATTATAGACCCATCTCTAAACTTTGTATAATTGCTAAATTGATGGAATCCATCATAACAATAAAATTGACGCAAATTCTAAATCCAACTTTGATCGAAGAGCAACATAGTTTTCGTAAAGGGAGGTCTCCTGTTACTAATTTGATGACTATCCAACATTATATACTTGGAAATTTAGATATACAAAAACAAGTAGATGTAATCTATACAGACTTCTCCAAAGCCTTCGATACTGTAAACCATGTTCTTTTACTTCATGTGTTGGAAGAAATTGGTATCCATGGTTCAATCTTGAAATGGTTCAATAATTATTTAACTGGTAGAACGCAGAATGTGAAATATAAATCCTACGATTCTAGAAATATGTATATCACGTCTGGAGTCCCACAAGGTTCCCACCTGGCCCATTATTGTTTATTCTATTTGTTAACGATCTTAAGAAAACTCTTCCATATTCCAAATTCCTACTTTTTGCTGATGACTTGAAAATTTATAAAACTATAAATTCATTACAAGACTGCTTTGATTTACAATGTGACTTAAATACATTGTTAATTGGTGTTCGTCAAAACGTTTGAACTTGAATTATGGAAAATGTAAATCCTTGTCTTTTACTAAATCAAATAATCCCATTGTATTCAAGTATGAACTAGGAGATGCAATGTCTCATACTTTAGAGATTTGGGAATTATATTTGATCAAAAAATGAATTTTCATCTACATATTGATGATATTAATAAATCAAACCAGATGTTGGGATTTGTGAGACGTATTGCATCTGAATTTAATAATGTGCAAACCATCAAAACTTTATATCTAACTCTAGTTAGACCGATTTTATTATATGGCTCACAAATATGGTCTCCCTTTTACCAGAACCATATCTCTAGACTTGAGACTGTTCAGCATAATTTTTTATTTTTGCTGCCTTTACGCTCAATATTCCATCTTCTAGATTCAGTCACAATTATTTTGAAGTCGCAACTAGATTGAATAGCAGCTCATTATGCTCCCACAGGGATTATTTTGACATACTTTTTCTGTATAATCTTATAAATCATGATATAGACTCTTCAGAATTATATTGTACAATTCCTTGGGCTAATCCAGTGCGTGATTTGCATTCTACAGATAGCACGTTATTTAATATTCCTTTTGAGAGATCAACTTTGTACTATTATGCGCCATTATGGAAAATGTGTAGAAGTGCAAATTGTAACCATTATAACTTATTTTGTTCACCATATCAATTTAAAAAAACTTATAAAAACCTGTTACTAAATGATTTTCGATAATACTGTAATATAAATAATAATGTAAATGATATTTGATAATTGGGTGATTGCCTGTAACTATATGTAATAAATAAATAAATAAATAAATAACATTAAGATCTTCGTTTTTAATAATATTTTTCAAATTTCATAATGAATAAATATTCATATTTGCTTGAATCATCCTAGATATCTTAATAGACTGACGGATGGATGGACAGACAGGCAAACTGACGGACAGACTTTTCTGCTGTCATGCGATTTTTTGGTATTAAGAACCCATAAAATGTGGAATCTGGCTATACCACATTCTGGAGGATCCCCCCCACCTAAAATTTAGCAACTGAATTTATCCACTTACTCAGTAATATGAGTTCCTCTGTCGAAAATTCGCCGTTTTTTGTGCAGCATTACACAACTTTCTCTCAACAGCATAATCGGTAGCAAGAAAGTAAAATGGGTTCAGAACACGCAATTTCTCAAAAAAAAAGTCCTCTATGACTTCTGGATGATGCTCAGTTGGTAACCAGATGCAGAATGTCAAAGGCGGTGTCCCTGAAGATTTTAGAAGAAATGGAACCTCTTCTGGAATGCCCTTTCTATAGCAATAAGGCTCTTAACACCCATGCAGCAGCACTCGATAGCTATAAGCTTTTGTGCTACACGTTTGCATCATGCAGTCAGCGAATGCAATGGAATTTTGACAACCGCACGATACTCTATGTTGCACCTACACACACGCGAGTGTTTGATGTTGCATGTGTGAGTCAAGGACAACACAATCCTCAAGCACACATATGACACTTCTCGGACATTTTTTATTTTCACTGACCATTATCATGTACAGAGTTTACTGAATACGACGCCATATATGAATTTGTTATAAATGTTGGGGATAAATCTGAAAATAAAGAAAAATCCTGGTTTTTAAATCAAATTCCCGCTTTTTCCCAATTCTTCCAGATTTTTTTCAAATTTCCGTTTTTTCCTCCGGTTTTCAAGGATTCCAGGTTTGCTAACGACCCCGATGATTGAGTTTAAGACAGTAGCATAGGAAGAAAGGCCTACACTACCTGTCAGTGAATCTCAGAAGCAGCTAGTAACTATATGCACAGCCACTAGATGCCACTAAAGATAGGAAATAGTGATACATCAGTTGCCATGAAGACAATCAAAAGCCACTATAGTGGTGCTTAGCATTAGAAGGAAAGTTTTCTCCACACCACTGTAGTGGCTCATAGTACAGGAGGAATGCTATAACGTCAGCCACTATAGTGGCTCACAGCAAAAACAACACAGATTGTGAAAGCCATTATAGTGGTACACAGCAGTGAACAGGTTAATCTTGTACCCATAACCTTCCAACTAGAACAGTCATCCACAACCTTCCCACTTTTATTTCAGAGACCTACAGTAATACAGTGTTAAGGGTGAAAGGAACAGATTTGAGACCCAATTTTCACCAAGCAAGCTTCATCTCCTTATCCAACTCTTTTTGAATTAATACCAAGTATCATATCTTCCAAAGTCTCTTACCTGAGGTCTGC
Source organism: Acheta domesticus (assembly GCA_031308135.1). Lineage (NCBI taxonomy): Eukaryota > Metazoa > Arthropoda > Insecta > Orthoptera > Gryllidae > Acheta > Acheta domesticus. The sequence goes on from JAHLJT010002630.1 coordinate 37,665,617, forward strand.
CATCAGGTCCACTTGTCATGGTCATGACCGTGCTGCTGCTGAACGAATGACAATTTGGATCATTGCCCAGCTGATCCTGGTGAAACAAAATAACATAAATCAGTTAATAGCATTTGCATTTAGATAGCAATATTTTTTTTCTTAGTTCTTTGGAGTAATTCAAAATCAACCACTGTAAGCAATTAACTTAAGGTATGTAACTCGCTATACATCAACTCCATATATTTTGTGATACAATAGTTTTTGATTAATCATTATATATTATATCTGCAACAAATCAGGTTGCCATCAGGGTTACAGTTGCCTGTATTAATTACAAATAAATAAATAATTATAATATAAAAAAATATGAAAACATTTACTAAAAAACTTCCGTTGAAAGTTAGACAAAATCTTACTAATTTGACCTAACAACCTACATACAAACAATCACACAATATCGTTGTGAAAATTTACATATAAAATACTTTGTTGTTACTACTTACTATTTGTGAAAATTGTTTTTGTAATAATTACGTTATGTTAAATTATCATTTAATTATAACAGATAATTGAATTGTAGGCCAATATTTTTCACCATCTGTTTGAAAATATATAATTACAAAGCATCTCACTTGAACTACTGAAAACTAAATAACACAAAAAATAGTCTAGATTTTCTTTAAATACCATGCAAATGTCTATGTCCGATTTTTCAAAAATCCCATACCAATCTAGGTTTGTAAGTTGAAATGATAAAAATCAACAACTGAAACGTTCTCTACAAAACTAAAAAGACCATGTTCCCACAGTAAATTGTTTATGTTATTGTAATGAAACTAATTTTTTGAGAAAAATTACACTTTTTTTTTATAACAAACTGGTGAGGAAGGTCTTAACAATACCTGATCACATTGAAACTTTGTCAATCTCATTTCTATACTAAATGACAACTTTTTAGGTATCACCGTCAAAGCAATCTTGGAAGTCTATTTCTTGCAACCACACTACTCTACATACTTATTCTTGAAAATTTATCAGGTAATTGCTCTTTAGAAAGCAGAGCCATCAAATAAAAATTATCTTTCTCTAGACATGTTGCAAGAAGAACAAACTCGTTCAAGGGCATATTAGAAATAATGAATGGGACTAGGAGGCAGGGAAGAAGAAACCAAGATAGCACGAAGAATGCAAAAAGGGACCAACTTAACATTGAAAGAACATGGATGGGGCACAAGACAAAAGGATGGAGAAGCTTAAAAGGAGACAACAAAAGAAAAACTTTGAACAATACACTGGAAAGTAATAATTAACTGCTAGAAATACAGTATATCACTAAGGATTGCACACCATCTAGAACTCCTACTATTGCTATTAATACATTAAACATGATCACTTACAAAATCTGGGAAAAGACGATTCATGTTCATGAAGCCGAAGGGCATGAGGTCTCCTCCTGGGCGGCGTCCTCCCATTGGAGCCAAAGCCCGTGAGTGTGGGCCTGTCAGTGCAGGAGGCCCCATACTGTCCATGAACCCAAAAGGATCAGCAAACATCGAGTTCATCATGTTGTTCATCTGGCGCATTGTGCGCATGTGAGCCCTGCAACAATTGCAAACACAATTTGAAATAGCTCAAAACATTTCTTAAGGTTTCCATTTCACTAATAAAATAATCCCGCATAATATAAGCAAACAGGAATTGCTTTTCTGTAAGGTCTTAACAAAACGTTTAAGACTGATTAATCATAAAATTAACAAACTGCATCCCTTCTCTAGCCATCATCAGCCATTGTCTGGATCCTTGAACTATTTGCAACAACTTACAAAAGGCCTAAAGTAACGTTTCTTAAACATCTCAATTCAATAAATATACAAAAGTAAAAAAGAGTTTTTACAATGTAACAAAGATAACTATTAAAAAACCAATTCGCATTTTTCAATTCAGATGCAACTGTCAGAATCATTTTCACAATTTTATAAATGAATTTCCTACCAACTTTAAAATATTTCTGCCTTTAATTCTAGGATTCAAATAGTAAGTTGAAGTGAGCCTTTTCACAAGTCTTATTTAGCATAATTTGTCGAAGTTCCTTAAAGCACATCTACAACCCCCAAATCTCTCGAGAGCATTATTTCTTTGTTTCCAAACACTTCGCCCTCAGTAGCTTTACTAAAAGTTTCCTTTAGGGCTTTAGATGTTCCAAACCCTTTAGCTTACGAACCTATTGGCAAAATTCATTAACTATCTTCAACCTGCTAGAATAAAGTTCATTCAGAGTGGTCATAGTTTTGTAGACAGAGTGGTCATAGTTTTTCAACCACTGGCCTTATCAAATTTGCTATGAACTCCCATGAGTGTTTTTTTTCCCCTCCCTCCTCCAAATGCTGCTCAGCAACTCAAAATTAGGCCCAAAAACGTATCTGAAGGTAGAATGAATTAAACATTTTCTGACAATACAACACTGCAAGTCACTAGTAGCCTTTTAATAATTTATGTTTAGAAATTGGGCATTACTGTCCATGAAGTAAAGAAAATATTCGCCAACTTTCTGAATAATCTACCTAACTGAAAGTCCGTACACACTATTCAGAACTAATTTTAAATTTTGTCAGACCTGACTCACTACATACCGAGATAAACTGAAGGTGTCAGCTTGGAGAACTGCCAAAGAATGTTCAAGGGCATGCCAAGTAAAAAAAAAGAAACATTGTGCCAGTATTTTAAAACGTTATTGACATTTTTAAACAATCTGGAATTAATTTACTATTTCTATAAGTTTTGTAACCCATTGTTACATCAAAATTTGGATTCATCTCTGATCATGTAATCAATGAAATATCAACTTGTAAAACCATTGAAGAAACCAGAAACTTACTTCTACATAAAATGACCCCACTTCATCACATACAGAGAAAAACAAAAATTATTTAAGGATTTTAAAAAAATATAATACTGTGTAACACAAATAACTCGAGATGAAATCAAAAAACTTTGATAAATTCACCTTGACACATCTACACTCATCACTCTTAACTCATCTATATCCATCACTATCCATCATGAAATGCTTACTGTTGAATTATCAGGATCGCCCTAAGTAAATTAAAAGAGGTATTCTCCCCCTAGGCACTGATAGTAAGTGGCCATTCTTCTGCAGAGTATGTGGCTAATTCAGGACATAGCAGTTAGCAGTCTCCATGCAACAAATTCCAACAATATTTAACAAAATAAAATTTTACAATCCAATACATTATTGACTGTAATAGCAACCTCACCTCGTTAAATATCTCATAAATAATGTAATTAAAAAAGTCATACTGCTACATATGAAACTTTCAATTTAGAACAATAGGCAAGCGTATTAAAGACAATTTAAGTAATAATACTAAGTCAGTTTACTTCCCATTAACTCCTAGCAGCTAAAAGGGCGTTCACCACAACACACTAGGTCCCAAGTAAATGCTTTTATCTCCATAATTCACTTTTACAACCTTCCAGGAATTACTCCTCCGATCTCTACAGCAGGTGTAATTAACTTTGAGCTTTGTAAAATAAATTAACAATTATCACTACAAAAGGCAAAGAAAGAAAATAAAAAGAAAAAATTGACTTTAAAGCAACAAGATTAATGTTGAAATATACACACTAGTTTCAACACTTATATATGTAATATAATATTATTCAAAGACTTTTGAATCTTGTTAAAATAAAATAATAACCTTAAATTTTAAAAAGACAAACCCAAGCACATTCCATTTACTCAGCAATTCCAAACTTCCACAAGAAAACTTGATTTATTCACCATCAGCAATAAGAGAAACAATTTTAATCATTGTATTAATTGATCCCCACATCACACAATGTCTGAAAAGTTTTGACCCACATTTGAACTCAACATTTCACCACCTTTTTAGGACAAATCGGTACACCTGTTCACTGACCCCAATTTCTCCAATACATGAATGGACTTTTACACCATGAGCCGAATGCATAATAGTAATCATTTGCACAAAAATGCTCGTTGACACACTATGGAACCGGGAGAAACTTGGGTGTAACTTCCCGATTACCTAATCTGTTGTCATAAATAGAATATTCAATGTATTTATTAAATATATTAAAATACCACTTTACTGGCTACATCAAATTGTTTTTACGGACTTTGCCTTAAAATACATTCTGAAAGGACACTACCTGAAAACAAAATTTGTTGTAGAGATATCATATTTGTAAAATACATACAGCAATTCACAATATGTTGGTTTATAACATTACGAAGTAATGAATAACTAATTTACCCAAAATAATCCGAAAAATTTGCCATGATGAACTTCTAGTTATATTACCATTACTCTAGGAAATTCTACAATTCTAATTCAATAATCGGTAATCAATAATGCAATCACAAACAATACAACATCGAGATTTTAAGTCTTACACTGTTAATAATTCATTTAATTACGACTAAGTCAACCACATTGTGCAATATTTGTAAGTGTCAAAAGTTGAAAGACCAAATAGCTGTCAATTTCGTGCGTGTACAAAACACAAATATTCATAAATAAAGTTGCGATTAACTTGCTTGCTACGATTTTGCATCTCTTTCTTTTGTTTAACAAATATAATTGGATTCTCGATAAATCAGTGACTTACCCAAAGAAAGGGTCTTCTTCAAAATCGCCCATGAGCGAACCAAAGAGAGACATATTCTAATGAGTGTATTAACAACAAATTCACTCTTATACGTAATAAACGTTAAAAAACCGTTGGCAGTAGATATAATCCAGCTCTTCACTTCCTCGACAATCTTGAACTCCGCTAGCCTAGCACTCTATACTTCTGCGACTTCTGCAATGTACGGCAATGTATATTCTGGAAGTCTGGAAAATGGCGACGTGTCTAGAACATGCCAGAGTGATCTCTCGGATCTCTCCAACAGTGAATTTCTGGCTATATTGTAACCAGTTGTTTATAAATCAGTGCCTTTATTAAGGAACAAAATTATATATAACCAATATTTTAAATAAGAATATGAGTTATTCTGGGGTTCGAGATAATGTTTTGACTAACATGAATACAGACCGTCATTTGTTGGTGAAACACGTCACCAGCGTTTCGCGCAAACACAAATAGACGTTGCAATGAAAAATGTGTTTTAAAGGCATGGTTTGTCGGAACATGTAATTGTTACTTTTATACCTCCACAACTGTTTATCTCAAGAAAAGTCTAGTTTATTAGTTGAGCCCTTTGAAATAATTGGAGATATATTTCGGCAATGAAATTCTAACCTCTCTGGTGGACTATCTTTATTATCAAATCGTTTTCAAATTGTTTTCAGGTAAATTACAAAGTAGTTACTTTGTAATTTAAATGTGATTTTACACTTTTTAGTGTAGAAGCATTTTTGTTAACTGATTTTGAACCTTGTAATTGTCAAAGTACGTTAATTTAGGCGTGTGATATTCTTTTTTTACAGAGGTTTTTTGAAATGGGAAACGGAGAAGCAAATAATGTGCGAGGATCATCAGACGCGAGCAAGCCACCGTTAATGAAATTATCTTCATATGTATTAGCTTTACGACCTTGGTCACTGAGTGCTTCTCTAATGCCAACACTTCTTGGGTGTGCAATTGCCTACAAGTATGGTCATAGTGACTTTAATTGGCTTACTGTTATTCTTACATCATTTACTGTTGTATCAGTGCATGGGGCAGGAAATTTGGTCAATACGTATTTTGACTATACAAAAGGTATTGATGGAAGGTTGAGTGAAGATCGTACGTTGGTTGATCATATTCTCTCTAAAGATGAGGTTGTCACCCTTGGTGCAATGTTGTACGCAGCTGGGTGTGTGGGTTTTATTCTTCTTGTTGCCATATCTCCAGCTAAAATGGAACATTAGCTCTGGTGTATTTTGGAGGCCTGTCTAGTTCATTCTTGTATACTGGAGGTATAGGCTTAAAATATATTGCATTAGGTGATGTGTTAATTCTTATTATATTTGGACCCATTTCTGTTCTGTTTGCTTTCATGGCACAAACTGGTTATGTTGAATGGGCTACTATTTATTACGCAATTCCTCTTGCTCTCAATACTGAGGCTATTCTGCACAGCAACAATACAAGAGATCTTGAAGTTGATCGACAAAAAGGAATTGTGACATTAGCTATTCTTGTTGGCCATACAGCCTCACGTGTTCTTATATGCTTTCCTGTTATTTACTCCGTACATTTTGTTTGTGGTGTTTGGTCTCAGACATTCTGTTTGGTTTCTCTTACCACTCATAACACTGCCAGAAGCTTTCCGTATTGAAAAACGTTTTCGATGCCCACAGACCATTCAAAAAGTGCCGCGCCAGACTGCAAAACTGAATCTTTTCTTCGGATTTCTCTATGTTTTGGCTTGCAGCTTGACAAACGTTCACCAGCTACCATTTCTGCCCTAATTTGCTGCCAGAGAAGAATAGCATGAACCATTTTTCAAAGCCTTGTAAAACAAGATGAAGAAAGCAAAATAGCTCAAACGTTAGTATTTTTCAGTGCTTTGTGACGATACTATATGGCAGCAAAGAAGAGAAGAAGAAGAGGAGGAGGCGGCTGCCGGGCAGCCTGACATTAGTATAATACTCACATGTAACAATGTGTTTTGACAATAATTAATATAAATTGTACAGGTCTTAATGCTTTCCAACTGCTTTAGTGCTCCCTATTCCTGATTTCCGAATCCAAATGCTAAGATAACCTGTCAAGTATTTTGATGTTGCAGTTTAGTATGTTGTAAGTTTTGCAAATTAGTTTCCAGTACTTGAAATATTTGTAACAAGCATTTATGTTGGAAAGTATTAATTTACACAGGTAGGCTTACAGGTTTTGATGAGTAATCATGAAATAGTGCTTGGAGTGCGTCGTACTGGCCCAGAAATACAATGAAAATAAAATTATCTTTACCACCTATTTGTTTCGCTTGTGATACTCAGCTTATTTTGAAGTGTATTTTATTGTCTTCTGGCTCGTTTTTAAAGAAATATTATCTCCAAGAATTTAAATTATATAAAACTGATGAAATTAGTAGTCATTGCAGTATTTAAGTGTGTGATTTCAGGTGACGATATTTTAAAATGAGATGAAACTGCTTTAAGTTTATAATTTTTGTTTATTTTTGAGATTTTGCATTTTTTGAAAATTATTGGATCTGGTATCCGTTGTGAGGATGTGAATACTATTGACAATCTCTTTGACATTGACATATACTTGCCAGATGAAGTTTGTCAGTGCCAAGTGCTCATCTTTATGTAATGTTCTAATCTCCATTTTGGAAAAACTACTGGGGGTATATTTATCAGAGCACTGATCCATGTTGTGCAGTTCTTGGGTTTCCATTATCCATAGAATAACAATGCGATAGTCAAGTATGTTTAAGCAGTGCAATGGTGTGTTTAAAGGCTATCCTGAGGCTACATCTAGTAGCTTGCTAAGTATTCTACCTCATGGAATTCTGTTAAACTTAGTATTTATTCTTTCATTGTCTCTTCTAGTGAGTCTCCATTTTAAGATACTATCACACTTATTTTTTTTATATATATATATAATTTTTTTTTCCCTTCCCATAAGTACAGCTATTGATAACAAAATGACATGTGCTCAAATTGAGATAATCTTAATTCGAGGTTTGACCTCTTTCTTTTATTTTTGAGAAAATGCCACATCTCGTAATTGAGTATTTGGTATGTGCTTACAGTCTGGATGTAAAATTAGAAAGTCTTATTAACTAGTTTATATAAAAAGTGCTTTTTTGTGAATTGTATGTTGGTTCAAGTGTACATATGCTTTGGTTGTGACGACACCTAAAACCATTATTTTTTTAATTATAACTCGATAAATGCTGCTTATCTGAAGCATAGAACCAAGATTAAAAGTACCGTTTCAGAAGTTCCAATGAAGGTTTGACTTTAGAGCTTGTTCTGTTGTGTGTGTGTGTGTAGGGGGGGGGGGTGCACAAATTCTGAAAGTCAATTTTTTAGGTGTCCCTAGTACTTAAATTTTTCATCCATGGATATAAGGCGGCATATTGATTGATATACATGTAGGTAATGGATTTCATTTGTATGACAAATATTCTATATATAATTTATAAGTTTGTTATTTAAACTAACAGGTGATTATTCATGTAAATAATGTGTCTGACATCTAGTAAAATTTTTTTTACAAAAATTACAGTTTTGTGAACCCACACCTTTCTAAAATATTTTATTTTCTATATATTTTTTATTAAATTTACAGGAAAGAAAGAAACAGGAAGAAAATATCATTTTGAAAACATTTATAAAAAAAAATCTTGTACAGCAATCATACATCACATAAACAGAAGATCTTTTAAGAATAAAAACTTCCCACAGCCAAGAACTCAGGGGCTGATCAGTCACTTTTTTTTTCCTAGACCACAAAGCTGCACATTATATTACTGTACTTATTGTGAACAATCTGGGAGGTTTTGCATGCATGATATGCATATTTAAAATCCTGAGAGGGGAAGGAAAAAAATTGTTTCCCTGACAACAAAAACACCATTAAATTATTTCACACGTTCCAATATTGAATTAATATGAACTGTGAGTTACTAAGTATTAAAATGTGGAAGAGTTTTCTTTAGGAGGATCCAAAAATCCAATTTAACCCAGCATGTTAATGTATACGTATCAATTTTAGAAGTTTTGTAGTAAACTTATCAATGAAAACAAATGTACAAAAGAACAAAGCATATTTAAATGAAATGGTACAATAACATTCTCTCTATGTATATACAAACCAAAATTTACAAAATTATTTAAGATATTTGCTAAATACGATACATTCAATATTCTGTGGGGGTACATTCCCAACAAGCAAGTACACATAAATTTTGTTTTTTTAAGATATTATCAAAGTTGCTCTTTTGATCCATATGTGCACTATGATCTTCACTATAAAAGAAAACTTACTCAAAATATTGCTATTAACAATTTTTATAAATTTTTTGTATTAAAATTATCTCATACGTAACTCTATATATTTTATTACAACTTCATTTGATGAGAACTTAAAAGGATGTGCACTAAACTTATAAACTAAATATAAAATTATACACTTATTGCCTCATAAAACTCTTAGTGGCTGATGAAGTTTCTTCGAGCTTTAACTCAAAAGATTGAATTCAGTGGTCACCAACAAATAGTGTGTTCTTGAAAGATGTTCACGTTAAGCACGTAACTTCTGATAATGAAGAACTTTCAGGCGTTTGTATAAAACTAATAATAACTCAACCTAACACCTTTTATGCCCAACGGTCCTCTTGATAGCAATGAAACAAACATTCATGTGGAACTGTCCTATGCAACCAACAATTATCACTCACAAAAATCATTTTTTCTTTCTACAATACTGACACACGAAATCCAGTCACTGTTTCTAAATTCTAGTGTTCTGGAATTACCTTAATCAAGCATTCCAAAAGCAATTTCTGACACTCAAAGTTATACTCGCACATTTGCTTCTAACACAAAAGAGCACTTAAAAATCAAATACTCTTGGTTATGCAAGAATATAGCCCTTCAACTGCAGAACTCAATAATCAAGCTTCAGGTTTATAGTGAAATTATCTCCATGTTCTTATTTTTTTCCCCTTCAAGTGTCTTGCTTAACTCTTGCCACTGCAGTTGTCTTCATTTTATCATTTTCAAGTAATATCATCTAGGTCTTTGAACTGCAGTTTGAAAATATATAACAAAAAGAACACAAAATAGCACCTGCCATCTTGTCTGACCCAAGCACATCGTTGTTTTCAAGACATGCTAGTCCTCTGCAGTTAATCAACTGCTAAGATAACAAGTAGTATCAAAGTCTACTAAATTCAACTTTCCAAAACCAATGGTTCCCAAAGCACCAGAAGTTTATTGTATGAAAAGTATCTGGTACATCTCCTTCATCAATACTGAAACCTCTGTTGTAAAATATGTCCACTAACCTTATAAGAGATTTTCCAGTATACAAAAAAAACATTTGGTCAACTGAATTTATAATGCCAATAGGCAGGATTGTTCGAGTAAATTTAGTTTTTTAGCATATTAAAACGCTTGTAAAACACTAAACTGGCTTCTTGAAATAGGCCCAGAAAGTTATCAGTATACTTAGCAATTTTATAAGACTGGCTTTTTTCAGAAACCCTTATAAATGTTATTTTTTGTAATAGGATATCATAAAAAAAAAGTATTTTTCAGCAAGTATTTTCCCTGGATTTGCTGCCCAAAAAGAAAAGGAAAAAAAAGAAGAAAGAAAAGAAAAACGGTTCTGCCCCGTGTTTGTTGCTGGAAAATGTATTTAACATTGATTTCTTCAATGACGAATGGCTGTAAATAGCAAGATCAATCAAATGTAAAAACATTCTCAACTACAACCTAAGGCATCATAAATTCAAAGTCTAGTGTTTCATTCAATCACACAATTAAAAAAAAAAAACAGATTAGAGAAAAATGCAATGTTATCTAAATTTTATGGTGATTGCTCAATGTATTGATAACATTTTGATCCAATCTTTGGTTAAAGAACAACCCACTGGCTGGAAGGAAATTTGATTTGGGAAACCACTGAGTAGTACTGTACAGTAGTACAGATTATTTCAACATTCACACAGTTTGTTCTCATTACACAATCACTGTTCCTATACATCTCTAAGGGGCAAGAAAATCTTGCATAAAGCTTATCCCCTTGTTCCGAGCACATGTAGGAACTGCGTTTATAAAGACAAAACAGACCAATCACTGTGGGTTTCCAAATCCAGTGTGAATTTTCAGTCGCCCTTCAGAATGTCAATTTAAGAGAGATTAAACTAAAATGAAGTTTATAGTTCTTAAACAAGTAAGTAAACATGCCTTGGTATTAAACAAAACTTATCACAATATCATTCTGAACATAATTGAGGTTATTCATGTTCATATTTAGAATATTTCCCATACAAAATGTATGTTTGTGTCAAAATACACACAATACTTCATCCAAATTAGAATTCAAATGTAAAATTCTGAAGAGAAACTTGAGTCACAATGGGCTCCCCACGTGATACATAAAATTGCACACAATTTTAACATTAAAAATATCTGTACAAACAAGATACAGACATGAGCAAATAATGGACCTTATGAAATTGGAACCACTACATTATGACAATAAAACGATCTTGGAAATAAACATGCATAAGTTTCTTCTTTCTTAAAAAAATTTAGTTCACCAAATAATAAACAGTTTTTGAAATGGTGAGGACAGTACCAACACACCAATGTTAGCTGCACAGTACTTCTTAGATCAGAAAGCAGCAATTCAGTTCAACTGCTGGCACTGTTGACTTCATACACTTGCCCTACCTTGAGGCACGTGTGTATGTTGTTGCAAGCACTAATGTTTCATTTACGCAGATGCTCCTTTCTTCTTCTCTCGCTTCCATGCCAATATGCGTTCACGCAATTCCACAGCTGAAAAGCAAAAGCAAATGAATTCATTGACGTATTGGTCTCTAATGGGATAAACTATGTAATAAAAGATATAAAATGCTCCTCATGAAACGGATTATTAGCAGTGAAGTAATTTGTGACACCCTTGAAATGCTGCTGGAAATTAAAAGTAAATACTAAATGGAATTATATCCTCCTAGACCAAAAACAAGAAGTGCTTGTATTCCATACTGCTGTGGATTCATTATTATCAGTATCGCCAAAGGTACAGTACAGGCATCATTATTAATAACTTAGGTATATTATTGAGATCAATTTACTGAAAACAAACCTCTTAAATAATCTGAACTCTTCTGTGAATGCTGGTGTAGACTTGTCTTAGGATCAATACCCAAAAAATTTTAATTTGAAAAATGGAGCAATTCTTATTCTCACCTGGTTGTAGCATATCATCTGACAGAGGTTGCCGGCTAAACGGGTCAGTGGAAGAGTTGAGAAGATGTCTCATTATCACAGGGCGGTCCATTACTTTCCCAGAAGGTAACGTTACAGGGTCTTCCATCAAAGTGTCCATCAAAGGATCTGCAATTTGGAAGAAATTAAAAAGATATTTGAAATGTCCAATTGAACAACCAATTTTTAACATTTCTAAGTTATCCCTTCGTACTGAAATTTATGGAGATTAAATCAAAAGAAACCAGAAGAATTATTACAGGAGCATTTACAGAACCACACTGCAAATGGCTACCCAAAGCTAAGAAACTTGGTGGAAGTTTCTGCATCAATCTCTGATATCTGTGAACGTGCAATCTAAGGTTTGCCCATTTACTTGGTGCCAATACAAAGCAGTTTTAAGTTAACTTTACCTGAGAACCAATACGTGAAAATGAAATGAGTCTTCATTGATTAGAATCTTAAATTTTTAGACCATCTTATCTCCTATGCAGCATTTAACATTCTTATATACATGTAGTTAAGAGAAATTTTTGATTCAGCAACAAGAAACCTTGATATGTGTTTGGGATGTCCCTGATACCAAAAGGGTGTTTTTGTAAACACATTCGTCTTTGAAAAACACACACACTTTAACCAAACATAGGATTTTCCCTAAAATTACCCTACTGTTCTGGGCAAACTGAAGCAGCCGTAAATTTGAAACAGATTGTTTAATATCTGAGGATACTTTATTGCCCCTACAACATTTTCAAAATCTTCTCAAAATGATTCCAATTCCCTTTTCTCAAACAGAGCAAAGCATAATACAGTATAGGTCTGGTTTTCATTTAAACCTCTGAATTTTTGAAAATTGTTCTTACAAATGTAAGAAGAGAAACTCTTGTAATTGTGCCCCAAAAGTTGTGAAATTTTGATAGGAAAATGGTTAATGTCAGGTCCTAGTAATGAAAAAGTAGGTAAATCCAGTCTCTCCCCCTCCCCCCTCCCCTCGCCCCCTCCCTCCCGCCCAGATACTCTTACTAACTTGTTCCAACATGTATGTCATGTTGAATAATTTTCTCCAGCTAAAAATGATTTTTAACCATTTACCAAGAAATAAAGCTCGAGCTTCATTAGTTTCAATACACCATCAAAATTTAATAATAATAATAATTTATTGAGTCACATATACAATTACAATCATGTATGACAAGTCAAAGTGATGTTTTGGGTGGAGAGAATGAAGTTACATTATTGTCCAGAAGCAAAACAAGGGGCCATCTCAGCATTTGCTCAAGGGACCAGGGAAACTGGACAAAAACCTGATCGAGATGGGGTCATTAGCCTAGGAATTATCCTACTACAATAGGTCAATAGCCTACTATATACTCTGGTAATCCTCAGAATATATAGTAAAACCTGATCAATTAGCTATCTGGATTAAGTGGTCACTTCCACTAATGACCATACTTTGTGAGCCGATTGATTTTTCCATAAGACATGTTTAAATCAGTCTTCTCTGCTCCTACCTGGCATTGTGACCAGTGGCAAGGCACATTTTGTACACTGACTTTTATCAAGAAGACACCTTGTCTGATTTAGAACTGTTATAAAAAGAAGCAGAAAAGTGGTGATTACTGATTTAGTAACTTCCAATGAAGATGTCAGATTACTTTGATTCTGCTATTTCTTATCTCACAGGGGGATTACCTTCCGTTTCAGATTACTACAGATGATCATTCCTTGTAAAACAATGTGTTCATTGATATTTCACAGCATTCCAGGTTCCCTTCAGTGGGACTCACAGCATATTGTATGCACAAGTCTGATACAAAGGTCATTTGTTGACTCCTTTACTAGAAGGTCCTGCTATTAAGTTTTTGCAGGATATGAATTACATCTTTAAGTCTAGTTTGCTTTTGCAAGGATGAAAGTGAGTTTCTCTACTAAGAGAATCAACAAGTCAAGGTATGTTTTGATATTAGCCAAGATGAAGCAAATGATCCTAAATATCTTGTTTAAATTGTATTTTGTCATTTATGGTAATTAAAAATGTTAAAGAGAACATACTTCATTTCATAGCAATTAGGACAGTTAGATTTGAATTCCAGTCAACTTGTAGCCTTGATTAAGTGACCACAACTATTCTTGCCAGAACTGTTGGTGACTTCTTACGTCAGGTTTCACTGTATATTATGTTAAGGGTAGATGATGTTTTTTGGCAAATTATAACAAAACGTTCTCACGAAACTCTGTAAGTGTGCCACTGTTAGAGAATTACTCCCTAGTTCTGTACTCATAAGATTTAAGCCAAAAAATTAAGTTAGCTGATGATGACAAAAAGAAAATTATTACACCAGAGATTATAATTCTGCATAGCTCAGAAACATAGCCTCCTAGGGCCTTAAAACTAGATTTTTCTTTCATCGGGATAGGCAAGTTTGTTGTTGTTGTTGTTGTTGTTGTTGTTGTTGTTGTTGGAGGGGGGGGCATGTGTGAATAGATGGAAAAATAAAGGGAACAAGTGAGTCCCAAATAATGTTTCTTAAGCAGTATTTTATACAAAAGATCTTTTTAAGCTTGCTATTACATTTTTGGAAATGTATTTCTTTTGGGACTCCATAAAATGGGTAGTCAGAAAAGTGCAGAAATGCAAATCTATATCAAATTAAATTAAAGTAAAAAAAATATATTTTTTCACAATAAAATTAAAGGGGACTGTTTGATTTTCTGTGCAATTTATTCTCAATGCTTAGCAATATGAAAATGGTTACTCTCGCACAGTGTCAGGCCTAGAATGTTGTAATGCACAGTTTAGAGACTGGTCATTCAAAATCAAGTTTAACTAAGAAATAATTTTCACTTTTAAATCAATTATTTACATAGTGTGAAGTTTTTGCACAGATCCATCTAGTTTTATTTACGCAAATTTATTACGTATTTCTCTGTACAGTGGTCACTTCTGTATATATTTTCTTGATAATGAAACAATAAATAGTTTTCCAAAAAGTAATAGGAAATGATTAACAAACCTCTGAATTCATCAGGAGCATCACTGTAGTCAACTTCCTGTTTAATGTTTTGAATGGCAATTTCACTGGCTTTCTCAGCTAAGCTACGGAACTTGTCAATTTCGGAGGGTGTCTTGATGAGGGCCCGTTCCATCCGATTGGCAGCATCCTCAAACAGCTCCTTCTTAAATGATCGCTGCAAGGCAGGGAAGAGGGCTTGTCAATGAGCACAGGGTATTTGTCCCATAGCTAACTGGCGCAGACAATCCCTCACCACTGCTCACCTCATCTCCCGCCAGGGCAGCAGCAAACTCCTCACAGTCTAGGTGGAGGTAGATGTCAGCTAGTTGGCTAAGAAGCCGCCGTGGTTCCCATCCATATTTCTCAGGAGTTCTCACTTTCAAATTCTTACCTGCAAAATAACAATTGTAACTTGTAATATACGCACAATTAACTCCCAAGAGTTAGATTTTGAGACCAAGCAGCAGGTAGGCAGCTAGATCTGCCCTTGCACAGGTCCTAGTGGGACTGCTGAGAGTAAAGGTCATTGTTCAATACGAATGCATAGTTGGGAGTAATTTCTTATCTCTGACAGAGCTGAGTTCTTTCATGTAGTTATGAGTAGATAACATAGGTCTAGGAAAATACCTATTTTATCGTAATGAACATTTAGTGAAATCAATTACGAGGTCACCTCCATTAATGACCACTTTTTTTGTGGTAACAATGGTCATTAATAGAGTTTCCCCTAAGGCACGTGTGTACATTCCCTCCTTTAAATGGCCACCTGGGTCCACAGCCAGCAGCTAAGCACATTTTGTAAATTGAACCCATTAAATAGTCACATCTAGCAGTTTTAAACTGTAATGGATCAAGAACTGGAAGAGCTGTGGAGATATAATTGATTCAGTATCTTCTTGTGACGGGATGCAGTCAGATTACCAAAAACAGTGACATCTAGAAGCACTTAAATAAAAGGATACTTTTCAGTTTCACATTATAAAGATGATTTTAATAAATGTCCCATAAAACTAACAGTGCGTTTACATAACTCATTTTGCAGCATTAAAGTTTGCTGATCTTAACTCCCCATCAATTGGTAGCAACTAGCGTATTGCCTGTGAAGCACACCACATGCACAAATCTGATCTGAAGGTCATCACAGGTACTCCTTTATGGAATGGCCTGGCTAATAGAATATGAACTCTATTTTCAAGTCAAGTCTAGTTTGCTAGTGAGTTTGGTTTGGTGAGGATGGAAAGGGAATTTCATGAGTGACAAGTCAAGGGTATTTGATACTAGCCAAGAGGAAGAAAGTGATCCTAGAAAATGAGAAGGGGTTTCTGAGAGAAAACTTGCTGACATGTTACATACTGATGGACAAAAATAAATAAAATTATAAAAAAGGCACAATTTCACATTAAGCAAATTGTTATAAAGGTGATTTTAATAAATGTTCCAAAGAAAAAAACAATGGGTTTTCATTGCATATTTCACAGCAGTGAAGATTACTGATCCTTATTTCCCTTCTGTGGGAACTTGTCAATGGCCTGCGAAGTATGCCATCTGATCTGGTCATTGTCACAAGAACGCCTCTGAGAAATGGCCTGGCTAATAATGTCTAGTGTGCTTGTGAATTTGGTTTGGTGATGACGGGAAGTGAATTTCATGAGCAAGAGAATGACTAGTCAAGGGTGTTCCACACTAGCCAAGACAAAGCAAGTGATCCTAGAAATTGAGAAAGGGGTTTCCAAGAGAAAACTTGCTGACATTTTTAAGTGCTGACAGGCAGAAATTCATAAAATATTAAAAACGGCATGTTTTCATATAAAGTGAATAAAGATTATCCACACATTTTCACTCTCTTGTATACATATGTATATACGGAATAATATACATAGTATATAGAATGTTATATAATACTGCACCAAAAACAGCGATTTTTTGACAGAAAAACTTGTATTGTGGGGTCCAGATACAGAAAAAGTAGATAAAACATCTTCTAATATGTAGTAAATTACTCACTCTAACACATCTTGTAGTCAGATTTCAAAAATTGTGGGATCCTGATACCGATAAAGTGTTTTCTTCAAAATGTCCTTCCCTCCATCTGTCTGTCCATCCATCAGTGAACATTACTACCACCTAAACTGTAAGTAGGATTTCTTCCAAAATGGAGATTCTGTGGTCGATCTGGCTCCACTCAAGGCTTTATGATTTTGAAAAACATTCCTTAATTTTTGGGGGGTTTTCACATGAAGCCCCTGAGATATTTTCCAAATTTTCTCAAAAATGGCTCCAAATTTTTTCCTTTAAATTTCTTACAAGAAGAGATTAAAATACACTTACAAAGATGGCATAGGCCTGATTTTCTCTATTAATTCTGAATTTTTGAAAATTTCACGAGTCTGAAATTTTTTTGGCATCTTCCTACAAATAGCAAATTACAAATAAAGATTTTTCCTTCAAATAAAATTTGTTGTCCATAATTAGTTCTTTCATTAAGGTCATGCATATTTTTTCGAACATTTAGTAGTTTTTGTAAATATGTGCAATTTTAAAAAATAACAAAAATAAGATTTTCTCAAAAACAATTCCAAATATTTTCTTTAAACTCCTGATAGTCCTAAATGTTATCTACAAGATGACATAAAGGCCATATTGTTGTATTCTTTTGTTTTATCAAAATTTACAAAAACGTAATTTTTTTGACTAGCCTCTCACATTGTTAATATTTACATTAGCAGTAATTTGTCCACATTATTGTGTTAACCAGTGCATATGCTTTAAATTATGTCTTATAAAGTTTCTCAAAAACTCAAAACTATTCTGTGAAAACATGCTCAAAATTGTCTGTTCTCCACAGTACCTCATGTTCACTGAATGACATCGACAGAGTGAATGAGATCGATCAGAGTGTTGTGCTGAGTGAAACCTGGCGTTATGAAAACATCTCTAATGCTGAACTCAAGTTTACCAACCGTTACATCTACGGACAGGAAAGATGTTCAGGAACTAGTCAACATCTATGAGGTGGAGGTGGTAGCAGTATTAATTAAGAACAATTTCAGCAGTATGTATATAGAAACCCAAAACACTTCCATTGAACTATACATGTGTCAAACATGATGTTATAGTTATTGCAGTTTACTTTCCATCAAAATCTTCTCTGCAAACTTATTTGCAATTTACTATGACTTTAGAAAATCTTTTTGAAAGATATTCTGAATCAAGCTTTCTGATATTAGGAGACTTTAATTTACCCCATATTAATTGAAAGAATGATGTTGATAGTCTACAATGAAAACATCTAAATGCAACAAATAGTGAAAGTCACATAAGTAAATGATTGCTTAACTCTATGAATTATACGAATCTAATGGAATTTAATAATAGTTAATCCAGACAATAAAACTTTAGATCTTATATCTGCTCAAAACTAAACTGTAAAATTATTCAATCTAATTTTCCAATAGTACCATGTGATTCTTACCAACCTGTATTAGAGTGTTATATTTCTTTCACGAATGTTAAAGATTATCTTCAACCATTAGAAGAAGAAAGTAACTATAACTTTGATAACTCTGATTACTTATCTATCAATAATGAACTATGTTCAATAGATTGGTTTCAATACTTTAAAGATAATAATCTATTACACATGCCAAATATAAATTTACATTGCATGATATAATTTGCATCTTGAATTTGCTAACCTACATAGAAGATGAAACAAAGGAATAAAATTGATTATGACAATTATATGGAAAGAAAGGAATAAACTGGGATAACACAAATCTAACAACTACAGACCTAATTACTATTGAAGAATTACAAGAAGCCTTGAAACAGTTAAAGAATAGGAAAGCTTCTGAAATAGATAAAATTAATTCTGAATTACTGAAGTATGGTGGGATGCTTTTACAATGGAGGTTGCTACACATAATAAACACTTGCTGGCAGAAACTCAAGATTCCAAATACCTGGAAAAATAGCAGAAGTAATATCCATCTTTAAAAAGGGAGATAAGAAAAATTGTGAAAATTATAGAGGAATAAGTTTACTCTGCACAATGTATAAAGTCTATGCCAGAATAGTGAATGCAAGAATAAAAGCAATATCTGAAGCCTTATTGGGAGAAGAACAAAATGGGTTTCGGAAAGGTAGATCAACCTCCGACAATGTATTCATCCTACAGCAAATTTTAGAGAAAAGGAGAGAATTCAATCTGCCAACACATCTTGCTTTTATAGACTTTGAAAAAGCATTTGATAATGTTAATAGGACAAAATTATGGGACATAATGGAAAAACAAGGCTACCCAGCACACATTGTAAATGTAATGAAAACCATGTATGAAGGCTCAAAAATTATAATAAACACAGGAAGAAAGAAGACGGAGGAAATACCTATTAATAAAGGAGTCCGACAAGGGTGCCCAATATCGCCCATGCTTTTTAACATATATATAAATGACATAATCCAAAAATGGAAGCTTATTATAAAAAAAGGAATATGTATTACAGAAAATGACTATTTAAATATTTTATTATATGCTGACGACGCCGTAATACTACAAGAAGGAGAGGATGACTTACAGAGATCAGTACACCACTTAAACAAAATATGCAAGGGATATGACATAAAAATCTCAAAAGAGAAAACAAAAGTTATGGCCTTTTGTGGAAAATCACCTGTTAGAACAAAGATTGTAGTAGACAACAAAATCATTGAACAAGTCTCTTCTTTCAACTATTTAGGGTGTGAAATAGGACATGATGAAGATACCAATAAGAAATTGTCAAAATTTCAATCAGTATGTGGTATAATTCATAGGACAATGAAAAACAAAACAAGGAAAGAGACAAGAATAAAGTTCTATAACACAATGGCCATCCCTGTCCTCCTCTATGGAAGTGAGAGTTGGGTCCCTAAAAAGAGCACTTACACACAATTACAAAGTGCAGAAATGAAATTTCTTAGAAGAACTAAAGGTTGCACAAGAGAAGATAGATTTAAGAATGATGAAATAAGAGAAGAACTGAATGTGAAGAGCCTCAATGAAAGAATGATGGAGTACAGGAACAAGTGGCTACAACATGTACAAAGGATGGATAATTCTCGTTTACCGAAGTTGGCCTTCCTATATAAACCAAGAGGAACAAGAGATATAGGGAGGCCGAAAAAGAGATGGAGAGAAGTTCTGTGAGGCCGGAACAGGCAGACGCCTAATCCTGGAAGTGAAGAAGAAGAAGAAGAAGAAGAAGAAAGGAATAAAACATTGCTTTTGACATGAAATCATCCTGGAAATAAACAAATTATAAAAAAGGAGTAACAAATGTAATGTTTTTAGATGATAAACAAGCTAATAATGGAAATGATATTGTGAACCTATTTGCTGAATATTTTCAATCTGTGTATAATCAGAATTATCATTCAGAGAGTTGTGTAAGAATCACTATGTTAATACTTCAATGAATATCAGTACTCAGGAAATTACACAGAGAGATGCTATTTGTAAATTGAAAGTTAACAAAGGAATTGGACCAGATCGTGTACCATCATCATTCTTAAAAAGATTGTATTACCAACATCACACCAATGCTACATACACTTTTCTCCAAATCTCTCAATGAAGGTATCTTTCCACAAATCTGAAATGAAAGTTTTGTTTCTCCGATATCTAAATTAAAAAATAAAATTCAGAAACTACAGACTCATTAATGAGCACCATTCCAAAAATATTTGAATCCTCTGTTACATCAAAAAATTTCAACTCTCATAAATATTATTCTAGAAGAACAACACGGTTTTCGAAGTCAGAGATCAACTACATGGTCATGTACTTGATACTTGAAACTTTCATGTCCTTGTATTTGAAACTTTTGACATAACAACACTATGCAATTAATAAAATTGATAACCTTTCACAAGTTGATGTCATGTATACTGATTGTACAAAGGCATTTGATAAAGTGAATATAAATTTTTTTTAACAAAAACGAAACTATGTTGGTCTTTATGGTACATTGTTGATTTGAATGAAATCTTATCTCATGATCAGAACTCAAACCATCAAATACAAAACTTAATGTACAAGAGATATAAATGTAACATTACGAGTACCTTAGGACCCACACCTAGACCCTTTACTGTTTTTAATCTATATAAATGATCTCAAATTCTTGTTATCACGTACTAAATTCTTAATATTTGCTTAAAAATATATAATGAGATTAATAAGATAGATAATATTAATAAAAGAGACTTAACAATATATAATGAGATTTAAAATGAGACTTAAAAATATATAATGAGATTAAAACTGATAATGATTGTAAAGAATTACAATCCTTAAATTTCTTAACTAGTTGGTATGGGAGGAAAGAGTGAACATAAAAGAATGTAAAGTTCTTGTAAAAGAATGTAAAGTGAAGAGTTCTAGACAAGCGTTTCAAACAGAATATCAATACTTTATAGACAATGAAAATCTTGAAATGCTGAATGAATTTAAAGATCTAGTAGTAATCTTTGATTCATCATTAAAATTTAATAAACATTTTGTTTATATAATAAACAAAACTAATAAAACATTAGGATTTGTGAGATGAATGACTAGTGAATTTAAAAATCCATATGTACTTAAAACATTATAAGTATCAATAGAGAGGCCAATCTTACTTTATGTTTCACCTGTATGAACACCCTACTATGATATATATTCTCATAAGATTAAAACTGTACAACATAAATTTCTCACTTATACATGGCTTGAAAACTTCAAATTGAATCATCTGGTATATCTCATAACTATTTCCATGTAGCTAATTCTGTAAATATTAGTACTTAATATTTGCATAGACAATTCAACAATTTCTTCTATTTATATAAATTGTTAAATAAAGAAATTGAACGTCCCACTTTATTATCAAAAATCAACTGGAAACTTACACAGCAGATTACTAGAAATAAAGATAAAATTACATTTTTTGTACCTATTGCTAAATCTAATTTACACCAACACTCCATTATAGCGAATGAGTAAAATGGCTAATTTATTTCTTATGCCAAAAACAAACTATATTAAAATTGCTAGAATTAAGTATTTAAATGTATATAATTGATATTAACATTATACATTTTGTAACATGTTGTATTTTGGGTCATTGCCTGTTTAATGAGTAAATAAATAAAAATTCTGCATTTTCAGAAATGCTCAAACGCCATTTTCACGTCAATTACACAAATGTAATTTTTTTAAATATATTTCACACCTTTAATATGCACACTTCTGGCAATTTGTATACATTATTACATTTGTGAGTGGAAGTGCTTCCATGTCCAATAGAGTTTTGAAAACTCAAAAGATTTCTGTGAAAAAAGCTTCAAATTTCGCATTTACAGTAACACCTAAATGTCATTTTCTTAAAACAGAACCAAATTTTTCAGTGAAAATTTCCATAAAGGACATGGTTAACCATTCTGTAATAACCTTAAAGTTAATTACTATTCTGTAATAATCTTAAAGTTGAATGATGAAAAAATTGAGGGGAACAATTAAAAAATGTACTTTTGGCAATGATAAAATTGCAGCTGGCAAGAGGATGGGGCAAGACCAAGAAGCAAGCCCAAACTAAAGAAATTGAAAAAACTAGTATGAGAAAGTCTGTGTCATTCTGTAGCACCACTAGTTTGTTTCTATTTAGCCTTCAAATTTAATCTATGTAATCCTTACATTTCATTTTAACAATTTAGCTAAATTTACTCATTTAACTTATTTACAATCTTACAAGAGCTATACTGATGCATGTATTTAACATAAAATAATAAATGATATATTTTTTTTTTCCATAATAATTTTACAGGCAAACACCTATTTACAATTAAAAATATAAACCATTTATTACAAATTATTAAAAGTCTGTAGGTGATTTGTTTGCAATTGTATTTTGCTTGCAATTTGGATACACAAGCAAGAGATCACAGATCTAATTTTAGTACATGTGCTAGATCACACACACCCAAATGGTGCATTTTGAGACTGATTAAATCTCGAAATCGGTAATTCAAATGTTTTGTAGCAAAAACTGTTCTTCAACTTCTTTAAGAAACATATTGTTACTCAGAGAACAACTTATACTTTAAGAACATCTATTTTATTTAAAATTAATTCTCAAAGGATATCTTATGGCTTCTATTGACCAGTTTCAAGATTATGAAGACTTTGTAACAATGCATTATGACCTTCAATAATTTGTTCCAATATAAATTTATTTAACTCTTATATGGAAACATGATTTTTATAACACAAAGAGAAACACCGGTCTCAAGAGACTGCCATTTGTTATTGGGTGTTGAATGCGGGATGTAAAGGTAAAATAAATTATAGACCTGTTTCAATCAATTCTTATATTTCTTTAGAGTATTCTAAAATATATTTTGTATTATAAAACATAAAAATAATTGAAAAATATTGAAATTGTTGAAAAAGATCAAAAGTTTTGGAAAGATTGAAATTTTTGAAAAACTGTTATTGTTGAAAAACATTTTAATCGTTGTAATACATTGAAATTGCGTCTAAATCCATACAGCCTCCTCCGTTCTCTAAATCTGTACAGCGTTGATCCAACTGGTCTTCGTGGGCTAGCAAGGAATTCCTCAGGAATCATTTTTGTCCGTTTTTACTGTCCCAACAAGCTAATTTTCTCTTCATCAGTTCAACAATAACTTCTCCAAAATAAATCAATTATCTAAAATGACATTCCAGTTAGATCCTTCAATAGGTTTGCATACTCGTAGCGTAGTTTGAGTAGGGTACTAAATTTTTCTCTTCTTGAGTTGGGATCATCCGAACGAATTGGGCGATCCATTACAATATTTTGAAAGTAAAATTATTAAATAAATATTTGAGAAAGTCGCCCAAGAGCGTTTAAGGAGTCACCTTTCTCATAGATCACTTACCAAGAGAAACAAACGGTCTCGCATACCGCTACAAAAAATACGGAAAGAGAAACTACCGGTCTCAGAGACCACCACGACATCCAAAATTATGACTTAAATGACGACCGCTTCAGCAGAACTAAAAAAACTCCACCGAGTGATAGAAGAAAGTCAGGGAGGAAGTTACTATGACCGTCAAGGTTCTCGCCCACCCATATCGGCCGTTATTGCATAAACCAATTTCACTTGGTGCCTATCAGACCGATGTTTCCATATAAGTGTTAAAAGACCATCTCTAAATCCATGCATGAACAAATTCTTCTGAATTTTTTAATACACAAGTTTAGTTTTTTGTTGAAGGTTTCTTTTGCTGTTCAAGACAATTAAAATGATTTTAAGGAAAACATTTTAATTCATAGTAATTAACACAAAAAGATCTAATATGCACTTTTGGTAAGGTCACAACTTCAATTAAGCAGCCACCACACTTACGGTCAATTTTTGTTGCAACAATTAATGATCACTTCAGTCAGATTTCACTGTAGCATTCATTACTTATGTACGAAGATGTCATTTGGGTCTGCATATCACATTCAAGTCTTCAGAAACCCAACACCCACTATGTTCACACTTCTTCACATAATACAAAACTAGTGATGCTACAGCAGCACATTCATTCTCACATTATTTATAAATTCAATATTATATATAGTTTATAGTACATCTAATCTTCAATATTACAGTTGTAGGAAGACAGCTCAAAAAAATTGTACTTTTGCAATTTTCAAAAAATCTGGGATTTCAACAAACACAAGACCACACTACTATTCTCTTAAATGTCCTTTACGCTACCTGAAGTCAAAGTTTGACAAAAACATCTGATGCCATTTTTTAAAAAATTTAAAAATGTTTTTGAGACTTCTCTCAAAAATCAAAATATCTATTTGAATCTCTCAAAGCCTCGAGTTCAGCCAGATTGACTGAGGAATATCAATTTTGAAGAAAATTGACTGAATGGTTTAAGCACTAGCGTTGACCACAGATGACAGATGTTTGCCTTCAATTGATTTTTCAGAATCAAGGACCCACAAAATATGGATTCTGGCTGCACCACTTGTTAGAGGAAGTTTTTTTTCTACATTTTGCAACACGATTTATTCCCTTTCTCATTACCAGGGACTAACAATAAGAGATTTTCTGCCAAAAAATTCACCTTTTTCAGGCACAAGATTACATAACTTTCTTTTCTTAAAAAGTACCTTCGTAAGGGCAAGAAAGTAAAAAAGATTAAATGGTAGATCTGGGGGGAGCACTGGGTTCAGATTCTCAATAAAAAACAAATATTTGCATCTCTGTTGGGAAAGTCAATAGGACCAACTTCCAACATTGATACCTCACCATGCCAGATGGTTTTCCAGGAAAGGAATGAAGGAAGGTTTTGTTAATTCAAAGAGTTAAATGTTGCATCACTGTCATATGTGCCGCACTTTAACTCTATCTAAGACTCAATTTACTTACTTCCTTTCACCAAACGATTCTGATATTTTAGCAAATGTGTGTGCATGAGCAAATTCAGAGAATACAAGCAGCCCTGCACATATGCACATTCGCTAAAACTTTGGTATCATCCTTACTCTAATATACAGTTCAATTGTGTAAAGATGTCAAATTGTAAACCCCTGAAGGGGGGTTTGTTCCAAAAATGAATAGACACACTCCCCTTTCACACACATGGATACATAATGATGTGCACAACCTGTAATAAAACTAAGTAAAAAATACAGACAAAATAAAAAAAATCCTCACCAATATGTCAATGAGGATAAGAAAGTTCTTTGTTTTAAAAGTTTTGATTAAATTAATGGTAAAATTAAAAGTTTCATTTGTTCAATCCATGAATGCTTTGAACTTTTCTTTTCTTTCCTTTTACAGTAAAAATGGTACATGAGAAGAAATTTTGAAATGATAAAGGCACAATGAAAAACTTCTTTCAAAGAAATTAATGATTGATTATGTATTGTCCAAGAAAGTTATAAATTCATTAATGAATAAAAATTGTTGCTGAAATTTTCCTACAAATGTGATCAACAAGGCCCCATGGAATCTCAGTTCCCTGTCCAGTGAGTGTGAATCTGCATTTTACAAGAGCAGGAAATGAAGTAAACATTCTACATCCAATAATAGAAAAGGTTGATAAAAAATATTATCTAAGCAAAAACTTCCCAAACTTGGAAACTGACTGCAATCTCCCACATTACCTATGAAATGGAGGAACAGAGATCTATGAGTTTGCAGTTCACAACTTCACAAGTACAATAAATGACAAAAAATTCAAGTCTATTCTCATAAAACATGTAAAACACCTATTAAAGAATAAGAGGTCACGAACAAGAGGGGTCAGGAAGAAAATCTGCAACACTGAAGGGAATGTACTTAAAAAATAAAAGATTAAGAATGCAAATTCAAAGTGCAAAATTTTCAGAGGAGCCTAATAAGTCAGAAGATGATGCAGTATGGGGAGGAGGATCAAAAAAAAAGTATCAATGATACGTGTGAAAAAGAAAGAGGTTAATGACAAAAATCATGACCATAATGAATTAGGAACAAGAAAATAGTAATAGCTCAGGCCATAGGTTTTTAACATTCTCATCATAAGACAATTTTGCTAGTCAATCAATTAAATTGCAATTTTATGTTAACAAAATGGTAAGAATTAGTTAAAAAATTTTAAAATTCTCAGGAGGACTCTTTGGGAGGGAATTTGGAGATCGTCTTTGGAGGTAACATTCGAATAGATACGGTGTTTTACAGTAAGCAAATAACAGGTACACAGTATGAGGAAATATTGAAATACTCAGACAGTAAGGCACAGTGGAGCCAATTTTGGCCAAAAATTTGGTTCGCCAATGTTGGACACTTTTGTCCAATCTGCTGAATTTGTTGATGTTGATGTGATGAGACACAGAAATGGTCACAGTGAACCCAAAGCTCTTCCAATAGTATTAAAAAACAATGGCAGTTGGACGAAGATCTGTTTTGTTTGATTTCATTTGTCCAATGTCAGCCAATTGAAATTTCAGTCAAAATCAACTTCACTGTGACCACCACCTGACGTTCTGAGTGCAAAATTCACGTACAGCATGAACGTTTTCAGTTTTGTTTGTGATATGGGGCATTAGGCAAACTCTCATGAATCACATCACTACCCTATTCCTTCCATAATCCCTTATCTTGACCAGTAACTAGGTAAGAGATCTTTGTGCACTGTATCCATGAGTAATTGAAATGGCTTCCTACACTCAGATCAGTCTCGAGACAAGCAAAGAGCTACCACAGGCATGTAAGGAATGGTACACGATGGGGTCTGACATGGACAGGACCTCCACAGCATTTTGTATGGGAGCAAGAGGGAGCTTCATGGGGAATTGTCTCAAGGGATTCCATCATTAAGGATCCTATGTAGTTCACTCCCTACCAAACATTCTCAGAATTCTCACACTACCCCTTCCACTCCTGAGAGGTCTATGAGAAAATCCTTGCTGAGAAAAGGAAGAGCTCAATCTTGAAGGGTAGATGGCACACTGATAACAAAGATGAAAGAGCTATGCTGCCTGGATTTGGTTTCCCCATAAAAAAGGGAAAATCTTTGACATTTGAAGATGGCATCTTGCAGAGAAAGACTAACCCTTTGACTGTTACAAGCATGCCTCCAAGTCCAGCAGGATCTGTGTCCCATATGCTATGAACATATTTGCACATCCAGGATTTGCAGTGTGCCCAGTCCAAAGAATGAAGACGTATGTTCTCACTGATGTTTGGTATCTCTCATTTCATCAAGGAAATGTATTGTGTTTCTGCGACAGAAATGACATCTGAGGTTGTCCTAAGATTCTAAGCCTTCCTTTCCTTGCAAACAGACAGAGCTAGAGTAATTTTTCTCAGGTCTGGACAATTCAGCTGCTGACAGCGCTGTGCAACCATGTGAAGTACTCAGTACAGTGGGCCACATAACCTGTTGATAAGTCAGCACAACAGATGTGCCAGCAGCATGCAGTGATTAGCAGTCAAAGGGTTAAGAAGCAACACATTGAAAGGCTTAAGTCAGTGGTGTATGAACTGGAATTTCATTAACTGAGAAGACCTTGTCAGAAGTATCATACTGTCCATTAATAAAATATTACGAAAATTTCCTAAAAAGGCTGTTGAATTGAGAAGTAGACTATTATTTTTCATAAGGAAAGAGAAAACAAAAATAATTTAGAAGAAAGTATCAATGGCATAACACAATACAAACCCATCATCAATTTTTAAAAAATATGCATAAAAAAACTGGAAGCATTTGCTTCTGACAAAGTGACATACTCACACTTAGGACCACAAAGTTGTTGTAAATTGAAGTTGAGCATAGCAGACAGTCGGTCTACAAGTTCTGGTCGTAGAAAAGGTTCTTTGATATCTGCTGTCAAATAATGGAACATATCCACGGTTTCTTTAGCCAAGGTCAAATATGACCTGTAAATCAAAAAACAAAACATGAATTTATTTAGAAAATATTCACCCTTGCAAAAAAAAATGTACCAAAACATTACAGATTAGATTTCAACCACAAGCACATACTTAGTAATCTGGAACCACGTATTTGATTCAAAATATAAGGAAAAATCTTTAAGCATTGGAATAAAGCAACTTTGACACAATATCTTCCTAACCCTTCTCTAGAAAATGTACAATGTATATCACAGTTCTTCAAATTATCAATTGTTACCAGTACCTGCACTGTCGTTCATCAGCTGTTAGTTGCCGTTGTCGAGATTGTTGCTGATCTGATGGCAGAGCTGCCCATGCTGTTGTATCTGCCATAAGCTCCTGAACCTCATGAATTCTCTGCAATCAGAATGAAAAAATAAACAGTAATGCTTAAGAATTGTTGCACATGAAAATCCAAATCTGTTACAATACATATGAGAACAAGTTTCAAAAATAAGAGAACCAAATACAAAAGCCTCCACAATAACATTCTCCCTTAAAAAAAGAGAAAATAGCACACATAAACTATTTCTTTTTTAATTTTACACAGATGATTTGACTGTCCCCCACACCCACAAATATATCTGAATACAAATTATCCATAAGCAAATCAAGTCACTTAACAATGTACACATTTCTCTTGACATTTGCAGGCACACAGAATGGTTGGTGCTGCAGTGGCATGAAAGTAATGTTAACTGAATTGCTATATATTGTATTTTATAGCTGTTAATAACACCCTGAAGGAATGACTGGATCTGAGGGACATAAAACAGTCTTAATTACAAAAGGACACCTTGTTTACAATTAAGGAAATAAGGATTATCAAAAAATTATTAAAGTATATCCACATAAGAAAGTGAAATTTTAAGTTGAAAAAATATTTGGAAAGTAAAAATTAACAAAAAGAAAAAACTAAGAAAAGAGATTTTTTGAAAAATAGCTGTTAACTTTGGGATGTCCAACTTGCAAAACTTCAAGGGCCATTATTGAAACCTGTAATATGGTAATATGGTTGCAAGGCATGTTTTCATTACTTGGGTGATCCATTCCTGACTTCCTTGTATTAATCTTGGCAGTTTTGCCCAGCTCCTTTGTTAAATTGAATGAGAATGCAATAAAGGACAGTCAATGACATTCTCTTGTATACTTGGTGTTCCTTGTTAATGTATAAAAGTATTTAAAATAATTAAACCTACCTTTAGTGATTCAAGAGACTCATCCAAAAGAAAGGTAGTATCATTCATTAACATATTTACAAACTTTACAAATTGTTTCCCAGACCTGTAAAAAAAGGAATATTTGCAATCAATTTACACAAAAAGACTAATTATATTTAAATGCGCAAATACTTCTTCCCCTTTCAATTCACTAGTTTTTGAAGCATGCAAGGAGTGCAAGGAAAATCTACTATTTAAACATTATTCTTACTAATTATGATGGTACTATTTTAATTCATTATTAAAATATAATCGAGATATCTATCATTTATATTTGGGAAAGGAATTTACCTAATATCTACAAATACACATTCATTTAACTGTAATGAAAACTCCAGTCTTTAAGTCACATAGTCATAAAGTATGTTGGCTAAATAATTAAAACACAATTCAGGAATTCTAAATTACTCGTAATCTTATAAATTACTAACTACTTCTAATACAGTGAAATCTCATTAGCACATTTTTCAATAGACTGAAAATTTTGAATATCTTATGCATGCAAAAGTATTACCAAAAAATGCTGAATTTGTCTTTTTCCTTTTCCAATAAAACTAAACTAAGAAACTGACAGTATATGAATATCGCATCCTATATCATTAAAATGAGAAACTTGTTCTTGATAGCTATTTCTTGTTACTATTTTAGTCCTTATTGGATGTCTACCATAGAATGCCATTGCCTTTGACTTATTTGTTGATATTTTCATGTTCATTTTAAGACCTAGATTATTTAAAATGTAAACAGCCATTTGTAGTTCGCTTTCAGTGTTTAGTATGACCAGATCATCTGCATATAGAATTGTATTAATGTTGGTTTGAGCTCCTAAATTTAGACCAGAATATATTTCATTTTTCCACTCTCAGAGCAGATTATCTACACAGATATTAAATAGGTTGCGAAGAAAGTCCATACCCTTGTTCCACTCCACGGTTTATTTCAATTTCCTGGCTTAGTCCTTTTTCAGAATCAATTATTTATCTTTGCAGGTTTCTACACACTTTGAATCCCATTTATCAGGACTCTTGAATAGCCTCTTTGTCCTGTTATTTGCCATAACGTTTCTCTGTTTTCTTTGTCAAAGGCCTTTTTAAAGTCTATGAAAGCTAAATGTGTTTTCAAATTCTCTGCATTTTAACATTCTCTATTTTAAAAAGAAAACCTTGTCAATGCAGT
>JAHLJT010002630.1:37697387-37711767 GCA_031308135.1 Acheta domesticus
GTGTTTTTACATGTTTTATGAGAATTAGACTTTAATTTTTTGTCATTTATTGTACTTGTAAAGTTGTGAACTGCAAACTCATAGATCTCTGTTCCTCCTTTCAAGGTAATGTGGAGATTGCAGTCAGTTTCCAAGTTTGGAAGTTTTTGCTTAGATAATATTTTTTATCAACCTTTCTATTATTGGATGTAGAATGGTTTACTTCATTCCTGCTCTTGTAAAATGCAGATTCACACTCACTGGACAGGGAACTGAGATTCCATGGGGCCTTGTTGATCCACATTTGTAGAAAATTTCAGCAACAATTTTTATTCATTAATGAATTTATAACTTCTTGGACAATACATAATCAATCATTAATTTCTTTGAAAGAAGTTTTTCATTGTGCCTTTATCATTTCAAAATTTCTTCTCATGTACCATTTTTACTGTAAAAGGAAAGAAAGAAAAGTTCAAAGCATTCATGATTGAACAAATGAACTTTTAATTTTACCATTAATTTAATCAACTTTTAAACAAGAACTTTTTTATCCTCATTGACATATTGGTGAGGATTTTTTTTATTTTGTCTGTATTTTTACTCAGTTTTATACAGGTCATGCACATCATTATGTATCCATGTGTGTGAAAGGGGAGTGTGTCTATTCATTTTTGGAACAAACCCCCTTCAGGGTTTACAATTTGACATCTTTACACAATTGAACTGTATATAGAGTAAGGATGATACCAAAGTTTTAGCGAATGTGCATATGTGCAGGGCTGCTTGTATTCTCAGAATTTGCTCATGCACACACATTTGCTAAAATATCAGAATCGTTTGTTGAAAGGAAGTAAGTAATTGAGTCTTAGATAGAGTCTAAGTGCGGCACATATGACAGTGATGCACCCATTTAACTCTTGAATTAACAAAACCTTCCTTCATTCCTTTCCTGGAAAACCATCTGGCATGGTGAGGTATCAATGTTGAAGTTGGTCCTATTGACTTTCCCAACAGAGATGCAATATTTGTTTTTTATTGGGAATCTGAGCCCAGTGCTCCCCCCAGATCTACCATTTAATCTTTTTTACTTTCTTGCCCTTACGAAGGTACTTTTAAGAAAAGAAAGTTATGTAATCTTGTCCTGAAAAAGGTGAATTTTTTGGCAGAAAATCTCTTATTGTTAGTCCCTGGTAATGAAAGGGAATAAATCGTGTTGCAAATGTAGAAAAAAAACTTCCTCTAACAAGTGGTGCAGCCAGAATCCATATTTTGTGGTCCTTGATTCTGAAAAATCAATTGAAGGCAAACATCTGTCATCTGTGGTCAACGCTAGTGCTTAAACCATTCAGTCAATTTTCTTCAAAATTGATATTCCTCAGTCAATCTGGCTGACTCGAGGCTTTGAGAGATTCGAATAGATATTTTGATTTTTGAGAGAAGTCTCAAAAACATTTTTAATTTTTTAAAAAATGGCACCACCATGTTTTTGTCAAACTTTGACTTCAGGTAGCGTAAAGGACATTTAAGAGAATAGTAGTGTGGTCTTGTTGTTTGTTGAATCCAGATTTTTTGAAAATTGCAAAAGTACAATTTTTTGAGCTGTCTTCCTACAACTGTAATAATTGAAGATTAGATGTACTATAAACTATGAGAATGAATGTGCTGCTGTAGCAACACTAGTTTTGTATTATGTGAAGAAGTGTGAACATAGTGGGTGTTGGGTTTCTGAAGACTTGAATGTGATATGCAGACCCAAATGACATCTTCGTACATAAGTAATGATGCTACAGTGAAATCTGACTGAAGTGATCATTAATTGTTGCAACAAAAATTGACCGTAAGTGTGGTGGCTGCTTAATTGAAGTTGTGACCTTACCAAAGTGCATATTAGATCTTTTTGTGTTAATTACTATGAATTAAAATGTTTTCTTTAAAATCATTTTAATTGTCTTGAACAGCAAAAGAACCTTCAACAAAAAACTAAACTTGTGTATTAAAAAATTCGAAGAATTTGTTCATGCATGGATTTAGAGATGGTCTTTTAACACTTATATGGAAACATCGGTCTGATAGGCACCAAGTGAAAATTGGTTTATGCAATAACGGCCGATATGGGTGGGCGAGAACCTTGACGGTCATAGTAACTTCCTCCCTGACTTTCTTCTATCACTCGTGGAGTTTTTTTAGTTCTGCTGAAGCGGTCGTCATTTAAGTCATAATTTTGGATGTCGTGGCGGTCTCCGAGACCGTAGTGTCTCTTTCCGTATTTTTTGTAGCGGTATGTGAGACCGTTTGTTTCTCTTGGTAAGTGATCTATGAGAAAGGTGACTCCTTAAATGCTCTTGGGCGACTTTCTCAAATTTTATTTAATAATTTTACTTTCAAAATATTGTAATGGATCGCCCATCGTTCGGATGATCCCAACTCAGAAGAGAAAATTTTAATACCCTACTCAAACTACGCTACGAGTATGCAAACCTATTGAAGGATGTAACTGGAATGGCATTTTTAGATAATTGATTTATTTGGAGAAGTTATTGTTGAACTGATGAAGAGAAAATTAGCTTGTTGGGACAGTAAAAACGGACAACAAATGATTCCTGAGGAATTCCTTGCTAGCCCACGAAGACCAGTTTGATCAACGCTGTACAGATTTAGAGAACGGAGGAGGCTGTATGGATTAGACGCAATTTCAATGTATTACAACGATTAAATGTTTTTCAACAATAACAGTTTTTTCAAAAATTTCAATCTTTCCCAAAACTTTTGATCTTTTTCAACAATTTCAATATTTTTCAATTATTTTTATGTTTTATAATACAAAATATATTTTAGAATACTCTAAAGAAATATAAGAATTGATTGAAACAGGTCTATAATTTATTTTACCTTTACATCCCGCATTCAACACCCAATAACAAATGGCAGTCTCTTGAGACCGGTGTTTCTCTTTGCGTTATAAAAATCATGTTTCCATATAAGAGTTAAATAAATTTATATTGGAACAAATTATTGAAGGTCATAATGCATTGTTACAAAGTCTTCATAATCTTGAAACTGGTCAATAGAAGCCATAAGATATCCTTTGAGAATTAATTTTAAATAAAATAGATGTTCTTAAAGTATAAGTTGTTCTCTGAGTAACAATATGTTTCTTAAAGAAGTTGAAGAACAGTTTTTGCTACAAAACATTTGAATTACCGATTTCGAGATTTAATCAGTCTCAAAATGCACCATTTGGGTGTGTGTGATCTAGCACATGTACTAAAATTAGATCTGTGATCTCTTGCTTGTGTATTCAAATTGCAAGCAAAATACAATTGCAAACAAATCACCTACAGACTTTTAATAATTTGTAATAAATGGTTTATATTTTTAATTGTAAATAGGTGTTTGCCTGTAAAATTATTATGGAAAAAAAATATATCATTTATTATTTTATGTTAAATACATGCATCAGTATAGCTCTTGTAAGATTGTAAATAAGTTAAATGAGTAAATTTAGCTAAATTGTTAAAATGAAATGTAAGGATTACATAGATTAAATTTGAAGGCTAAATAGAAACCAACTAGTGGTGCTACAGAATGACACAGACTTTTTCATACTAGTTTTTCAATTTCTTTAGTTTGGGCTTGCTTCTTGGTCTTGCCCCATCCTCTTGCCAGCTGCAATTTTATCATTGCCAAAAGTACATTTTTTTAAAAATTTTCTCAATTTTTTCATCATTTAACTTTAAGATTATTACAGAATAGTAATTACTTTAAGGTTATTACAGAATGGTTAACCATGTCCTTTAATGGAAATTTTCACTTGAAAAATTTGGTTCTGTTTAAGAAAATGACAATTTAGTGTTACTGTAAATGCGAAATTTGAAGCTTTTTCACAGAAATCTTTTGAGTTTTTCGAAACTCTATTGGACATTGAAGCACTTCCACTCACAAATGTAATACTGATACAAATTGCCAAGAA
This sequence comes from Acheta domesticus, assembly GCA_031308135.1. Classification (NCBI taxonomy): domain Eukaryota; kingdom Metazoa; phylum Arthropoda; class Insecta; order Orthoptera; family Gryllidae; genus Acheta; species Acheta domesticus. Next base: position 37,701,337 of record JAHLJT010002630.1, read on the forward strand.
GTGTGCATATTAAAGGTGTGAAATATATTTAAAAAAATTACATTTGTGAATTGACGTGAAAATGGCGTTTGAGCATTTCTGAAAATGCAGAATTTTTATTTATTTACTCATTAAACAGGCAATGACCCAAAATACAACATGTTACAAAATGTATAATGTTAATATCAATTATATACATTTAAATACTTAATTCTAGCAATTTTAATATAGTTTGTTTTTGGCATAAGAAATAAATTAGCCATTTTACCTCATTCGCTATAATGGAGTGTTGGTGTAAATTAGATTTAGCAATAGGTACAAAAAATGTAATTTTATCTTTATTTCTAGTAATCTGCTGTGTAATTTTCCAGTTGATTTTTGATAATAAAGTGGGACATTCAATTTCTTTATTTAACAATTTATATAAAAAGAAGAAATTGTTGAATTGTCTATGCAAATATAAGTACTAATATTTACAGAATTAGCTACATGGAAATAGTTATGAGATATACCAGATGATTCAATTTGAAGTTTTCAAGCCATGTATAAGTGAGAAATTTATGTTGTACAGTTTTAATCTTATGAGAATATATATCATAGTAGGGTGTTCATACAGGTGAAACATAAAGTAAGATTGGCCTCTCTATTGATCTTATAATGTTTTAAGTACATTGGATTTTTAAATTCACTAGTCATTCATCTCACAAATCCTAATGTTTTATTAGTTTTGTTTATTATATAAACAAAATGTTTATTAAATTTTAATGATGAATCAAAGATTACTACTAGATCTTTAAATTCATTCAGCATTCAAGATTTTCATTGTCTATAAAGTATTGATATTTTGTTTGAAACGCTTATCTAGAACTCTTCACTTTACTTCTTTTACAAGAACTTTACATTCTTTTATGTTCACTCTTTCCTCCCATACCAACTAGTTAGAAATTTAAGGATTGTAATTCTTTACAATCATTATCAGTTTTAATCTCATTATATATTTTTAAGTCTCATTTTAAATCTCATTATATATTGTTAAGTCTCTTTTATTAATATTATCTATCTCATTAATCTCATTATATATTTTTAAGCAAATATTAAGAATTTAGTACGTGATAACAAGAATTTGAGATCATTTATATAGATTAAAAACAGTAAAGGGTCTAGGTGTGGGTCCTAAGGTACTCGTAATGTTACATTTATATCTCTTGTACATTAAGTTTTGTATTGATGGTTTGAGTTCTGATCATGAGATAAGATTTCATTCAAATCAACAATGTACCATAAAGACCAACATAGTTTCGTTTTGTTAAAAAAAATTTTATATTCACTTTATCAAATGCCTTTGTACAATCAGTATACATGACATCAACTTGTGAAAGGTTATCAATTTTATTAATTGCATAGTGTTGTTATGTCAAAAGTTTCAAATACAAGGACATGAAAGTTTCAAGTATCAAGTACATGACCATGTAGTTGATCTCTGACTTCGAAAACCGTGTTGTTCTTCTAGAATAATATTTATGAGAGTTGAAATTTTTTGATGTAACAGAGGATTCAATATTTTTGGAATGGTGCTCATTAATGAGTCTGTAGTTTCTGAATTTTATTTTTGAATTTAGATATCGGAGAAACAAAACTTAATTTCAGATTTGTGGAAAGATACCTTCATTGAGAGATTTGGAGAAAAGCGTATGTAGCATTGGTGTGATGTTGGTAATACAATCTTTTTAAGAATGATGATGGTACACGATCTGGTCCAATTCCTTTGTTAACTTTCAATTTACAAATAGCATCTCTCTGTGTAATTTCCTGAGTACTGATATCATTGAAGTATTAACATAGTGATTCTTACACAACTCTCTGAATGATAATTCTGATTATACACAGATTGAAAATATTCAGCAAATAGGTTCACAATATCATTTCCATTATTAGCTTGTTTATCATCTAAAAACATTACATTTGTTACTCCTTTTTTATAATTTGTTTATTTCCAGGATGATTTCATATCAAAAGCAATGTTTTATTCCTTTCTTTCCATATAATTGTCATAATCAATTTTATTCCTTTGTTTCATCTTCTATGTAGGTTAGCAAATTCAAGATGCAAATTATATCATGCAATGTAAATTTATATTTGGCATGTGTAATAGATTATTATCTTTAAAGTATTGAAACCAATCTATTGAACATAGTTCATTATTGATAGATAAGTAATCAGAGTTATCAAGTTATAGTTACTTTCTTCTTCTAATGGTTGAAGATAATCTTTAACATTCGTGAAAGAAATATAACACTCTAATACAGGATGGTAAGAATCACATGGTACTATTGGAAAATTAGATTGAATAATTTTACAGTTTAGTTTTGAGCAGATATAAGATCTAAAGTTTTATTGTCTGGATTAACTATTATTAAATTCCATTAGATTTGTATAATTCATAGAGTTAAGCAATCATTTTCTTATGTGACTTTCACTATTTGTTGCATTTAGATGTTTTCATTGTAGACTATCAACATCATTCTTTCAATTAATATGGGGTAAATTAAAGTCTCCTAATATCAGAAAGCTTGATTCAGAATATCTTTCAAAAAGATTTTCTAAAGTCATAGTAAATTGCAAATAAGTTTGCAGAGAAGATTTTGATGGAAAGTAAACTGCAATAACTATAACATCAACATCATGTTTGACACATGTATAGTTCAATGGAAGTGTTTTGGGTTTCTATATACATACTGTTGAAATTGTTCTTAATTAATACTGCTACCACCTCCACCTCATAGATGTTGACTAGTTCCTGAACATCTTTCCTGTCTGTAGATGTAACGGTTGGTAAACTTGAGTTCAGCATTAGAGATGTTTTCATAACGCCTGATCGATCTCATTCACTCTTGTCGATGCCATTCAGTGAACATGAGGTACTGTGGAGAACAGACAATTTTGAGCATGTTTTCACAGAATAGTTTTGAGTTTTTGAGAAACTTTATAAGACATCATTTAAGCATATGCACTGGTTAACACAATAATGTGGACAAATTACCGCTAATGTAAATATTAACAATGTGAGAGGCTAGTCAAAAAAATTACGTTTTTGTAAATTTTGATAAAACAAAAGAATACAACAATATGGCCTTTATGTCATCTTGTAGATAACAATTAGGACTATCAGGAGTTTAAAGAAAATATTTGGAATTGTTTTTGAGAAAATCTTATTTTTGTTATTTTTTAAAATTGCACATATTTACAAAAACTACTAAATGTTCGAAAAAATATGCATGACCTTAATGAAAGAACTTATGGACAACAAATTTTATTTGAAGGAAAAATCTTTATTTGTAATTTGCTATTTGTAGGAAGATACCAAAAAAATTTCAGACTCGTGAAATTTTCAAAAATTCAGAATTAATAGAGAAAATCAGGCCTATGCCATCTTTGTAAGTGTATTTTAATCTCTTCTTGTAAGAAATTTAAAGGAAAAAATTTGGAGCCATTTTTGAGAAAATTTGGAAAATATCTCAGGGGCTTCATTTGAAGAACCCCCAAAAATTAAGGAATGTTTTTCAAAATCATAAAGCCTTGAGTGGAGCCAGATCGACCACAGAATCTCCATTTTGGAAGAAATCCTACTTACAGTTTAGGTGGTAGTAATGTTCACTGATGGATGGACAGACAGATGGAGGGAAGGACATTTTGAAGAAAACACTTTATCGGTATCAGGATCCCACAATTTTTGAAATCTGACTACAAGATGTGTTAGAGTGAGTAATTTACTACATATTAGAAGATGTTTTATCTACTTTTTCTGTATCTGGACCCCACAATACAAGTTTTTCTGTCAAAAAATCGCTGTTTTTGGTGCAGTATTATATAACATTCTATATACTATGTATATTATTCCGTATATACATATGTATACAAGAGAGTGAAAATGTGTGGATAATCTTTATTCACTTTATATGAAAACATGCCGTTTTTAACATTTTATGAATTTCTGCCTGTCAGCACTTAAAAATGTCAGCAAGTTTTCTCTTGGAAACCCCTTTCTCAATTTCTAGGATCACTTGCTTTGTCTTGGCTAGTGTGGAACACCCTTGACTAGTCATTCTCTTGCTCATGAAATTCACTTCCCGTCATCACCAAACCAAATTCACAAGCACACTAGACATTATTAGCCAGGCCATTTCTCAGAGGCGTTCTTGTGACAATGACCAGATCAGATGGCATACTTCGCAGGCCATTGACAAGTTCCCACAGAAGGGAAATAAGGATCAGTAATCTTCACTGCTGTGAAATATGCAATGAAAACCCATTGTTTTTTCTTTGGAACATTTATTAAAATCACCTTTATAACAATTTGCTTAATGTGAAAGTGTGCCTTTTTTATAATTTTATTTATTTTTGTCCATCAGTATGTAACATGTCAGCAAGTTTTCTCTCAGAAACCCCTTCTCATTTTCTAGGATCACTTTCTTCCTCTTGGCTAGTATCAAATACCCTTGACTTGTCACTCATGAAATTCCCTTTCCATCCTCACCAAACCAAACTCACTAGCAAACTAGACTTGACTTGAAAATAGAGTTCATATTCTATTAGCCAGGCCATTCCATAAAGGAGTACCTGTGATGACCTTCAGATCAGATTTGTGCATGTGGTGTGCTTCACAGGCAATACGCTAGTTGCTACCAATTGATGGGGAGTTAAGATCAGCAAACTTTAATGCTGCAAAATGAGTTATGTAAACGCACTGTTAGTTTTATGGGACATTTATTAAAATCATCTTTATAATGTGAAACTGAAAAGTATCCTTTCTATTTAAGTGCTTCTAGATGTCACTGTTTTTGGTAATCTGACTGCATCCTGTCACAAGAAGATACTGAATCAATTATATCTCCACAGCTCTTCCAGTTCTTGATCCATTACAGTTTAAAACTGCTAGATGTGACTATTTAATGGGTTCAATTTACAAATGTGCTTAGCTGCTGGCTGTGGACCCAGGTGGCCATTTAAAGGAGGGAATGTACACACGTGCCTTAGGGGAAAACTCTATTAATGACCATTGTTACCACAAAAAAGTGGTCATTAATGGAGGTGACCTCTTAATTGAGATGGCTGTTGGACCAGATTTCACTAAATGTTCATTACGATAAAATAGGTATTTTCCTAGACCTATGTTATCTACTCATAACTACATGAAAGAACTCAGCTCTGTCAGAGATAAGAAATTACTCCCAACTATGCATTCGTATTGAACAATGACCTTTACTCTCAGCAGTCCCACTAGGACCTGTGCAAGGGCAGATCTAGCTGCCTACCTGCTGCTTGGTCTCAAAATCTAACTCTTGGGAGTTAATTGTGCGTATATTACAAGTTACAATTGTTATTTTGCAGGTAAGAATTTGAAAGTGAGAACTCCTGAGAAATATGGATGGGAACCACGGCGGCTTCTTAGCCAACTAGCTGACATCTACCTCCACCTAGACTGTGAGGAGTTTGCTGCTGCCCTGGCGGGAGATGAGGTGAGCAGTGGTGAGGGATTGTCTGCGCCAGTTAGCTATGGGACAAATACCCTGTGCTCATTGACAAGCCCTCTTCCCTGCCTTGCAGCGATCATTTAAGAAGGAGCTGTTTGAGGATGCTGCCAATCGGATGGAACGGGCCCTCATCAAGACACCCTCCGAAATTGACAAGTTCCGTAGCTTAGCTGAGAAAGCCAGTGAAATTGCCATTCAAAACATTAAACAGGAAGTTGACTACAGTGATGCTCCTGATGAATTCAGAGGTTTGTTAATCATTTCCTATTACTTTTTGGAAAACTATTTATTGTTTCATTATCAAGAAAATATATACAGAAGTGACCACTGTACAGAGAAATACGTAATAAATTTGCGTAAATAAAACTAGATGGATCTGTGCAAAAACTTCACACTATGTAAATAATTGATTTAAAAGTGAAATTATTTCTTAGTTAAACTTGATTTTGAATGACCAGTCTCTAAACTGTGCATTACAACATTCTAGGCTGACACTGTGCGAGAGTAACCATTTTCATATTGCTAAGCATTGAGAATAAATTGCACAGAAAATCAAACAGTCCCCTTTAATTTTATTGTGAAAAAATATATTTTTTTTACTTTAATTTAATTTGATATAGATTTTGCATTTCTGCACTTTTCTGACTACCCATTTTATGGAGTCCCAAAAGAAATACATTTCCAAAAATGTAATAGCAAGCTTAAAAAGATCTTTTATATAAAATACTGCGTAAGAAACATTATTTGGGACTCACTTGTTCCCTTTATTTTTCCATCTATTCACACATGCCCCCTCCTCCAACAACAACAACAACAACAACAACAACAACAACAACAACAACAAACTTGCCTATCCCGATGAAAGAAAAATCTAGTTTTAAGGCCCTAGGAGGCTATGTTTCTGAGCTATGCAGAATTATAATCTCTGGTGTAATAATTTTCTTTTTGTCATCATCAGCTAACTTAATTTTTTGGCTTAAATCTTATGAGTACAGAACTAGGGAGTAATTCTCTAACAGTGGCACACTTACAGAGTTTCGTGAGAACGTTTTGTTATAATTTGCCAAAAAACATCATCTACCCTTAACATAATATACAGTGAAACCTGACGTAAGAAGTCACCAACAGTTCTGGCAAGAATAGTTGTGGTCACTTAATCAAGGCTACAAGTTGACTGGAATTCAAATCTAACTGTCCTAATTGCTATGAAATGAAGTATGTTCTCTTTAACATTTTTAATTACCATAAATGACAAAATACAATTTAAACAAGATATTTAGGATCATTTGCTTCATCTTGGCTAATATCAAAACATACCTTGACTTGTTGATTCTCTTAGTAGAGAAACTCACTTTCATCCTTGCAAAAGCAAACTAGACTTAAAGATGTAATTCATATCCTGCAAAAACTTAATAGCAGGACCTTCTAGTAAAGGAGTCAACAAATGACCTTTGTATCAGACTTGTGCATACAATATGCTGTGAGTCCCACTGAAGGGAACCTGGAATGCTGTGAAATATCAATGAACACATTGTTTTACAAGGAGTGATCATCTGTAGTAATCTGAAACGGAAGGTAATCCCCCTGCGAGATAAGAAATAGCAGAATCAAAGTAATCTGACATCTTCATTGGAAGTTACTAAATCAGTAATCACCACTTTTCTGCTTCTTTTTATAACAGTTCTAAATCAGACAAGGTGTCTTCTTGATAAAAGTCAGTGTACAAAATGTGCCTTGCCACTGGTCACAATGCCAGGTAGGAGCAGAGAAGACAGATTTAAACATGTCTTATGGAAAAATCAATCAGCTCACAAAGTATGGTCATTAGTGGAAGTGACCACTTAATCCAGATAGCTAATTGATCAGGTTTTACTATATATTCTGAGGATTACCAGAGTATATAGTAGGCTATTGACCTATTGTAGTAGGATAATTCCTAGGCTAATGACCCCATCTCGATCAGGTTTTTGTCCAGTTTCCCTGGTCCCTTGAGCAAATGCTGAGATGGCCCCTTGTTTTGCTTCTGGACAATAATGTAACTTCACTCTCTCCACCCAAAACATCACTTTGACTCTTCATATATGATTGTAATTGTATAAGTGGCTCAATAAATTATTATTATTATTATTATTAAATTTTGATGGTGTATTGAAACTAATGAAGCTCGAGCTTTATTTCTTGGTAAATGGTTAAAAATCATTTTTAGCTGGAGAAAATTATTCAACATGACACACATGTTGGAACAAGTTAGTAAGAGTATCTGGGCTAAACTAATGAAGCTCGAGCTTTATTTCTTGGTAAATGGTTAAAAGTCATTTTTAGCTGGAGAAAATTATTCAACATGACACACATGTTGGAACAAGTTAGTAAGAGTATCTGGGCGGGAGGGAGGGGGGAGGGGGAGAGACTGGATTTACCTACTTTTTCATTACTAGGACCTGACATTAACCATTTTCCTATCAAAATTTCACAACTTTTGGGGCACAATTACAAGAGTTTCTCTTCTTACATTTGTAAGAACAATTTTCAAAAATTCAGAGGTTTAAATGAAAACCAGACCTATACTGTATTATGCTTTGCTCTGTTTGAGAAAAGGGAATTGGAATCATTTTTGAGAAGATTTTGAAAATGTTGTAGGGGCCATAAAGTATCCTCAGATATTAAACAATCTGTTTCAAATTTACGGCTGCTTCAGTTTGCCCAGAACAGTAGGGTAATTTTAGGGAAAATCCTATGTTTGGTTAAAGTGTGTGTGTTTTTCAAAGACGAATGTGTTTACAAAAACACCCTTTTGGTATCAGGGACATCCCAAACACATATCAAGGTTTCTTGTTGCTGAATCAAAAATTTCTCTTAACTACATGTATATAAGAATGTTAAATGCTGCATAGGAGATAAGATGGTCTAAAAATTTAAGATTCTAATCAATGAAGACTCATTTCATTTTCACGTATTGGTTCTCAGGTAAATTTAACTTAAAACTGCTTTGTATTGGCACCAAGTAAATGGGCAAACCTTAGATTTCACGTTCACAGATATCAGAGATTGATGCAGAAACTTCCATCGAGTTTCTTAGCTTTGGGTAGCCATTTGCAGTGTGGTTCTGTAAATGCTCCTGTAATAATTCTTCTGGTTTCTTTTTGATTTAATCTCCATAAATTTCAGTACGAAGGGATAACTTAGAAATGTTAAAAATTGGTTGTTCAATTGGACATTTGAAATTCTTTCAAATATCTTTTTAATTTCTTCCAAATTGCAGATCCTTTGATGGACACTTTGATGGAAGACCCTGTAACGTTACCATCTGGGAAAGTAATGGACCGCCCTGTGATAATGAGACATCTTCTCAACTCTTCCACTGACCCGTTTAGCCGGCAACCTCTGTCAGATGATATGCTACAACCAGGTGAGAATAAGAATTGCTCCATTTTTCAAATTAAAATTTTTTGGGTATTGATCCTAGGACAAGTCTACACCAGCATTCACAGAAGAGTTCAGATTATTTGAGAGGTTTGTTTTCAGTAAATTGATCTCAATAATATACCTAAGTTATTAATAATGATGCCTGTACTGTACCTTTGGCGATACTGATAATAATGAATCCACAGCAGTATGGAATACAAGCACTTCTTGTTTTTGGTCTAGGAGGATATAATTCCATTTAGTATTTACTTTTAATTTCCAGCAGCATTTCAAGGGTGTCACACATTACTTCACTGCTAATAATCCGTTTCATGAGGAGCATTTTATATCTTTTATTACATAGTTTATCCCATTAGAGACCAATATGTCAATGAATTCATTTGCTTTTGCTTTTCAGCTGTGGAATTGCGTGAACGCATATTGGCATGGAAGCGAGAGAAGAAGAAAGGAGCATCTGCGTAAATGAACATTAGTGCTTGCAACAACATACACACGTGCCTCAAGGTAGGGCAAGTGTATGAAGTCAACAGTGCCAGCAGTTGAACTGAATTGCTGCTTTCTGATCTAAGAAGTACTGTGCAGCTAACGTTGGTGTGTTGGTACTGTCCTCACCATTTCAAAAAACTGTTTATTATTTGGTGAACTAAATTTTTTTAAGAAAGAAGAAACTTATGCATGTTTATTTCCAAGATCGTTTTATTGTCATAATGTAGTGGTTCCAATTTCATAAGGTCCATTATTTGCTCATGTCTGTATCTTGTTTGTACAGATATTTTTAATGTTAAAATTGTGTGCAATTTTATGTATCACGTGGGGAGCCCATTGTGACTCAAGTTTCTCTTCAGAATTTTACATTTGAATTCTAATTTGAATGAAGTATTGTGTGTATTTTGACACAAACATACATTTTGTATGGGAAATATTCTAAATATGAACATGAATAACCTCAATTATGTTCAGAATGATATTGTGATAAGTTTTGTTTAATACCAAGGCATGTTTACTTACTTGTTTAAGAACTATAAACTTCATTTTAGTTTAATCTCTCTTAAATTGACATTCTGAAGGGCGACTGAAAATTCACACTGGATTTGGAAACCCACAGTGATTGGTCTGTTTTGTCTTTATAAACGCAGTTCCTACATGTGCTCGGAACAAGGGGATAAGCTTTATGCAAGATTTTCTTGCCCCTTAGAGATGTATAGGAACAGTGATTGTGTAATGAGAACAAACTGTGTGAATGTTGAAATAATCTGTACTACTGTACAGTACTACTCAGTGGTTTCCCAAATCAAATTTCCTTCCAGCCAGTGGGTTGTTCTTTAACCAAAGATTGGATCAAAATGTTATCAATACATTGAGCAATCACCATAAAATTTAGATAACATTGCATTTTTCTCTAATCTGTTTTTTTTTTTTTTTAATTGTGTGATTGAATGAAACACTAGACTTTGAATTTATGATGCCTTAGGTTGTAGTTGAGAATGTTTTTACATTT
>JAHLJT010002630.1:37711867-37746749 GCA_031308135.1 Acheta domesticus
TTTTCTTGTATTTCATTAACTAATGAAACATTGTGGTAACTGTAATTGTTGAAACTTTTTTTTTATTTCGAACTGTGGAACGCACTTTGAAAAGTCCCGTCTGGAGGTGCCATGGTTAAGCTAGTATGACATAATTCACTAGGACAGACATGACTCTGCTCTACCTCTATCTTCATTCAAACAATGGTCGGCGATTAATTTACCAAATGTCCATTGTGTTGCCATTCTATGCTGTGATGCAGTACTTTTCACAGCTACTTTTGCAATTTTTAGGAAAAGTCATTGTGAAGTAAATTTAAGTAGCTTTGCTCTATAAGATAGTATTTGACATATTAATAAATATAAAACAATTGTCAAGGTTATAATTGTATACATATAAGTAGCGATAATATGCTCCTGAACAATTTGTTTTTCAAAGGATTGGGTTCTCAGTAGCTTAGCGGTTAGAGCAGCTGGGTGTAACTCGAAAACCCCGGGTTTTGAGTCTCGGTTGGAGCGACCATTTCTTGGAACAAATTTAATTATTGAAACAGAAAAAATGAATGTGATTATTTCTTGGGCAGTAGTTCCAGCCATTACCTTTAGATCTGTATGGATTGAAAATATACAAAGTACTTTAAACAATATCCTTAATGTATTAAAATAATTGTCTCCTTGGCAATAACACTGTTTTTGCCTTTTAAGTTGTGTGATTATTCTGTTAATTGAACCTGAACTTAAGTTTGTGAATAATATAAACCATATATTTTAATTTATTTTGCTGTTATTTGTAATTGCATTGCAGTGAATTAATTATTTATTTAAAGATATTCAGGAGCAGATTACCTTGCAAGCTCTGATAGCTGCCGTAATTTCATAGCTTTTTAAATTGTTCATTTAGAGAATCGCAAGTCAATTAAATTGAACTAAGGAACTGCTGATCCCCAGTAATAATTCAACGGAAAGGTAGAATTATGCTAACAGTATCCCCCATTTAGGCTTTGAAACAACATACGTGAATGTTCAAAGAGGTTTTGCAGCCTTTTAACTTAACGATTTTATATTAATTAGTGCATGGATTTAAATGTGGTGCTTTTTTAGAGTACTTTTGTAGGTGGTGCATGAAGAATTTCTTTTATTATTGGCTTGATAAGTTTTGAGTGAATGAATGTTTGGCATGGATGCGACTTTGTATGTTTGTCCCTTTTCAGGTATGCCAAGAAATATTGATAAGATTTTGCTAAATGCCAGGGCTGATTGGAACAATGAAGTAAGTAATTGCATCTCTTGTCTGATATAGCTGATTGCAGCTTTGCCAAGTTTGTTTCAGACCTAGAACCAGTTCCTACTGTCACCATGCTGCATTTTGAAATAAATGTTTAATAATTAGTGCAAAAGAAGATTAAACATGTACTTTTTTTAAACAAAATGAATTTAATATGACCATGTAGAGATGAATTCTGAGAGATCTGTTATTTTATGCACATGAACAACACCAAGGACTGTTTCAGTGATCAATTGTAGTATTTTAAGCAAGGATGTTGCAAGAGAAAAGTTGTTTGTGAACCAACAGGAAAGTTTTTGGTTGCTGTGTTAACAGTGAGCACTTTTTTAAAAATTTCGCAGAAGTAGCCATCGTTTGCACTACCCTGGTGATCTGTCGAGTTTGCAGTGCCTGTCTTTTGCGTGTTTTGTAGTTCTGCTTCTTTATTGTTCTTCATATGCTCTAAGTAGTAGTTTGCTTTGTGAAATAATGGGTGAAGGATCTTCATAACATTTTGCAGTCTCACAATTTCTAGTATTTGGTGGTGTGAAGGACTGATTAGCCATTTAGAGGAAGAAGGGTTTTTAAATGTGCATGTTAATGTTAAGAGTACACATTTTATTACTTTAACACAAAAGCTTTTTGGTATTTTTTTTTAATATACATTTTATTTGCACAAGCAGAGCTTGTAGCTATTGCTTTTCATCCTCAGAAATGTCATTTAGGACTGACAATTTTCCACTGGCTTGTATTATAACTAAGAGACTGTCTGATCTTTTGTGCACCTTAAACACTTGTTCAGTTGCATTGCTTTTCTTTCTTTTTACAGTTCAGCTGTAAGCGATTCTACTCTTTCTGATGCTTCAGCTGTGGTCCTCCCTGCAAGTCCTAGCCACACTATGGGTGGTCAGGAGAGAGCCAGAAAGCGTGGCCACGAGCCTGAGGGAGAACAAGTCACAAAGCTCTGAAGCCAGATCATGAAACTCAAATGTGAAGGAAACGCACTAGTTCCCTTGATCAACTTTTTAACATGAATGTTTCCTTTTAGTTTTCAACTATTAGTTCTTTTAAGACTACGCACTTCCTATGAACTTCAATCTCTTCTAACTTCAGTATTGATGTTAAATATTTGAGATTTCATAATCTTGCATGAATAAACGTTTATCAGGTATTTTTGATTGGATGTAATGAACATGCAAGAAATTTGTTTCAGATGTGTGAAAACCATACTCAATGTTCTCATTCTTGTGTGTTTTGTTATTTTAAGAATCATATTTAAGTTTTTGTATTATTATAAGCTTCGGATATTGATTTGTGTACTCGTTTAATGTATAGACTCAAGCAGTTTCTTATTTTTTTCTGTTACTTGTAATGTGAAATAGCTGTTAATAGTTGTTTTAGTTGTAATAGCTAAATAGAAACTTAAAGGGATTGTGAATTGTGGAATATGAACAAAGTGGCCAATACATGAAGTTGCAGCTAAAAGGATTTTATAACACACTATTTCAAGCAATGTAATGTATGTATGTAATGCCTAATTGAAAGAAGAATGTAAGACTATGTTAGATTAAGGTATTTAAGTCAAAGTCTGTTCATAATGCATATTTGCAAAATGAAACTATTGTTAGGAATTGGAAAAATTGATATGTTTGGAATTAGTGGGATGTAGGACGTTTCTTTGTACTACTGTTTACTCATTAGCAGTATAGAATCACTATGTATTATATACATTGAAGTACAAAATAAAAATATTGATAATTGAAAATATTTTGTTGTTTTGGAGTTCTTATTCGTTTACCAATCAGATTTCATTCTTTGCCGAGGAAAATTGATTGAAAGTTAATTTAAAACCTCACCAAAATCTAGGAGGTCCTGCAGAAGGGCACAGCCATTCTTGTGTACTATTATTTTTACTTTCTCGCACCAACGTAAGAGTTTCTCTTTCGAAGTAATCTGTACTTCGTAGAAGAGAAATCGTGTGCCGGAAAACGGGAAATTTTCGCCCAAGAAAAACTCATATTACCAGGGCTCTGCTAACGAAAAATTTGATAAATCCTGTTGACAGTATAGTAAATTACTTCCTCTGACATGTGTAAGCAGAATCATGTTTTGTGGGTCCTCTATATCGTAAATTGACGGCAAAACGTCTGTGACCGACCGTCCCTCGGTGGGTATTTGGCGATTTGGGCGGCCAGTAGCGATTTTGCATTTCTCTCCAGACAAACATTCCATAACACAAAGCTAAAAGGTCAGGGAATAGCCAACTGCACCAATTTAACTGTAGGCGCATCGTTTCTGGACTTGTTCACTCAATCCTGAAGTGCGCCTGTTTGTTCTCGACAACCCGTGCGACTTCAGTCTCACAGTGATATGCGTCACCTAGGTTCTATTTTCAAGTGAAGAGCAATGAAGACTGATGATGTAAGTGTGTACACGTTATGTGTATTTTTCGTACAGATTTTAATTATTTTACCGAGATAGAGCTTTTCAATTTTTAATGAAGGCAGATGTTCATTAATGTGAGTAAATTAGTGTATTTCCGGGTAACAATTTTTGGTGCAAAGGAAGGGTCCACGCATTCTATTTTACAAGTTCGTTAAAATTGATCGCGGATTCGCGCGGTTTTTGCATGATATACAGCCATTTATGAACGAATGCGATTTGCGTATTTTTGTTATGAGTATATTTACTTTTTAATTCCTTCAAATTTCGTTTTAGGGCATTTGGGTATGAACGTAGTGACTAGAAGAAAGTTATTAACATGATGCAGCAACAAAATTTTCAAATATTGACGAAAAATTGGATTTTGTAGAAAATTAATTGTGAGGAACAAATAAAGGAGATGTGTTTGTGAAAAAAAAGTGATTGGCTCAATGGCACATTTGAAGTGACCTAAGTTAGTGAACCGACCAGGCACACACACACACACACAAAAAATATATATATAATATATATATATATATATATATATATATATATATATATATATATATATTATACACGGTGAGTCACGTAACTTTAGCACCTCCTGTAACTTTTGAACGGTTGAAGTTATTGCAATGCAGTTTTCACAGAAGTGCCTGAGGGAAGGGGCTAATTGATACGTGCATTAATTTCTATTTTATCACTTGTATTTTACGAGATTTTTTAGGTAACTTTGTTTTTTTCAAATAGAACTATACATATTTTTTCAGTCCACCATGACGAGCGTAAAAAGACAAATCCAATGATGTTCATTATTGTCATATGTTAGATAAGCATTTTTTTGATTAATTTTGATTTTTGCGACCGGAGTTTTAACGACGTTTTGATAGTCCACCACACAAGGCCACGCAGCGCTCCACCAGCAACGCGCGCCCGGCGAAGGGATGGGAAGAGGAGGGATCTTATTTGAAAATACGAAACATAGTATTCCAAATATTCACAAAACCATTCAGTTTTTTCCTGAACTGTGCTTTCCATCCTTCTGCATTTTCAGATTTTCGTCTTTCTTTGATTGAAGGAATTAAAGGATGGAAAATAAGGATTTGTCATAAAGTTTGTATTGTAATAAAATTGTTTATAACTTCAACTCCATTTATGGGATTTTCATGAAGATACGTAGTAATGGGATCTTGAACACCAGCACAATAAGAAATAAATAATTAAAACTGTACAAAAATATATTGTATATTTTTGAGCAAACAATTTAGATGTTTAATACGAATGTAATAATAACTTAGGGATAGTAATAATCTTATTTCAATAAATACTACTTGACAAATCCGTATTTTCACTACCCTAAGAAACTCAAATTACTGAAAATGGCTTAAGATGAAAAGGAGAGTTCAAGGAAAAAAATGCAACAGTTTTTGTGAATATTTTTCGTATATCAGTACTATAAAAAATCCACTTCCCTTCCCCGACCCCGCTTGGGACATGGGGGAGCGCTGCGTGACCTGTGGGGCTGACAGTTACAATGAAAATATCCGTTAAAACTAGTCGCAAAAAAATCACAATTACTCAAAAAAAATGCTTATCTAACATATGACAATATTTATATCATTGGATTCGTCTTTTTAACGCTTGTCATGATAGACTGAAAAAAATATGTATAGTCCCATTTGAAAAACAAGATACCTCAAATATCTCGTAAAATAAAGTGATAAAAGAGAAATCAATACACA
This sequence comes from Acheta domesticus, assembly GCA_031308135.1. Taxonomy (NCBI): domain Eukaryota; kingdom Metazoa; phylum Arthropoda; class Insecta; order Orthoptera; family Gryllidae; genus Acheta; species Acheta domesticus. Next base: position 37,717,277 of record JAHLJT010002630.1, read on the forward strand.
TATCAATTAGCCCCATTCCCTCATTCACTCCGTGAAAAACCTGCATTGCAATATCTTCAACCGTTCAAAGTTACAGGAGGTGCTTAAGTTACGTGACTCACCCTGTATATATAGTATATATATATATATATATATATATATATATATATATATTATATATATATAATATATTATATATATGCTACCTGGGGACATAGGCGTTACAGGAGAGAGAGAGACTTCTAAAATAATCAAGGAAATCATTAGTTCTCCAAACGAGCTGGGACAGATAATGAAATGCATATTCCTGTTAGTTTAGAGATAGGAAAACACTACTAACGACACTCAGTGCACTAGCATTGTTGTTGAGCTGATCTTTCCAGGAAGCAATACGAAATAATAGAAGCAGTAATAGTAAATTATATCCTTGTTTATAATGTACTTCAGAAGGAAAAAGTTTTGATTGTTATCCAGATAAGGAATCATATCATGTGACTAAAAATTGTGCTGCAATCAATTTACAAAATTTATTTGATCATGACTGGCTACTCGATTGTTGATGCATTTGGAAGAGGTTGTATAACCCTTACGAGAAGAAGAAAGTAACTCATTGGAGTTAATTTGCAAGTGGGGCTTTGATAGCTCCCTACAGGCTCAATATAAGCGAAAATTTCAGAATGATGCTGAGTCTGATGCAAAATATTTCAGAGTTCTTTTGTTCCTTTTTGACTATTTAAACAATTTTTTTATTGTTTATTTTAAGTCGTATCAACAACATGGTCATCAGCAACTACATTAAATACAATATTGATTAAAGTTATCATTTCTGAGAAAATACCTACTAATTTTACAAAATTATTGACTTTATCTTAATGGCCTGAGGAATATAGTAGATCATTGCATCTAGGTCCTGTAATAGGTTTCTTCTCTGTACTGAAAATTTAGGACATTAATTAATAATATGGTCAGTGCTGATAATACAGTGTTGCTTGTGTTGCAAGTTCTGGAAGGGTTTCTTTTGTATGAAGTGGAGGTGGCTATTTTGGAATGTTCTGGTCCGAATTCTGGTTAGTCACTTTTTCTCTTCTTTCGCTAAGGTTTTTGTTTGTTTTAGTGCATTGAAGTTTTCAAGGGATTTGTGGATACTGCTGGCTTTGTATTCTTTCCATATCCTTTGCCATTTTATTTTCATCAGTTCACCAACATGCTTCAGATTATCAAAAACTGTAAGAGGGGTCGTGGGTTTTATTTTTTTTCAGGTTCACTTCTGCAGTTACTATTCTGTTTTCTTGTTTTATGACTTCTTGTTCAAGTACAGTAGGAATCCAGCAAGAGTGACTTTTCCTCGACATGTGTTTTTGGTAGAACAGATCTTGTAGAGTTGTTTTCATTTCAGATTTAATATTTGTGTTGGAACACTTATTCTTGTTATTGACAATGAGTTTGAAAAATTATGAAGTTAGATAAATGTGTTTACATAACAGATTTAAGCACTGCCATTAGCGCGTAGCTATTGGCAGTGGTGGAGCTGGCATAATCTGCAAATTTATATTTGATAATTTTATCTGGGTAAATAGACATGGGCTTCAGTTTCCTTCATGTGTCTTACTTCCTTTAATATATATAAAAAATAATATAAATGTCTTGTATATTATAACATAAAGTAGGTTTCGGATATTACTATAGAAGGTTGTATAGAGAAGAGTGGACCCTTCCTTCAGAGTATACATGTGGGAAATCGTCATTAATATTATAGCATTTGTTGACGAGGCTGCTTTGAAAGCATATTTGATGGATAACAATTCTCTGTGAAATTTGAGAGATAGTTCATTGGCTTCCACTAATATATGGCCAAATCGTGCTAGTATGGAATCAACCAGTGCAGATTCTGAGTCCTTGGTTGTCTATTGTCAAGTTTTTTTAGATGGTCCGATTGGCTGAGTTATGATACATCCGTAGTGCAATTTTACTTCTTACAATAGCTTATAGGTAAGTAAGAGCAAATCTTTATCTGCTCCCCAATTGTGAGACATAACGACTAATTTGTAGTAGAAATTAAGAGTTAATCTGCCAGAATCCAAACAGTCTTCGTCACGTTATTGTTGGACCTATCAGAATAAGATTTGTGAAAGAATCCACGAACTTAAACAATGAAGACATCCATCATGTGGTAAAACTCGATAATTTGCTGCAAACACGAAGTGACATTGCAGACAAATTATTCTCAGTAAAACACACTCTGTTGCTCATCATGACCGACGCTAAGTATGTGACGTAGCTACCCTAAACAACTTCCACAATTAGATGTAATATTTATGGTTCAACCAGTAAAGATTTCAACAATTTATCAGTCAAAATTCAGGTTAAACCAGAAACACTGAAATTTGGATTTTCGCTCGTACATACAAAATTCGCTTATTTGAAAGTTTATTGCATCTTTCATATGACTGCCTATAAAAAGGCAAAATGAGATCAGACAATGAATAAGCACTAGTGAAACAGAGAAAGTAACAATCCAAGAGAACTTGAAAAATAAAATGGGTTTGCTTGTAGATGTACCTAAACCCAGTTGGGAATACCATGATGGTAACCTAGTAGAAGGTTTCTCATGGACCCCAGCACTAGCATAAGAAATTACCGGCATTGATTTCACATTAATATATCGCTTTAAAGTGATATTGGAAACCATATCTTCTGGACATAACATCAACATAGGAAAATTTTCAGAATATACCATGGAGGACGGCTAAGGTCCGATTAAATTAAGAAGGTGATTGACAGTTCTGTGTGACGTCAGGACGCCTCTCCCGTTTCCATGGCAGCTACCAACCAGAGAGACAAAACGTGACGTGTCAGGTCGCTCAGTTGCCTCTGCCGAACACGGGGAACATTTGAGCATCGCACAACGACTTCCCTGCTGCCGCGCCGCCCGCGTTTCTGCCTGTGCTGCGCGCGCAATGTGTACTGTGTTGTGATGAGTTGCGTTGAGGTTAGGCTTTTGTCGTATTTTTTACACTTTACACGTATTTTTTGAAGTGTTTGTTTTCGTGTCCCGGTAACACGTGCTCAGTGGTTTGCGACCTGGCAACGTCGCTCCCCTCCACTCACAAATGTCAATCACCTTCTTAATTTAATCGGACCTTAAGTTATATATTCAATTATATCCGTGGCATCTGATGTCACCAACAGTTCACAAGCTATTAATTCATGATGCCATTGTGGTAGAGAATGCACTGTTTGCCAATAGGTCTACTTTCCGAGGAGGTTGTCGTAAGCTCGTAATAAACATTTTCGCCTTTACCGTCAAAATTACGCAGGAAAGTTTTCCAGGGTTTCTTGCAAACCTAGACGTGCTTAACAGACTACTTTTAAGTTCTGATCATCTGATAACTGGTATGAGTCCAATACCTCGAAAAATCAAGAGACCTTTTCTAAAGGAAACCTTGGCAATGTTACTGCCAGCTGACACTACATATCATATCTGTATCCAGATGCTACTCAAGCTGAAGATAATGAATCTTCAAAAGAAATTGAATTATCTTCGGATGAAGAACCATATCTCATAATAATTTGTACTATCACTATTTTTGCAACATTTTGTGTTCTAGATGAAATTCAATTTTTACTACAAAGTAATTACTTAAACTATATTACTCGAGATCATTGCATATTATCAAAGATCCAATAAAAAATATAGAAGCAGATTATTCACTTTAAAATTTCTTTGGATTGGTATGCTTTTTCTTTATTATTTATTGTGTTTATAAAACTTCATTGTATTCTTTATAGATTTTTTGCTTTTTTCCATTTTCTTGTTAATAAAGGTATTATGTTATATTTTGTATTTAGTTCAGCACCCAAACATATGACATCTCTAAAATAAGCTCTGTTCTTTGGGTTGTATTTATATACAAATAAAAAGTTAAAAACATCATTTTTCTTTTTTAAAATTGTTTCATATTACCTAACAACCACGAATGAGAAAGTTGGAACATTTAGATGCAATTAAACAGCAAAATAATTTTGGCCGCCTAAATCGGCCAAATAGCCCATCGTGCGTCCGTCTGTCCGTCCGTCCGTGTGGTCAGCACTAGTGCCTAAACCGATCAGCCGATTTCCCCAAAAAAATTGACATTCACGAACTATGGACTTAAGAGTTTCAAACGGATATTTTGATATTTGAGGGTACTTTACATGAAGCCTCAAGTGTTTTAAAAATTTTCTCAAAAATATGAAAAAACATTTTATTAAATTTTATTAAATTTTGTCCTCGAATAGCATAAATTACGATTAAATGAATGGTACAGGTCTCATGTTCGTTAAAAGCCCTGTTTGAAAATTGCAAAAGTGCAAATTTTTGGGAGTGGGGGCGTCTTCCTACAACTATACAATTGAAGATTACGATTGAGATTACTTTCTCGTTACTTCTTACGGAGTAAATATGCGGAAAGTTGTGTAATGCTGCGGGAAAAAACAGCGAACTTTCGACCCAAAAACTAATTGCGGGCCCTGGTAAAGAAAAAGTGGATAAATACAGAAACAAAAATCCTCTAACACGCGTAGCTAGAATCCATGTTTTGGGGTTCCTTGCTACCGAAAAATAGATTGACGGCAAAACGTCTATGAACAACGCTTGCGGATAAATGGTTCAGTCTATTGTCTCCAAAATTGATATTCCTCAATCGATGTCGCTGTCGTCGCGGCCGCTTGAATTTGAAACCGGTATTTTAATTTTGGGGGCACTTTACATGAAGTCCCGGGATCATTTTCGAAATTTACAACAACAACAAAAATTGCGTAACATTTCTTGATTAAATTTTGTCGGGTAATGTAATAGATGCTTAACAGACAGGTGCCGGCCAAATTTTCGTTGAATCCCTTGAGTTTTTGAAAATTGTAAAACCTCAAAATTTTTTCGGAGACTCCCTACAAACTACAATTATGAAGATTATATTTTTTGACTGATGACCCGGATCGGGGCCAATTGTGGCTGTCGATTATCATCGGAGGTCACGGGAGCCGCTGGCCTGTTGACCGCCACTTTCGACGGCCTACCCTTGAGCGGTTCCCTCGCGGTCGTGGCGACAACCGCAGTGTGACCGGATAGCCTCACCAGCGGACGCAATTCCCACACTGGGATTTGAGGCGAGCTCAAATCGGGGTGGGTTTATTTTCAGGATTGCGTGGCTTGGAAATGCAAAGGGGCTTACCTGGTTTTGAAATGACTTCATGTAAGGCAGTATGAGCACATTTATTGGCAAATGAAAGAGGTCCGCTAGGCTCGCGGACGCCGCCAAAGTAATGCAGTTGGGCCGCTATTGTCAAGCGACAGTTTGAAGGCGCCGCGATAGCTGCCCCCTGGGATGTCGCCGGCCGAGGGGTCAGTGGTGGGCCCAGGGCCTTTAACTCCCATATAACGCGGTGGAGACCATTACAGTGGCACCCTCTCCTTCAGCACCTTCTTACAGGAACTAAAACACGAATTGCTGCCAACAATACTTCAAACGTGCGTGTCTGCTGCGTAGGTTCGCGAGACGCAAGCAGGTGCGTAATGTTACAAAAGCTAGCATCGATGTTCGCGCATTCTTCAGCTGTTTGTTAGATGTATATACAGGATCATTACTTTATCTTGCAATCTTATACTTGATCGCTAGCGCCTGTTCTTATTTCGGCAATTTGGCAACCGCGTGTCTCTGCCTTCTTTCAATACTGCCGTGGCTGACTCGCTGGGACAGCAGAGAAGGAAGTGAACTGCGCGTCATAATCTGCAACTTTCCTCTTTCTGTGTTTTTCCCATTCAAGGGATTCGGCGGGCAGGTATGCGGCTCACAAAGCGGAATCTTTTCGCGCTGCGCAGGGTGGGTGGGGTGGGGTGGGTGGAGGCATGAGCCAGCAAACAAAACGTCTCTTCAGGCGAGTCTGTCTGCTTAGGAATGGCGAGCCTGTATGCTTCAGTATGCTTAAGAAACGAAACTGTAACGTAGAAGATGGGGAGAGAAGTTATGACTGATTTATCGATTTATTAACAGCAAAGTAACAATAATTATTATTTAATGAACGCCAGCTCGGAGAGAAATTACAAAGATATCTCGTGAAACTTCGCCGCCAAGCTGTTATTATTTATAACAATAATTCATTATGGTACCTGGAAATTAAACAAATTAGAAAATCGTAATAAAATTAATAAAAATATTAATAAAATAAATCTCTGGAATTTTCTAATAATTTCTCCTCCTTTAAAATAGGCACTGCAACTCCGCTTCCTATCTACATCCCCCGTGTCTCTGAAGCGCTGGATTAATCTACAAATTGTTGATTTGTTGGGAACTGGCGTTTTCAAAAAAAAATCTTGAAACATTTTCGGGCTCTTTAAGAAACATTTAGTGCCAAAGTAAACTTCCACCAAAAATACACGTTGAACCTTCGTCAACACTTTCGAAGCGATTCTTCTTTCCTAAACGCGTGTTCCTACGATAATGAATGAAACGTGAACGAATGACTGCCCAAGGACAGAACAAGTGCTTGCTCTTTCTTCCAACTAAAATAACCTCGTTCTCCTACTCCGAAATCTGCGACGAGGGGTTGATCGTTTAAAGTGAAGGGGAAGCCAAAGGTATTTCACGCGTTGCCAAATTACCAAAACAAGTGGTTGTGTTCTCAGATACGGGTTGTGAGTTAGACTAAAGATCCGGTATTATGAATAATTGAGCATTCAGAAGACACTTTTTGCATTTATCAGGTACCAGCCAATTTTGATGTACGGAAGTTGGCGAGCCTAACCTGCAGCTGTACCTGGCGACACTAGCGCCTCCTATAGTAGCACCCGAGCTTTGTCCCCGGTTTTTATGGAGAGTTGCAGGGCCCTGGGTGGGCCCGCCGCGCCCGAGGTCTTCCCTCTGCCGCCGTCGTCGCCGTTTCCCGTACGCTCACGCCGGCACAGTCCGCTCGTAGTCACGTGTTTCCGCGAACTACCGAAATTAGCGGGATTCTGTTCTGCGGCCACAGTTTAGTTTTCGGCGTGCTTGGTAGTCACACACGTCCGGTCCTCTCACACACGTCTCTGGTTTTGTCCGTCACACATGTCCGTCTCCGCTCACATACTCTCCTCCACTCACGTGTGGCTTCACTCACATTCCTTGTGTTTCTCTCGGTCCTTGAGTTTCACACACATTTCTTGAGTTTCTCTCGGCCTGTCCGACGCACTGGGCATCTTCCGTTCACATCTGTCGGCTCTCACTTCTGCTTCCAGGTACGCTTCTGCTATCCAGGTCTGTTTCCTCTCGCCCAGTGTGCTTCCGACCGTTCGTCTTGTCGATCTTCACTTGCACTCGTCTCCCCCTTCCCTCATCACGTGTCCTGTCCCGTCGGTCTTATTCGACTGTATCTCGTGAAGTTGTGATTCATCCCTATTGTCACGTGTCAGGTGAATCCCAGAACTTTATCCGTATGCATCCCCGAGTATTGTGCCAGTCTGAGTGGTTCCTCTTGCCATTTGTCAAGTCTACAAAGGGGATTCCCAAAGTCTTTCGTCAATGTCGGAGTTGGAGAAGGCCCTTAATGTTTATCATGCATGTCACGACAGAACATTCCCCAAACTGCTTTGTGTGACCACCCGGTCTTGGGTTGGTGCGTCACAATTTTTTGCATAATTTTTCGTGAAACATATGTACGTTTTATTTTCTTAAAAACTGCTCCAATTTGTTTTCACGTATGTACATCTCACATCCTGTACCCTCCATGGGCCGATAACAGGAAGTCCAAAGGTTCATGACGCTTCCCTCTCTACTTCCCACTCTCCTCAAAATGGAGTCCTTTCTCTGACCCCTCACCTTCAACCTATTCAGCAAGGGAGGCCCTACCGGTAGTTGGGCTACCACTGACATAGCTCTCAGGCTCATGGGGGTTCTGAAGCTCCACCACCAACTACAAGGTCGTGTACTCCCTAGATGGAGTATAATAATAATAATAATAATAATAATAATAATAATAATAATAAGAAGAAGAAGAAGAAGAAGAAGAAGAATGAAGCGATTCTCTCCCAAATGCTGTCTGTAATCAATGAATTTAGCAATGACATCTGCATGAAGTTTGGTCTTGACAAGTGTGCAAAAGCCAACTTAAAAAGAGGCAAAATGACCACGTCAGAGAACATTGAAGTTGATAGACACACTGTGATTCAAGATCTTGAGCCAGGTAAAACTTATAAATATCTGGGCATTGAAGAATGTGAGACCATCTCGAACGACACAATTAAGGAGAGAATTCGCAGGGAGTATTATAGAAGAGTGAGACTTGTCCTGGAGTCCACTCTAAACTCAAGGAATAAAATATCAGCAATAGGTAGTTTGGCGGTGCCTGTAGCCGAATACAGTTTCGGACTAGTAGACTGGACTGAGCAGGAAATTCGCATCATGGATCGAAAAACCAGAAAACTGCTTACAATGCATCACGTTGCCCACCCCCGAGCTGATGTACATAGACTTTGTGTCACGTAAGGAAGGAGGAAGAGGCCTGAGACAAATTGAAGCCTCCTGGCACAATGCAATAACCGGGATGGGAAAGTATGTAGTCAGCCATCAAGATGACCCACTAATGAGGCAGGTCATGAAATCTGACCGAAGAATGGGAAACAGGGGCATTGTAAGTGTAGCAAGAAACATTGCGAACAAGACTATGCAAGACTCCCAGAATGATAGAGATACTGAACTTCTGATGCTACTTAACATGAAATTTGAGACACAAAAAATGTTAAACAAATCGTGGAGAGACAAACCACTCCACGGACAATACCTAAAAAGAATGGACAAGGTGCAGATCAATAAAGATCAATCATTTATGTGGCTTAAAAGGGGAAGAATGAAGCCAGAATCGGAAGCACTTGTAATAGCTGCCCAAGATCAGGCCTTGAGAACATGACATTATGATAAAGCGGTTCTCAAGATTTCCCAAGATGATAAATGCCGCATTTGTCAAGAACACGTAGAAACCATTGATCATATTGTCTCAGCTTGTCCAATCCTAGCAAAGACCGAATACTTGAAAAGACACGACAGGGTGTGTAGCTACCTCCACTGGCAGATCTGTACCGCCCTCGAAGTTCCGAACACATGCCCCAAGTGGTACGAACACTCACCGAAACCGGTGACATCTGTTGGATTGTGTACGATATTGTACGACCAACAAATTCAAACTGATCGCACGATAACGGCAAACAAACCGGATATAGTCATCCGGGATTTGGAGAACAAATCGTGTTTACTTGTCGATGTTGCTGTACCTTGCGATCAAAACGTCGTTACCAAGGAGGCAGAGAAAAGTCTTAAATACAGGAGTTTGGAAATCGAGATCAGCCGAATGTGGGGTGTTAAAGCACAGGTCGTCCCGATAGTTATCGGAGCTCTGGGATTTGTTCCGCAAAATTTGTGTAAGAACTTGTCTAAACTCCCAGGTAATTCAAAAGACTGGGAAGTGCAAGAAATCGCTTTATTTGGAACAGCCCACATTTTGCGCAAAGTATTGTAGAGGCACCGACAGTCCCTAGATCTACTCCTTAGGTAGCTGGTTGCAACCTGGAGTAGATTTTATATTCAGCCGACAGATAACATCTTTAGTCGTGATTTAGAGGAATAATAATAATAATAATAACAATTATTATTATTATTATTATTATTGTTATTGCTGGAATGACGCTAGTCCTCTCCACCCTATTTTCAGTGGACCAAATGTCAGTTTATCAACCTCTGTCTTTTGAACGCTTCACACATCGTAAAAAAGTTTTCTTTCGGAGCGTGATGAACGCTGTATTCTGTATGAGAGACACCATCATTCGTGCTGAATTGGCAACGCTCACACATTGCAACCGACTCTAAGAAGCTTCCTTCGCAACGGCACTGCCTTCCCTCCCATGTCATAGCGTCTAATCAATGACTATTTCATCGAAAATAATTGCAACATGAATGCTTTCTTTAATGGATTTACTCAAGAAATTACTAATTTGCAGAAATCAAATCATTTTGAATTCTGTTAGAAGTGCTTTTAAATGTTTTGTCAAATTCTAGGTGATGTTGCAAGGTCTTAACGTACTTACTCAACAAATTTAGAACTTTTGATGAATGTAGCCTTTGCTAACCAACTCGTAGGTTCACGATGCCTTCCGAAATGCAATTCCTGCGCTTGAAAAAAATGTTGCGTCAACTAGGCGTTTTAATATGTCTATTATTTCGGACTATGTCATTACGTCGCGTTACATCTGATAGATACATTTCAATTTCAATGCTGACAGTTCCAAAATTTGTCAACGGAGCAAGTGAACGCAAAAGACTCTGTGATCGATCATGTTTTGTGGTTTTATTTGAGAGATTGTGCAAATTGTTATAGCCTTCTTCATTCCTCACATTACGACGATGGGAAAACACTGATCATGGCCCAGCAAAATAATTTTTCTACTTCCATTGTATAACGCTGTCACTGGATGGCTAGAATCAGTTGCATAATGATAGTCATTTCGATACAGTTTTCATTATGATGCAGGTTCTTGACCAGTCACAGAGACGCTTACAAACCAAGTATTGTCACTTCATTAATCATTGAGAATCGTTGCAGTAAATGTTTCGTTCGAGTGCGTATATTAAAATTACATTTAATATTATATTGTGCTTCTCAGTTTTAATTTCTTTTATTAGTAGTAATTTTTACGTGAAATATTATTTAAAATAAATTGGATCGCAATTTCACTTTGACCCTATTTGACGAGCACAGTGGTAGTTATTACATTTGAGTGAACATTTGAGTGACGGTAACACAAGTCATTTTGTGTTATTTGCTGCTGCCGTGTGGTTGTCCTTAAAAACCGGCCAATTCTTTAGTTTAAAATATTTAGTGAATGGTGGGTCTTTCTGATGGTATTGACGTTTCCAGAAATGTCAGAAAATGCGAAAATGGTGTTGTCGGAATATTATTGCCGCAACGTTTGTAGCAAAGCAAAGCTGTGGCAAAGCAAAGCCATCTGCGGGTGTAGGGTAGAGAAGTGTCCGCTAGGTGGCCTTGGCTGAATCTTGTATGTCGACTGCCACGAAACGATTCAGTGGAAAAGTTTAACTTATAAAAGTTACCATAAGTTGTAGAAAAAGTATCGTATGAAACTCGATGTAATGGGTATTAATACACTCGTGTGAAGTTTACGATACTCGCTCGTTCCTCGCTCGTAACGTAATATCACACTCGTGTATTAATACCCATAATTACATCATCGTTTCATAATGTACTATTATTAAGTTTCCTATTTCCTATTAACTGACCGATATTTTCGTATTTTGAGGTATTAACGAAGCGGAAATGCTCCCTTCGCTTTTCTTTGCGCAAACATCTGAAGACATGAAGTTCCGGAACAGGCCTCCCTAAACGAATAATAAACTTTCAACAAAAGTACAACTGAATATATTTTTTAAATATCCTCAATTATTCATGCATTTTCTGTCACAGCAAAGTCACTAACCGATGTGTAGCACAAAACGCAGCACTTAAAAAGAACAGGCACTTAGAAATAATGTGTACATTATGAATAATACGCACAGGTCAAATTAATCCACAAGTAAAAGACCGTGGCATTATCTACAAGCGGCGCTTATACCAGTGTGTCGACTCGTATGCACACGTATCAAACACACCTGCAAGGCCCCCTGGGTGGCGGTGGGCCAGGGTTGCGGCGCTTACCAGTGTGCTGCGTACAACCAAATGAAGCTTCCAAAAAGTCAAGAGCACATGCGCGAACTGCCTGATGTGTTTAGATGGAGAACATCGGTATGCTCACTTCGGGCCAGGTTGTGGCGCCTACCATCTTCGTCTCTTTCAGCAGCTTTCTGTCTTCGTCAGCAACAGCGGTGTGTGCTCAATGCAGGGTCGCGCGCTTATGCGAGACAGTGTGCCCTTACATGGCTGGATTTTAAAAACCAAACATAGTTCTCTATTGCAAGAGTATTGATTTTAAAATATAATAATTACATTTAACTGTCTTTTCTCCAGGGTAAGCGCAGCATACCTGGAATGCACACCACTAGAAAAGATATATCATAAAAAAATGTAATAATGATATTATAACGCATAGTGATTTAAACATTAACGAATTAAGATTTGAACTAATAGTAATGGGTTTATGTACTTTATTCAGAATACATTCGTTGCTTTAATTTTACAATTTATTTAATAACAGCACTAATTCGTGTTTCTCTTCTTGACACGTTCATGAAAATGCCCTGGAATTCTGCAAATATTGAATAAACAACAACTTTCGATTAAAGTGTTTATCGTAACTGCAATTTCCTTTCGGTATAGAAACGCGCGTCGCTACATAACGAATACGAGTTTTGGAGCGAACATTAATTAGTTCGGTGTTTGAAAAGCTCAAGAGACAATATTTTTGAGTAGCAATGGTTTTCTATAAAAGCATTTAAATTTAACCTGCATTTTGCAAGATGGATAATCGTAACTTGATTGAGATGGTGGTTCTGATATCGATGGAGATTCTGACAATTCCGATAGGCGTTTCTGAATCTTACAGCTTTCTGAATCTCTATATATGGAAGTAGATGATAAACAATCAATGCACTTCAATGTAGAATCACATAGCAAACCTGAAATAGATGTGGATGACAGACTTTGTGCATCTGACGACGTTAAACCAAATGACACGAATATCAAGTATTGCGCCGCGCTATAGAGATTATCTATAGATGGTGCCCATTGCGATGTAGAACCAATTGACAAGTTTCCAAAATCTGCTGCCTAAATCAGAAACATGGAGAAATGCATCTTATAGTACCTGTTCTTGGCATATTTTAAAATCGTTGGAAGTAATATTTAACATTATTTCTAACATTGTTCTGTTTTATTTATAAACTCATTATTTTTAGTTAAAATCTTAATGCAAACAATCTTAGTTAATATTCAAATTACTATGGTTTATAATATTAATCTTACAATTTTGTTTTTCATTTTATATATTTTCTAATAAACGTTCAATAGAAAAGCTACGAAAATTAATAAAACAAAATCTAGTTAAGAAAGCGAAGAAGAAACAATTAAATTACTGTTTTATTTATATTGAGCTGTCGGTGCAAATTATAAGATAAAAAGTTGAAATTTTGGGAAACTAGAGCATTTACAGAGCTACAACTTGTATTTAGCCCTTTTATCTTTCTCGTATACGTACGTATATATACGAAGTAATATACATATTGTGCGTCCAAGCATTTGATTGCAATACAGCGCTTACGGAGAACAGCGTTGCCACTACTCAGCGGCACTTACACGCAACACTCGCCGTGCTGAGTGCTCGGATCCACATGAAATTTTGCCTGCTTATTCAGCACCTTTCAAAATCCATAAATATTGTCTTTTATGCGCTGAGAAGCATCGCAAGTAGTGATTTTGTGACAATTAGAATTCAGACCTTTCACGACCTACTGCCTGTCGAAGCGTGGAAATCGCCTCGCCCAGCCGCTGTCGTCAGGGTCTCAGTTGCCTGGGAGGGCACGCAGGGTGTTAAAAACGAGTGTTAACATGACAGGTGCGAAAAGACGGAAGGTTGAACACATGTGTAAATAATCCAAATACAATTATTGCAAAGATATGAGTCCCAGAAAATGTTATCACGATATGGGACAAATAAATAAATACATTTCATTTTTGCTTAGAAACAAAATTTTCACAAGAATGGGTTCTAATAAAAAAAATGTTTCCAAACTATGTGACAAAGAGCGCAGGCAGGAGGAGAAATGTTTGTAGTTATGGAGGTTGAGACCACGTTTGGGCATGCGCAGTGGAAGTTTCTTTTGACTGGTAGAGCTATAGCTGGTTGCAACCTAGAGTAGATCTTAAATTCAACCGATTCATAACATCTTTAGTCGTAATGTAGAGGAAAAATAAAAATGATAATGATAAAATAATAATAATAATAATAATAATAACAACCATAGTAACCCGTGTGGTGTCCGGGGTTTTTGTAGAATAGCGCCACGGGATCTCCCCCTGTCGTAAGAGGCGACTAACTGGAGCAGTTGTCCGCTGTCCCTCCATCTAGAATTCATCTATCTTTCATTTTCCATCCCTTTTTCTGCTGTTCCCTCTACTCCCTTGCCAAAATGTTACCTTATCTGTCCCTTGAATTTTCTAGATTCTGTTTCCAAAATATATCCTATCCATTTCCCTCTTTTCTTTACGTTCCCCGAAGACCAATCCTACGTAAACTGGGAGAACAGCTACGGCACGTGGGGGACGGACAAATGCGCTATTGAGTGTCGGCTATCAGGGCAATGGCAACCCGCCAAATCGGATGTCTGTCTGTTCTTCTGGAAGCTTGGAGGTGACCTGTACCCCTCACTTTCGGGGAAGAGATCGGCGAACCAACTGGCAAATAAATGGGGCACCATCCGAAACAGCCACCCCTGTGGTTTTGCGGGCTGTAGGTGCCTGAGCTTTGCCCTTAGGGGTTGGGTGATGGTGCGCAGATGGGGCTCTGACACAGAGGCGAGAGGTGCTTCCACTCTCGACTCTTACCCGATCCGCCGGTGGAGAAGCGGTTATGAGAAGAAGTCAAAGGATTCGTGACGCATGCGACCCGCACTTGCAAGGCGGCGCTGCGAGGTCTGGCACTGGGCTCGCAGTGAGAAATGTGCTACCTGTGCTAGTGGAGAGCAGTAGAGCCTCCTCATACCATCCGGGAAGGTGTGGCGCTGCACCACTTGTGGCGACCACAATACAAACAAACACTGGGGGGTTGCAGCTTGGGTGAGACGACTGCTCACCCCGCCCGACCTCAGAACAAACGCCAGCGCATGAAGTAGACTAAGGAGTTAAACATCTCCATTATGCATGCGTACTTTTTGGCTACCAGACTTGAAGCGGACATGGAGGGATACAGGACGCGATTTCACGAAGAATGGTTATAGCTGCATCCGGACATACCGGTATGAAAGCAGAAAGTGTGCCAACAGCAGCACACCATCATTGTAAGGAAGTAATCAGGAATGGTCTGTGGAGACGAAGGCATCTTTCGTTGGCCTTCAACAACACTTCGTAGCTGAAAACTGCCTGACGTAATGGTAAAGGTATTTTTCATATTTACATTTGAAGCTGATGAAGCATTTTGATTAAAATTGAAATAATTTTTTGAGAGGGAGGAAGTTGGAACAATTGAGAATCACTTGGCGAGCCGTGCCGCTTATTTGAGAGAGGAATATCTTGATTTTGTTGAATAGTTGATTCATTAGACGAGTTATTTTGATGCATTGGAGTTGCATTACCTAGCGTTATTTGTGGTTGTATCACTATTAGATGAATCTAGGGCAACTTTTGGATTAGACACTGCTACTGAATTGAATTCATCCGTAAGTGGAAAATTTATATGGTCCATTTTTAACATGTTGAGGAAAGATGCGAAGCACTTGAATTGAATCAAAGGCCCACGAAACATTGGATTATGGCTACACCACGTGTAAAAGGATTTTTTTCTAAATTTAGCAACTGGACTTATTCCACTTTTCGTTAACAGGGTCCTGTAATAAGAGTTTTTATTCAAAAATTCGCTTTTTCCTGCGCTTTGTGGACTTAATTCCAGTTGGATGCTTCGTAAGTTAGAATGTGTTTAATATTTCTTTCTTCATTTTTTACATTTGAGCTTTTGTTATACATTTACAAATAAATCTTCTCGAAATTATTTATAACCTATTTGAAATATATGAAATAAAAATTGCTAGCCTTTAGGGAATGTCAGATTGGAATGCAACATTGAGCTAGTTTCTGTGAATTAGGTCTGACTTGTTGGGACATGATTGGCCTGTATGAAAAGCAGTTATAATTGTTAAATTTGTGTTGATATTTGCTTGAAAATATTTAGATATTGTACCAAATGCTCTACGATTTGTAATGAGTTTTACAAAAAATGATAACTGAGATGTGTTAATTCGGAGAGAAATTGCGGTATAAGTAGTATCTATTACATAACTAATACCAAAGGCGAGATAGTGTGTGCTGTTTTAGCACCACTAGTTTCTTTCTGCATTTCTGAAATTTCAGTTTAATTTTCAGATTAATATGTGAGAAAAGATTATGAAGATTCAAGGAGCATGTGGAGGAAAACGTAGTATCCCAACTCCGTAGCATGAGTGAACAGAAACAAATAAAAACTCGACATTAATGCAAAATTAAATAGAAGGAATTGAGACAAATGTTCTTTCACAATAAAATTATAGCATCCTTAGAATGGTTACTCCTGCACAATACCCGACCTATGCAAGTACGATAACGCAGTTCAGTGGCTGGCCTTTCGAAGTTGGGTTTCATTATGAAGTTATTGTCACTTTTAAAACAATGATTTACAAAGAGCGGAATGTTCGCACGGTTCTAGCTAGTATAATAAAGTCATCTAACCTCTTACAGTTAATACCAGTATGTGCGGTTTTAGCACTACTAGTTTGTTTTTCTGTTGCAAAATTAGCTACGCCAAATTCCACTACAGTGTTACATTTTTGGTCTAAAAACGCGGGACGTAAATTTATCACCGACCCCCAGCTATAAAACATATCCATATCAAAATCTGCAGCTTATGCAATATTCTGGAAGAATGTGCAGTGTAATACTAATTGAGCGCAATCCATATATAATTATTTGTTGATTCGATCAGAGTGAACTGAAATTCCTTCAGTAAATTGTAGTTAATAATTCATTCCAAGTATTCAAAATATCTGATATAAGTTAATTTAAGTGCATTCATGATTTTTGATTGGTGATTAATGAATTTTGTATTTAATCTACTCGGTTGTGGAGTTGTTGAATAATTCATTATGACAATTCATTTACATGAACGTAGCCAACTCGTTCGTCGAATGTTGTACCTGAGCAAGTGATTGATCTATTATATTGTGGCCGATTGAAGGATTGGCTTACTTTATTGTGACCCACAAAAGTAGATCAATTTCAAATACATTTTCCTGTTCTTGTCTGACCTGTTAATTTTGACTCATTACATATCTGGTGAATAAACTTTATTTCTAGATCAACATATCTTTCTTGGTGAGATAGGATGGGAAAGGTGTAATAAATTGTGTTATTTCTTGAAACTCATATATTTTCGGAACCTAAATTTTAAATACAGATCTTTACGGAAGCATAAACAAGTATTATGAAAACTGCAAAATGTTGTTTAACACATATGTATATCATGCATAGTAAATCCAGGAGATTATTATAAAATATAAATGGATATAAACCCTAGTGAATTTTAAGGATAATTATTGTTTACTAAATGAAAATTAATTTTTAGTCAAATGGAATTCGTTACCATACCATCTCCAAAAATAATAGTAATCTGATATATAAACAAAATGTAAATGTACATAACGCACTTCTAATACAAGTATGTACAAAATATGCAACTACATAAATCATATAATTGGAATGGAACCTTTCAATCAACTGTGATGCGATTTTCATTCTCATTCATGTACTGTATTTTTTTCTTTCATACATACAGACTTGGTTTGCACAGTTCTTGCAGTTGATTGCCTAGAACCATTCATAACACAATGAAGATTCATAATGAAAGCAATAATGTGTAAGAAATTATGTTCCCTACATTAAAAGTCAGAACTAAAAGCATTTCAATCAAGTCCAGAAACAAAAAGTTAAGAAAAGCATTATAGAGGCTAGACTGCAAAATAAGATGAATTTCCAGACGAGGCCCGCGGGCAGGGTTGATTGAGTATGTCCCCGGCTGCCTGGCGATGCCAGACACCGGAGACGCAGAGCCTAGTTATTGCAAGACATTTCGTAGATGTCTCGATTGATGCCCAAAAGTTGAGAAATGAAATCAGAGTCTGCCAGTATAATGGCGAGGTTGGCAAGGATGATCTGAAGATGCCCTTCTGGCATTCCTAACTGTTGATTGCAGATGTGAATGATACTCTGAACCTCTTCCGTTGCTTCAGGCTTTAGTAATTCTTCAAAAGTCACTTTTTTCCTTTTTGTTGAATTCCCGTTCTGATGAAAAATTGTGACAGCCGGTTGATTTGAACATTCAACTTTTAAGTAAAAGCCAGCTATCAAATGTCCTTTTGTGTCACGGGCTAAGAGGCTCCTGAAGTTGTAAACAAGATTTCTGCGCTCCGTGACTTCTATAGGACTCAGGAAAGGCCTTGCAACATATATCAGCGCTAAGGAATTCTCTTCCAAGTTATTTCGAGTTTCACGATTACACCAAACAACATATTTTCCATCAGCGGTCAGCGTATAGTTGTATTCTTTCCGGCAATGAGGTTCATCTGACTGCACAAACCAACCTGCAATGGATACAATTTTTTTTAAAATTTAATTTTAAAAAATTCTGTATTTTAAGTACGTAAATTATTTTAATGATTTTAATTACGAAATTAATTACGTAAATGAATTTCATTGTAAACACTAGTTATGCACTTTTTTGTTCAATACTAACAATTCTTAGAATTTTGAAACGAAATTTCATATTATTAGGGTGTGTTTTTCCCACTAATAACCCAAAGCAATTTTCTATGTAAAGATGTTTCTTACCTGTGTGAGGATAGAGACCATCAGCCATAACAGTAATAACCCGTGCTACATGGTACCCTGGATCGAGAAGCATTACACCAGATCTGCCAGCAATATTGAGATGCATAGCCACCATGACATGTTCTTTCTCAGTCGTTCTGGGATTTGGTTCACAATTTACGTATTCTTCCAGTTCTTCAATGGACTGAAACATAACATTTTTAGGCTAGTTAGATACATGACCATGATATAATTTGTAATTTTACATAATACTCTCGTGTGATAATCGAAAAATAATTTGATTGAATAATTCTTTTCAACATAATTTAATAAAATTATATATAAAATATAATATAAATTGAATTCACGTTTAAAAATAACTTACCTCTTCAGAGGATACAAGATAAAGGCAAGATGTAATGCCTGGGAAGCGAGGCTCAAGGTTGGCGAGCCTGCACAAAAGTTCTAACGCGAGTCCCACGCAAGTGTAATGCTCAGGGGTGATTGGAGGCTTGTAGCTGCGGTAAAAGAGGGCCAAGTTGGGCTGGCCACTGGCACGAAACTCTTGATAGAATCTGTAAGAAAATACAGCGATTACTAAAAATATAATATTAATTGCATGTAATAATATGCAAGCATGAATCAAGAGTGGTTTTTGATATAGTACAATTTCTATTTTGAGGGACGAATTTTACACATTGAAGTTTCTTTTCATAAATTTCAAAAATAATATTGTTCCCGAATAG
The DNA here is from genome assembly GCA_031308135.1 of Acheta domesticus. Taxonomy (NCBI): domain Eukaryota; kingdom Metazoa; phylum Arthropoda; class Insecta; order Orthoptera; family Gryllidae; genus Acheta; species Acheta domesticus. The sequence goes on from JAHLJT010002630.1 coordinate 37,736,560, forward strand.
CGTTGCATATATACAAAATTCAGCTCTTGCATTATATTTTATCAAAAAGAGATTACAAAAATAATTAACACTTCCTGCAATTTTAATGTAATTTCCTTTTTAATTGTTTTTTGTTTCTTTAAATAACTTGCCATTGCCAGATAGGAGACAGAGGGCAACACACTGATCACTATGTGTTCAGGAACATGAGGGTCTGCAATGCCTGCAATGCCTTAAGGAGATGTTTGCTGTGGTTGTAGGACTGAAGACAAGAAAAGAAAAGCTGTACAGTAGATCGGGAGATTTGTCAATCAATCTTGAGATTGAAATGGGAAGTAGGACTCGACGCCTGCCGATACAACACTATGGACGTACATGTGTGGCACATTGCATATCACCCGGCCGGCGCTTTCAGTTCTTTGAATGGGTGTGATTACTTGTTCACCGTAGGTTTGGCGATGCCGATAGGAGGAAATCGGTCTGTTCACATCACGTCCTTATAGGGTGTGTCTATATCTAAGCCGAGGAGCACACAGAAGTTCATAGAAACTACGAAAGGCAGGTGCTAATTGACGGAGGGTGAGGGACATCATCTCAGCTGCCGGAGAAGTGTCAATATTTATCCTTGCCAGGGACACAACGAACCCGTATTAGACGTAGATGCTGTGTTTATGATTTTCTCACAGTGAAGTGTTGAAATGAAGGAATAAAAATGAGAGAAATTGGACAAGAAAACATTCTGGAGAGTATTATTACGAATCATTATATTACTTACGCGAAGATGATTCACCTTCGATATTCACTCGAACCGTTCGATTGAGTTTTGAATGTCTCCCTCAGGAGGATATTACTAATTCTCACCCTGACAAGAGGTACAAACAATGTAAACATTCGGTGACTAATCTCTCCCTCCCTCTCGCTCGCTCAGTCTAATCCTTTCCACTCTCTCGCTCACTCTAATCCTTCCCACTCTCTCGCTCACTCTAAGTCCACTCACTAGCTTACTCTAATCCCTCTCGCTAGCTTACTCTAATCCTTCTCGCTAGCTTACTCTAATCCCTCTCGATAGCTTACTCTAATCCCTCTCGATAGCTTACTCTAATCCCTCTCGATAGCTTACTCTAATCCCTCTCGATAGCTTACTCTAATCCCTCTCGATAGCTTACTCTAATCCCTCTCGATAGCTTACTCTAATCCCTCTCGATAGCTTACTCTAATCCCTCTCGATAGCTTACTCTAATCCCTCTCGATAGCTTACTCTAATCCCTCTCGATAGCTTACTCTAATCCCTCTCGATAGCTTACTCTAATCCCTCCCTCTCGCTAGCTTACTCTAATCCCTCTCGATAGCTTACTCTAATCCCTCTCGATAGCTTACTCTAATCCCTCTCGATAGCTTACTCTAATCCCTCTCGATAGCTTACTCTAATCCCTCCCTCTCGCTAGCGTACTCTAATCCCTCCCTCTCGCTAGCGTACTCTAATCCCTCCCTCTCGCTAGCGTACTCTAATCCCTCCCTCTCGCTAGCGTACTCTAATCCCTCCCTCTCGCTAGCGTACTCTAATCCCTCCCTCTCGCTAGCGTACTCTAATCCCTCCCTCTCGCTAGCGTACTCTAATCCCTCCCTCTCGCTAGCGTACTCTAATCCCTCCCTCTCGCTAGCTTGCTCTACTTCCTCTCTCCCCCTCGCTAGCTTGCCCTAATCCCTCTCTCCTCCCCTCTCGCTTACTCCAATCCCAGACGCACCTGAGGAGGTTGCCCACGCTGTTGTAGTGGTGCGCGCGCAGCAGCTGCTGCTCCGCCAGCTCGGCCGCCGACGCCAGCTCCTCGTACGCCTCGACGGAGGCCGCGCGCAGCGGAGGCGGGTGCGGGTGCGGGCCGGCGGGCGCGCCCCACCGCGGCAGAGGCAGGGGGTGGCCCGCGGGCCAGCCCCCGGCCCCGAGCTTCTTCAGTCTAGCCCATGGCGGCGGTGCGGGTGCGAGTCAACTCGGCCACTCCGCGCCCCAGCGGCCCACGGCGGGCGCAGCGCCGCGCCCCGCCCCCGCCCCCGCCCCCGACCGCCCGCAGCTCCCCGCCGAGGGGCTCTCGGCGCGCTCGACCTCGCTGCGGCCGCTGCGCTCCGGATCTGCAAAACACACACACACGCTGCGTCAGAGCAGGACAAACAGATAGCTGTACACAGAAGAAAGAATAGAGGCAAAGAATAGAAGGTTAAGATTGCGTAGAGTAGAGGTGGAGGTTGCAAAGGGTAGAGATGAAGGTTGCAAAGGATAGAGATGAAGGTTGCAAAGGATAGAGATGAAGGTTGCAAAGGATAGAGATGAAGGTTGCAAAGGATAGAGATGAAGGTTGCAAAGGATAGAGATGAAGGTTGCAAAGGATAGAGATGAAGGTTGCAAAGGGATAGAGATGAAGGTTGCAAAGGATAGAGATGAAGGTTGCAAAGGATAGAGATGAAAGGGTGGAAAGAGTACAGGTGAAAGGGTACAAGGTAGTAGACGTTGCGAAGGGTAAGGGCGAAAAATGAATATTTAACTATCATTGCAGCAATAAAATATAATATTAACAAGACAGATTTAATGCAGTGTGGCCATTAAACCTTTCATGTGATCTCAGAATTAATAACTCCAAGAAATTTGTAAATTATTCAAAGAAAACGACCAGCCACACGTTCGTTATGATTAGGAAAAAATCTGTGATCGATATTAAATAATTTTATTGGCCCGCGACTCAGTGTTTTGAACCTAAAAGATAGTTGTAACATTTTTAGTAAAAAAAAACAATTTTTGAGGAAAGAAAATTTTTGGCTAATATGAAAATAATTTAGAAAGTGTTTAACACCAGTGTCACCGGTAGATAGAGAGAAACGACCTCCAGAGTTTTGAAGTACGTCCAGTAGTTTATTTATAATTTCATTTTTTCTATTAAGATAAAAGAAGTATTAACGAAATTAAAACTACCTAACTGTATGCTAAATATATTTTGGGCACGAGAGCACTGCCAATATCCTCACCTTGTTGAGGTTTGTGGGGAAATTTCCATGCATGATAAACTTTGAAATACAAAAACATTTGCATGAAGATCACTGCAATTTCCTTCAGATATTTTATAAAATAATTAATTCGTTGGGTAATGTTTAAAGAGTCACTTTTAAACGTCCATATAAAAACATGGAATGTTAGGTAAGAAGACGAAATCACGGTTTGCCAAATATTCATTTCCATTTGCACTCCTATCTGAACAATTAAAAGTTCTTCATTGATATGGCATGTAAATTCTAAAATGTCAAAGGATATTTCCTGGTTTCTGGCTCTCAAGATCTGCCCCTTGACGTGAAGATATTATTAAACAGGTACTTTTAAAACTTCTTATATACGCCACGACCAGCAATCTCGAAACATGTTTTGCTTCTTTAAAATGATATTGTCAACCTTTGATCCGTTTTTGCAAGACAGTACTATTCCAAAATTTTGAAAACTCTTCTTTACACGTATGTTGGGATACATGTGTAGAAGGACAAAACAGAATCAAAGTAACTGTCGCGTGTTGAAAGTAATGTAAATGGAATGGAGTGCAACACTACGCCAGTTACCGATGTTTTTAATCTCGACTTGTTTAAAAGTTTCCATGGATACTCATACAGAGTTTTGTCTTTTGCCTTCGGTTCTTCATTGGTCAATGAAATCTTATATTCCGTGAATCTCTGAGGGATGAAGTTGCCGCAAGAAAGTTTCCAAGGAGAACTTTCAAGAAAAATAATTAGAGTTCCGAAATACTAATGGTTTGAGCTCCTGCAAGATAAAATATAATTCTCGGAACTGGGATTGATCCGCATAGGTTCCATTTCAAGAGCTGGGGGATGAAAACGTATGACAGGCATAGAATCTTTCATTTTCGTGACGAGAATTGCAGAGGAGAAACGTCACTAGTTTTAGCGAGATTTCTCCCTAGGTGCGAGTTGACTCACAACTAAATGTCGTCTTCTCTCATATTGCAAGGAAAAATAATTTAATTGATGGAACAGGAAAATTGAAGACAAGCTTAAGAAACCACTTTTTGTCATTTGAGTAATATCTGTTCAAATGGAGCAATATCTCCTTCAGAAAATGATTTCCCCTCTTCCGTTTACAGAATTTAAATATTATCGATAGTCAGGTTCAGTTCTATTTATTTTGCACTTAAATACGAATATGCTTTATGATGGTATTGTTAAAAAGGGGTTAATTGTGTATATTTAATTACATTTCGCTCCCTGACGTGAAAAACTTACTTCTATTGGAAATATCTTCATGTAAAGGGGCAGATACACCTTAAAACCTTAAAAAATCGATTTTGAAAACATAATTTTCTCTATGCATTAATTATTCAGAAAGATTTTGATGATAAAAATATTTCGATATCTGCAATAGTTTTCGAGTTATAATTTAGAAGGTATGTCGCTGCATCAGAGTTGTAAGGTAAACAAAACATAAATCAAAATTCGTCGCTTGTTTTCCAGAATTACAGTATTTATGACCCAGTTCCCTTACAATTCAAAAACCAACCAACTTAAAACTATGAAATTATTAATATGCATGTCACCAAGTATTATCTACAAAACCATGCAAAATCATACACTTCAATTTAATAAGTTTTGTGATAAAAAATCATAAATCTGAAAAAATCTATTAATAATCAATGTATTAATTTTAGATCCAAATTAAAATATTATTTATTCAGAGATCTAAATGAAAGAGCATGGTTTTGTACCTGCAAATATTTTCAACAAATCAAAGGAAGAAATTGGTAAAAATGTACCAAATTAATTGAGTTCTTAGGGAAAAAGTAAGTCAATGTATTAAAAACTGGTTGAATTTTGATTAAAAAAAAATTAAGTTAAAAGCAAATTTTTCCTTGAGGAAGAAAGATATTTCTTTATGTCAGTTCATTTTCACTGCTGTGGAGTATGATTTAATGGAGAAAAAAGTGGAAAAGTAGTAAAATGTTACACCCGAGGAGTTTCTCCCTCATCAGGTATCTCTCCATAGCGGCGCACCGTCCCAACGGGGACAACCTCTAAGCTAAAGACATGTGTGATACTATGTGTGACATGGCCTATTTGTTAAAGGTACTGCTCCAACTATCATATGATACTGATCGGAGAAACGTCAAAAAATTACCTATTAAAACATCCCGTCGATAGATTTCACCTCCACCTTGTAGCTGAATTTGACCCAGTTATGTAGCTAGTGTCGAAAATCCTACCTATCGGGACTCCAGCCCCAGGACTTCTCGCCTAACGATATTGCAGATGCTAAGTAGCTAAGCCATGGCGACGACTACGAGACCCCAGGTACTGTCATTCCGAAGGGTAGCTTAACCGCACGTGCTTCGGGATCCGAGAGATATGGCCGGGGCCGCAACTGGACCAATCGCTTCGCAGGACCGTCGCCCCTTCGAGCGTGTGATTGGCCAGCATGCGGCCTACGTGCCTTGTAGCACGCGCCCGCCTGCCCCGTCCCACCCTCGCGGCCCTGGTGACGTCACGTATCGACGCGTGACGTGTCCGCCCCCGCCCCCGCCCCTTCGCCCCCGCGGCAAGCGTCTGCAGTCTCTCTTTTGAGGTTAAGGCTAAGCATCACCAGCAGCGGGACCTGATTTTGAAATTGGATGGGAGGCTATAAGGTTTCTTTAAGAATGACCTGCCAAGCTTCTCGTGCTTTCACTCTCGGAACGTTTTTCAGGGCAGTTGGGATGATTCGGTTTTATACTACGTTAAGCTTCATAATTATTGAGTTTAGGTAATGTTCCTCAGTACTGTGTGAACAAAGAGAGTAGGACGCCACGAGGTATTCAGAGCAATTAATTCTGAAAGCAATGTTCGTTATTTCGTGCACAAAACATGGAAGTATCTTATTACTGCTCTACAAAAATCAACATAGTTTCATAAACATATGCGAAGAAAAGAAGTATAACTCTACGTATCTCGATTAATGATAAATAATTAACAGCATTGGATGAATCATCATTTAGTGGTGTTGTACGTGCTGCAATGAGGTCTCCAACTTCGTTTGCGCCGCGCGTTTTATGCAATGATGTTACAATCCACCCGGCAATGTTCCACACTTTCCCTTATTCTGTCTTGAGTACTAAAAACTTAAGCACTTACGTTTCAACACAAACTTTAAGAATTAGCTCGGGTTCTACAAAGTTCTCAGAAAATTTCTCTAGAAATATCATCACAGCATCTGATGTAGAACATATCCTTTAGAAATCTCGATTTCATCTCCCAATGCTACTGAATCTGTACACTGAATCGGAGCGAACATTGGAATCTTTAGAAAACGAAGGATGTAAAAGCGAACAGGTCTTTTTGTTCGAAGCCAAGTGAATTACGCCACAAATTGAATACAAGCGCCGCTATGCAGACTACAAGTTGTCGAAATAGGTAGTAGAATTTGGGGAAAATATTAACAGGTAGCAGAATTTGGGAAAAATATTAACGAACCTATGTTTTGATCCGAAATTTTCCCCATAAGAACATAATAGTTATTCATATGCTTTAATGCAGTAATTACCAACATTTTCCTTGAATTGGCCCTTTCAAAATAATTGCTTCATTGATTCTCCTTGCATTTTTCTGTACAATATATAGCTTATAATCATAACACAAAGAATTGCATATAAAGGACTTACAGACAACAATTCCGCATACTAATATTTTCGTAATTATCTCAATTTTCAATAATCGACACTCCCTCTTCTGAGTCTTAACTTTCATTGTCGTGCAATGGTTGCAAAATGCAGTATTGAGCTGCTTTTTAAGAGCTGACTTGCACATTTCTGCGAAAGATATTGCTGATAATATTTTATTGCGTTATAAAGTTGACAATACGTAATTATAATTCCTTGAGTTTTCTAAACAAACGAAGAACGATGAATACGAAATAATAGCTAATTCGTAAGTTCATAACTCGCAATTAGATTTTTTACCGTTATATCAGAAAACAACTAATTATCAATTTCATGGTAATTATTTGATTACGATAAATATTATTTTTTGTAATTAATAGGGTTTTGATGTGATTACTGATCAGTCGCTAGTTCATATTCGGCTATTAACCCCTCCAATCTACACTATAATTGTTAACGGCATCATTAAAAAAATGATCAATTTCAAGAATCCTTTAAATCTATTTGCCTGGTAAGAACTCACGTCATAGGACCTGTGACTATCCCTTAGAACCTCGGTAAAAATTTCTGTCAAAATCGGAAGTACCAAACAATAGTATGTGCATAATAAGAAAGCTTGTAATAAAAGTAAACTTGTGAATTTGCTAATAAAACTTAAAAGCATTATCTAAAATAAACTTCCTTTAAAGCAGCCATGTTTTGTACTTCATAATTGAACGTAACCGAATGATAGGGTGTAGAAAGTTCAACTGCCGTGTGAGAAATTCACCTCTAAACACACTGGCATCGCCGAGAAGTCACGAGTCGTGAGCGGATTTTCTGCTAACGAGTGTGGAGCCCCGGGAGACAGGGAAGTGCCGCCCTTTGGGTCTGGGATGCGTCACACGAGACTGACGCAACACGGCCGCACATTGCAAAGCGGCCTTCTTTAAAATGGAATCCCTCAGAAGTTGCGAGAGGGGGGAGAGTTTTGCGAGTTGCTTTCACTCGCCCCTTCGATCTTTCGGTATTTTACATTTTCAGAACAATTTTTGTTCCACTTTCTTACTATTGATACATCCACACAAAATTTGAAAATTTCTTTTGTGGTCAGATTATCAAAGAATGCTCCCTCAGGACGAAAACTGGGTTAGTTTTAGTAGGCATTCTAGTCTTCAAGAAGAACTGCTACTCCCTTAGTCGAAGAACAATAATGATATATTTCGTATTGGATGTTATCTGCAATGGAAGATATAAGTGTAGATAACGCAGCTCTCAAAACGTCTAATAAAAGGTCGAAACGTAAGCAGTTGTAAGAAAAATATACTTGGACCTAAGATCTTCGTCAAAGGCAATCGTTTAATTTAAATTTCCTTTACTAATTTAGCCAGCATCGGTGGCGCAGGGGTTGGAGTAGGTTGTCAAGTACGTTGAGCTGAAGGCTGCGGGTTTGAGACCCATGCAAAGGCAAGAGCCGTTTCACTTTGTGGTTGTGGCATGGTTGGCTTTTCATCACCTACACCATATCCCCGCTCATCAATACGCTATCACCTTACTATATTCCCGCTCCATCACCTTACTACACTTCACACCTGGACGGCAAATGCGAACTACCACTGTGATTATGAGCCCAAAAAAGGGGTCACAAATGCGTTAAGTTCCCTTCCTACTGCTTGAGAATAGAGCACGTGCTGAAAATCCTCAGTGACAATGTCACCAAAATTAGATCCTTTCGAGGATTCTAGGGATAGTTTTAAGGCAGGTCCATGCGGTCAGTCGTTTTGGGATACCGACGATAGTAAATTACACGTCATTAAATTATTGGCAAACTGAAGATTAACAATGTTTTAGGGGAAATAAAAACGTAAATAACGTTCAAAGCTGTTTCCATATTTTAATAGTTATTTATGTTTTAGGCTTATTTTCCGCAAACAATAGTCGCGATTGAAGTTTAGAAACCGAGATATCAGTCAAATCCGTCATTTGTGATACCGACCACGAGTCGTTTGTAGTTCTTGAAAAAGAAAAGTACACACAAGGAACTCCTTTTCTTGAAAATCTTGAGTTCTCTTACGCGATATTTAACTACTCATTTATTACTATTGTTCGTAACGGACGGCGGACTGTTAAACTCTTTAACGCGAGCGGTCATTAACCCTTTCACTACCAATTTTAATTTTTATTGGAATTTTATTTTCTTTGTATACAAAGTAAGTCACTCAATTCAAAGTATAAATTTAGTAATTTCTTTGAATTAACTAGGTGAGAACGAACGTAATACGCAGCAAAACGTAGATCGCTCTGATCATCCGCAACAGTAGGACTATCGGTTCAGCATTTTTGAATACTTGTTTGCCCCGTCAGTAGCTATATAACACAGCGAGACATGTGTCCCATTGGTAGTGAAAGGGTTAAGAGTGCGTCTCTTCGTTCCTCTAGTTTTAAGTCTACGCTAACGGTACAGCATTTACGATTAAACAACGTTTCTTCAGTTGCAGGAAATCCGCGTCCCCGCTGCTGGCTTTGCCGGTCCGCCTCAGCGTTTCGGCCCACTCGCGATCCGTTTCCTTTTTTAAGCTCTGGATATTTCGGGTTCCGCGCCTCGCGGCCCCTCTGGCTAAGAGAGATCGGGGTACTCAGGTGAGGGGCACGAGGGCGGGAGGCAGGGTGGGCGCGATTCCGCGCTATAATTGGCACCGCTCGACCGCCCCGTGGCCGGCAGGCGAAATGCCGCTCCCGGCGTGGGCTGCGACCGCACTTCCTGGGCGCAGTTCTGATTGTTCTCTCTGAAAACCGATTCTCGAAAACCGATGTAATTGTTCTCCGAAAACACTCCAAGGAACGGATTTATAGTGGACACTTGAAATGAGTATTCCGTGAGTGACAGATTCTTATTCAAAAAAAATCTTGTTTTTAATCGGGAGACTACCACTTATTTGTATGAGGGACGTCGCCCCCTTTCTACCTTGTTCTTCATTCAGCTTCCTCTACCGGTTTACGGTACAGAGGACGGCATAGAGTTAGATCCGGTAGGTTTTGTTCTTACGCGCTGTTGACATGCAGTATACAAAACGACAACAATTTGACTGAATATTTTGTTTTTTATACGCAACACATCATATTTAGAAAAGGTACAGCAGATTTATGGGTATCTATTGCATGTGTACGATACGAACGAATCCGAAAGCGCACGAATCAAATGAGAAGCTCTTCAATATTTAGTGCGCGCACTTCGTGCCCACTCGGCCACGAAACAGCTGGTGGAAATGACGTGTTGCCATGTTTCCGTTCAGCTGAGAAAGCACTGGTTCCGCGTTCATGAGGAACACCTATCCATTGCTACTATAAGTAACCAGCTATTTTAAGCAATTACTAATTGGTTAAGGATTATTTAATTCCTTAAATGATGGCTGTGAATTTGGCCTTTAGTCACTATCGAACATCTCTAACGTCTCTTTCTGTCAATTCTATTTTTTATTCGTTTGTCCCTTGTGAATATTGTTGGGCGGAGATAATTTCTCAGGTCTTCACACCACGACATTTGTCCGTCTATTTCGAAAA
>JAHLJT010002630.1:37755835-37856057 GCA_031308135.1 Acheta domesticus
GAGAATTGTAACTGTACTATGCAGTTTGGGGATGGTTAAATGGGAAAGCCATATAACTCAATAGATTTTATAGTAAAGGCAAACTGAAAGTAATGCTTAAATTCGTTTTATGTTCGCAAAACGCATTTGTTCGTTTTTATTCGTTCACATAACTTAAAAAATAGAATTAAAATAATTTTATGCTGAATCTGACCTTACCACTTACTACACTCAATAGCAGTTAATATTTAATGTGACCTGTTTAATGAAAAATGCACAGTGACTCGTGTCCTGCGTGGTTCCGGTATCAAAGCCTCCTATCGTTTTCCACGGCCCATTATGAATCATGCATTGCCAGCTCGATAGTTGACTATCTGCGGCGAGCTGCAAGGGGTAGAGGTTTGGGGAGGGGTGGGGTGAAAATGGGGGAGATGGGTGGGTATAGGAGAGGAGGTGGGGGAATATTGCTGCAGGCGGAAGCCTCTCAAGGCCCGTGGACGTCAGCCCTGCCACGTCAGCCTCGACGTAAACAACATTAGCAATCTCGTGTTGCAAAGTTGACTACCGAACGCTGGTCATCACCAGGAAGTCGTTAGCCACAAAGTACAATTATCGAGTTCCGCCGTACTCGCCTATTCAAATAAGAGTGTGATTTACTTGTTCACGCAACCGAACACAATGGCGAAATGCGGGAATGTATTTGATTGTAAAATTTCGTTCTCTGTATATAATTGCCTGCCTATCATTGCCTTATCGCCAAATACGTACGGAACATGACATTATTTTTCACAGTTTAAAATATCGGTCGTTGTGAATTCTGGTCGATCAAATCGTACGATGCATTGGAAATAACAGGATGCCTTTAGCATATTACCAAACAAGCAGACAGTAAAACTGAAGACCCATAATATTTACAATATGCTTCTTCGTTTGGGCACCTCGTACGGGGTACCAAATTCCGAAACGCACGGATTGTTCTAGCTGCTTCTTAATAGGGGCAAACCGCTTATGTAGGGGACGAACAATCGTCTCCGTGACCCAAATCCCGTGCGAAAACTTTCCGTTCGTGCAACCAAACGTGCACACCTCGCACCCACACCAGCGTTCCCCCCCCCCCGCGCCGAGCATGCGTGGTCCACGGCTGCCCTCGGCCGCGCTCTGCCACGCGCCCTCGCGCTAACCCGCGCCCTAGCCCTCTCGCCCTCTCGCCCTTCGTGCGACTGTGAAATGGCGCACCCAGCGGAGGGTGTTCATGTACACAGTGGCCCTTTTAACTTGGCAAATCAAAATAACTCGAAAAATACGCAACGTACAAAAAAATGTCGAAGGCAAAAAATTAATATCTCTAAGGGGGACATCTGTCAGACCTAAAATCGAACTTCCCCGCTTGCCCTTTGAGGGTGAGGGGGGAGACAATTTTAAATTTTAAATGGGAAACCCCACTTTTTATTGAAGATCCGGATTCTACACTAAAAATACATAAGTTTTGTCTAAAACATTTTTGATCGAGAGAGACGATCCAGATAAAAATAGTATCTCCAATGGGAAAATCTGCCTGTCCTAAAATCAAATCCCCCTCGCCCCCTAGGGACGCATCTTTTCAATCTCATATGGAAACACCCATATTTCATTAAAGAATTTGATTTAACGTAGTTAATTTAGCAAGGACAAATTGAAGCCGCTAGACCTACATGAACACAAATAATCGGATCGTCTCTCTCTCTCTCTCGGGGGAGGGAGGGAGATGGGGAGGGAGGATTGTGAGGTGGTCCCGGGTTAGATTCCCAGTCGTGGCAAAAACAAAGCCCTAGCATTACATACAATCGTCTCAGCTTCTATATCTGTGCAATGAAAGAAAAGCTCAGGCAGGCGAAGAATGCTTGATATGGCGAAGGGAATACGTCAAGCTTCTCCACATGTCTCCCTTACCCCCGGGTGAGGATAAATAAAAACAGAGCCCAGGCTTGGGAACACCACTAGCTGGCAAAAGGCATATTAACCGGGCACTAAAATGCCAAATACATACATTCATTCATTCAGACATACATACATAATACTCCGATTGAAATGTAGAGCGAACTGACGTCTGATCAGCTGGGACGTGGTTACCCAGGCGAGAGCTTCAGTGTCAAAAGTTTGAACTCGCCTTGTATTGCAATGAGAGTGTCAGAGGCCCAGCGCCCTCGCGCCGACGCACGGGATGAGCCAGCCAGCCCAGGGGTGACGGCCCGGATTAACGCTTGAGCGAGCTACGCACATGTTGAGGGACCTCGTTGTATTGTGAGTCCCCAATAGTTTTAACCATGTAAGTCCCAAATTTTTTTATTGTTTTAAATTTATTTTTATTTCATTTCGTATTATTTAAAGCTGTATAAATATCACAAACTCTCGTTATATTAATTTTTAAACGACAAAAGTAATAGTTTAGTTCTATATTAATCTTGACAATGCCCAATATTTGAATAATAGTAGAGGCCCTAATTGTGTGGTTGGGGAGGAAGGAAGCAATTTAAGTGCTGTTGCTGTCGCGGAATTTTAGTTTAATCCACAACAACTTCTTTATTGGTTTATTCAAGTTAACAAGATGCACGAGGTAGATTGAAAAAGGTCACCTTCCAACTCATGTATTCATTAATTCAATATCAACAACCGATAAATAGCTTAGAAAGCTATTAAAAAACACCGTGGTACATTACATTTATGGTGACATAAAGAATACAGAATTCTTTTCACTTACATCCCCAACTACCAATGTTCTACTGCTGATTGTACCAAAGATTGACCACATATGTCTGGCTATTAACTCGCCTAGATGGGGAAGATCCAGCAAATCGTGATGTGAGTGGGAGGAAATAACATTAAATTGCTTCTGTGTCTTGCTAGTTCAGTCTTCGAAGGGAGCTACAGCTTTGCTCTTATTGACAGCACCATCATACGTCTGCCCCCAAGAATTCAGACACGTAGTTTTAGTCTGTTAATAGGTCGTTTACGTCGTTAGCAGAATAAAACTACTGGATCTACTTGAAAATATTGGAGGGGGGACGTGTCCCCCGCTAGCGACGCCCGCGGCGAAGAGCCTCGGCGCGAAAAACAGCTGAGCGTCGCCGCGCCGCGCCAGGTCGGGTCGGGTCGGCCGCCGCACGGGCCGAGGCGAGGCGAGACGCACTAGCGCTCGGCGCGTGCGCACTGCGCCAATCAGCTGAGCGGATCGTTTCTTTTGTCCGCTTCCGTGGCTGCGACGCGTCGCGTCGCGACGCAAACGCAACGCAACGCAACGCAACGCAACGCGCACGCAAAACCAACACGCCCGCACAAACGCAGGCGCTTCACGATTGCAGCCAACGCACGACCTCGCGAAGTGGGCGGACGCGCCCGTAATCTACCGCCACTCGGCACGACGGTTGCGCAATCCGCCCCGCCAGCCTGCGTGGCAGCTCTCTCTCTCGTCCGCAATGCGCAGAGCGTGTGACGTAGGGCACACGCTCTCCGGCACGCTCGCACACGCTCCCGCACCGCGCTCCGTCGCCGCAGCCGCGCGTCGGTACTTACCCATACAACGAAAACACCAACTAAAGAAGAAACCGCGTTCCCCTCGCGCGCTCCCGAATTCCGAGCCTCGCAGGCCTCGTGTGCTAGCAAGCACTGAGGCGGCCTCCGCGCCGCCGCGTATATATAGCCAGCGGTGACGCCGTAGCCGCGCGCCGCCGCCGCCGCTGCCCCCGCCTCCGCCGCCGCCGCCCCGCGCCGCCGCGCGCGCTGGCTGGCCGGCTGGCTGGCCGCCCGCCCGCCTGCCGCCGCCGCCGCCGCCGCCTCCTCCGCCGCCCGCGCCCGCGTCCGCCGCCGCCACTTCCGAAGGTCCTGCGTTCGCAGCCCTTCGCCGCCGCCCCACAGCCGGCGCCGCCGCCTAGCAGCAGGGACGACCTTCCAGGGTCGCCCCACGCCTCCCCCGGGCCCCGCCCCTACCCCGCCTACCTCACCTCGCCGCCCTTCTCCCCGCCGCGCCGCCGCCGCCGCCCGCGCAGGGCGGCCCCCGTGACGTCACAATCAATAGTCGCCGCCCAGCCTCCCCTCCCCGTCCCGTGCCGTCCCGTCCCGGACCCGCGCCCCGCCACGTGACCGGTGACGTCGGCGCCGCGGCGGCGGCGCGCGTGTGCAGTCCCCGCCCCGGCTCCCTCCGTCACGGTCCCCGCCCCCACCCGCCGCCCCCACCGCCGCCCCCGCCCGCGCGGGCGAGGACAATGAGGACGGCGCGTGGCGCCCCCGGCGCTTCCGCCCCCTGCGGCGCCGCTCGAATTACAGGACGGTTCCGCGAACGGGACGCTCCCCGCCCTCGCCCCGAGCGGCCGCACGCCGCCCGAGTCGGGGAAACCAGCGGCGGCGCGGGCAGTTTCGCGAACGCGGTTGACCCCGGGCGGCAGTGGGTCCCGGTTGGCTTTTTTAACGCACGACGAATCTCGCGGAATGCACGCGTTTCAGAATTAGATGGTGATTTAGATTGTCAGTTCATGGTCTTACAGTTTACACACCAAATTTACAAAAAAAGTAAATAAATCAACTCAAATATTGTCTAATGGGGAACTAATTAAATAATTCAGAGTTAATTTGTCAATCCAAAAATGACATTTTCAGCATATTCTATAATTGACTCTCGAAAGATCTAATAAAATGTAGATGGTCATCATCATCATTATCATCATCATCATCATATATTATTATTATTATTATTATTATGATTAATGCAGTCGAGTTCTTACGAGGGCATCCGTAGGCACACTGTGATTCAAGACCTTGAGACTGGCAAAACATACAAGCATCTAAGCATTGAAATTGTGACGTGTAATAGACGTAATGAAGGAGAGAATTGCAAGAAGTATGCGTCATGTCGCTAACCTTCAGACTTTGTGTCATTCAAAGAGGGGGGAGGACTACTCTAACAGAAACCTCCTAGCCACAGTGTAAGAGTCGGAATGTATAGTTATGTGGTCAGTCATCCAGAAGTTCACTTAATGGCTGGTCACAAAGATGACCCAAATGATAAAGATATAGGAGCACTCTATACGTGGTCACGTAAAATAATATAGACATAAACTGCTGGTGCTATTTATACGAAAATTGAGACCCGCAAAACGTTCAAGAAAGAAAGCTTTGAGAGACAAACAGATCCATGAACAACTGCCTAAAAGCAAAGGACAAGATGTGGCTGAAAATAGGGAAGAATGAAGAACGATTCGTAAGTAGTTGAAATAACTATCCAACATCAGGTATTGAGATTACAACATTAAGATAAAGTTGTTCTACACATTTCCCAGTGGTGATAAAAACGTATTTGTCAGTTACAAGAGCATGTCCTCATCACGCGTCAAATTCTAACAATGTCCCCCAAAGTCCGAATATCTGAAAAAGTATATGGTCTGTAATTGCATCCACTGCAGATTTCTCGCGCCCTCAAAGGTCCATAATCATTTTGCAAATGGTACAAAAACTTACCAAAACCTGTGACGTTGTTGAACTGTGTACAATTCTGTACAACCAAGAAATCTAAACCGACCGTACGATAGCAACAACAAAAAAAAAAACAGGTATTGTTATTGGGACTGGGAGAAAAAGTGTGTCTATTTGTAGATGTTACTGTACTGAGTATGTGTGTGTGTGTGTGTGTGTGTGTGTGTGTGATTGATGAGATTATAGATGATACTGTGCTGTGCGATGTTATGCGATGCATTGAAGGGAATCGAGAGCAACCGGATGTGAGGGTAAAAACAAAAGTCGTGCAAACAAAAGTCATCGGAGCTCTGGAATTTGTTCCATAAAACTTATGTAAGAAGGTGTCCAAATTCTCAGCTTTTTCAAGAACATGAGTAGAGCAACATCGGAAGTAGAAATATTGTAGAAGCATCCACCGCCAGTGGATCTCCTCTTTAGGGAGCTTTTCGCAACCTGGAGTAGATTTTATATTGACTGATCAATGAGCAAAGCACAAGCTGGACAGGTAATCGAAAACTCCAATACCCCTCCCCCAAAAAACAAACAAAAAACGCTTCTGAAATTTCAATATCCAGTCAGAACTTCTATTGAATCACATGTAAGGTATGAATGGATAGTGGACGTGATCATTCCAGCAGATTCCGATGTAGGCAAGACAAACATTCAAAATAAGCGAAATTTCTGTCTCCTTAGAGGGTCGGAAAAACTCTGGAAATGGAGGACTCTGTTGGCACTGTTGCGGAGCTAAGAGTATATGATCACGTAGAATCATGACGAAACACTGTCCTCGTTTTTATGCAAATTTAGCCTACCAACTTCAAAACACGTCCCTGCTGAACACATGATTGCATATATGTAAAAGATTCCTAGGTGCTTGGGTAGTTCTCAGAACCTGAGAGAAGCAACTACCTTCAGGGATGAGGAAGGTAGAAAATAAAACTAGTAATTTCTTATCATCTAGTATTACAAAATTATTGTTATTATGACTTGACCCAAAGATATTACGTCTATTGGCGGCGGTGGCGTAGCTTTGTGGCGGCTATACGTGGCGGCGATGGTGTAGCGGTTAGTATCGGACTGTTATACCCATGTTCGCGGGTTCAAACCCGATCGAAGCCATGGATTTTTAAGGGTGAAAAAATCCTTCGTACGCCTTCCTTCGCCGGCTGTCCCATGTTAGTAAATTTACTGCATGTAAAAGATCCTCAAGCCTAAATGACGCCTCTGAGCTAACTTCAAAATCGCCTATTTCGTCGCCCAAGGAATACCTTCTTTCTCCGCTCGTTGGTGAAAGGAGCGTGGCGAAATTTGCGTGGTCAGACGGAAGAGCAGGCCTCATGGCCTGAGTCTCGCCACGTAAAATAAGGCATTAATTCAATTCAATTATTAAGGCGGTTCCACACATTCGGTATTCGGTGTATAGCGAGCAACTGCTCGCCGAATCCCGAGAAGTGTGGACGAGTTGTTTGCTACTCGCCGAGTTACGTACATTCTCACCCTACCCACCGTACGTCGGTCTTTAGGACACCTCAAAGGGAGCGAACATTCGCCGAACTCATGAGCTGCTCGGCGAATGCCAAATGTGTGGAGCCGCATTTAGAATCATTATCAGTGTCATCATTGACTGCATTTTCCACACTGATGCGTAAGTGAAGTGGTGTCAAGTGAAGCTTTTGTCCTGTTACTGAATTGTTTATTTGGAGTTAATTGTTTTGTAATCATACCAATTTAATATGGAAATTCTTGATGCGATATATTATTGATTTATAACACATACAGAATAATCTGTTTTTTCTTCTGTTTATGGGTAATGCTAACTCTACATATTCTATAAACAAAGCAGAAATTTCCAAACACAACATTTGCCACTTTTTTCTACAGCGTGACCTAACGTCATCAACCCATCGGGTACTTCATAGACCTTCCGCAAATGGGCGTGATGTTTCATCATTTTTTATATTATTATTATAATTATTAATAATCTATTAATATATATTATTAATAAATATTAATAAACAACGTCATTCATTGTTTTCACAGCTGGCATGTGTCTTTGCGTGATGAACTGTTACCGAAACCGAGTTAGAACTTTCTCGATAAATATCGCAAATGTCAGCGATGAGCATTCTTAACGTCGAAATTAATTTCTAAATGCTTTTCATTGCTCTCGTTCCACTTGCACGACAGTGTTGTGCATTCTGGGAAATCAGCGCGATTTCATGAACGATATTTCAGCGCTGTACAGTGGGCCGAAACATTACCAATAGGCTTTACGTTTTACTGTAGTTGTCGGACGATGTTGTAATATTCGAAAGTCATTACGTGCGTTTAGATGAAAACGAAGCCTTTTTTGCCAAATAGCGGAAATGGAATTTTAATTACTGTCATAAACAACAATTTTGATCTTAATGTAATATATTTTTATAAGTATTCTTATTGATTACTCGTGTGAACACATTCTTCCCTTTGTAAATCGTGGTGTTAAAAGTGAAAATAGCTTTTACTAATCCAACTCCATTCGGTCAGGCCCTGAACTGGGTGTTAGATCAAAAATCTCAGTTTAGTTTACTGCATAAACACACTAATATTGCCAAGTGTTTATTTATAACAAGAGGCAGACACGTGCGATTAAATCACCCTGAGCACCAAATAGTCAATTTAATGTTATATAGTATTAGATATTCTGCACATTATTGAATACGTACACCAGGGAATATAGGTTCCAAAAGAACTTAACTCCACAAAATGTAACAGAAGTCCAGAAAGGTTTCATTTTGTAGAAAATTAAGGAACATAGGTAACTCAAGCTTTAAACCGTCTGAGTTAGCTCAGAGCCATCATTGCGTTTGCAGCTACTCTGACCAGGCGGCCCTGGGGCTCGAGTTCCGACGGTGGGGGATTTGCGCTTCTGGTTACACAGCTGGATCGACTTTATCTGCCGTGTAGGGGAGAATTCTCGCGGCCGGCTGCTCTGATTGTTAGTTTTCCGTTGTTTCTTCGATCAGTACTTCACGAATGCCGGAGCATTACCCTAACAAACGGGCCACGGACTGCGCGCGACCATCCCTTCCTCTTTCTCGTTTTCTCATCTCCCCTTACTTACACTTCTTACACTTACATACACTACACTACTACATATGTTGGGAGACCAGATGGAACGTTAGAACTTGTTCCGAAGGACCTAGGTTTCTAGGTCGGTGCCCCTCTAGAGGAAATATCTGGAGAGGGAATATCGCAGCCGAACTCTCCATCCTACCGGAAATTACAGCCACCTCCAACTATAAAACATTCACTATACTAACGGGACTAATACTGTTTCCGGGTTATATGTGATTGGGCTCGCAGAACTAATATTTGTAGGTTTTTCTTTATTTCCGCTATCTCAGTAAGAGACAGTGTACAATGTCTCAGGAGATTTGCAGCTTGAATTGCTACCGTCTAAATATACGACGCTAGTCTGATATTTTCCCTATCATTGGCGGATGAATCATACGATCATATTAGGAGAGACAGTCGTCACACGATCGTATCAGGAGAGCCATTAATACCAGTTCGTTTTAAAAACGGGAACACCAAACATAAAACGAAAAGTAGTAGTAATCGCACGAGATTAGTGGCTCTTTGTTTCAGGTACTTCTCTAGCGTCTGCCTAGAATGGTTCGTAGAAAATCCATCAAATCAGTCTAAAATTTTCATCCAGTGTGTGGTCGTCTTCATCATAGCTTTATATCTGGTGTCTAATATTATGGCACTGTCGGGAACCGAACCTAGGACCTCCCAGCGAAGTTTCGTACGGCAGACTCGTAACTACATACAGCATGATGTAATCGCAGCAAGTTATTTGTGTTACACTGAATTTACACGATTAACACGTTGCGAATAAATTGAAAGAAATAAGTTGATGTTGCCGATACGGGTGAAAGTTTTCTAATTCACCTGTCGCCAAGTTCCACTGAATTAAGAGCCATCGATCACTAGGGACGATCACTCTAGGGATTTCTTCGAACATCTGCCTCATTAATTAAATGCTCCCGTTGCCTTTGTGAGCAGCACGAAAAGCGACAGAGCCAAACAGCTAATGAATTCCACGAATTATCAGGCGGCCTTCCTTTCAAGTGGAGTGCAGTAGCGGGTGTCGTTTAAAAGAAGGTCTTGTCCACTTTATTCAACCATATTGTACCTTGGAAATCTTTCCAGACATTGTACACGTTTTAAAAAGGATTCATTCAAAAACACGAAAGGAAATTTTGCTTTTTTACTTCTCCTTTGTAACAACTAAAACCACCCGCCTCTTTGATGAAAGGCCTTTTACAAACCCCTCTTTCTCATCTTGAGTGTTATAGTAACTTCATTAAACATTTAAAATGTTACAACTATCGGTATTAAATACAATTAAAAAAGATAAACCAAGATAAATTTCTATAAATTTGATCAATAATTTGTAGATTAATGTTATTAAAATAATGAAAACCAACAATTTAAATATATAGTTAAATAAACATTTCAATTTGTAACGTACGATAATTTTTAATTCAAAATAGAATAAAATTATGTAATGTGAGAAAATTTAAGAGCGTTCATTTTTTGTTAATCCCCTCTCGTTAAAATTACTGTATTTTTCGTCACAGTTGCGAGAATCATGTGAATGTGAACGTATTTTTTTAATGACCTCAAACTCTTTTATTCTATGATTTTTTTTCATTTTTTACAGAGTTCCTCGCAATAATGAGATGAGTCGCCATAGAAACTGAAAGATCTTTGCAAATAGAACGTGAAAAATTTAATTAACCATTAATTGGTCAGTTCCTACGAAGGTCCCTACGAAGTTAAGCAAGTTGGGACTCATTCGAAACAATCACTTAAAAACGTTTCTAATACAATTTCATTTTTAAAAGTTGTAGGTTTCATAGTTATCAATCCAAAGTCTGTATTGTTCACGAATGGAAGAAAGAAACTAGATATTACTTTTTCATAACGGATATACGTGGAATCAAACATTTCAAATTGCTTGAATTTATATTACATAGTTTTCACAAGATAAAAAGAATTCGTGAAAATTTTAATTGCTGAATAATTCATGAAAAGGTAGAAAAACTTCTTTTTTTTTAATGCCTTTAATATGAAGCAGAGTGCATTGAAAGAAGAAATAATAAATTGGCCAATAAAGGCATTGCCTGGGCGAGCGATGGCACATCCAGAAAGAATACGGAATGTAAAATATACATAAAAAGTCGCCTTTTCCCTACGGGGAGATTATGACACGTATCTCGATGCACGATTATGTAGAAACAATTCATACCAAATTTTCTCTATTAACAAATTTTCTCTCTACTTCCTTAGCACTTTAATTGAGTTTATCTGACATTTTCTGTAAGGATCTCAACACGCGGCAACGTATTCTAATATCGAACGCTAAATATATGCTAATTCTTTTAATTCTAAATATGTATTACGAAAGTCACACTTTACCGACGGTAAAAATGACATGTTTCTTTCCTTATGCTTTGTACTTTTTCGGAAATTTCCTAATTGCCTCTGATGTAACATTCTAACGTACGTCCTATAAGTACCTACATAAACACATACTTACATTCCGCATAACATTCTAACATACGACGTCAACTTTCCCATCTTTTCACTGTAGTTCACCGAATCGGCATTGCTTCTTAAAAATGTCACCGGTACAAAACGTCCCCGTCCTCTTTCACAATACTTTTAAAGTTTCCCCACATTTTCTCCGTTCTGTCCTACATCACTCATCAAAAACATTTTCTGTCACTTCTAAAGAAACTGTTGAATGGTTAATAGTCCCTTTAATAGGTACGTGGCAACTAGAGGGGCTCGTGGGAGAGTGGTTAGCGCGTTGCCTTCCACCGGTCGCCCCAAGTTCGATTCCCGGCCAACCCACATGGAATTTAAGGCGGGCAAAGCGAGCTATCCACAGGGCTTCTCGAGTTCTGCCCTTCCACAGCCCTCTCATTCCGTCAATCACCTCATTCAACTCGCTGTCGTATACTCATTAGATCCACACTCATGGTAGTTCAATGACCTCAGCAGCTTAACCCTTTACTACTCTGGTGGGGTCCTGGAGTTCCCCGGTCGAAGTATATGTCATTACGATTTGGAAACCGATTACTAGATAACGCTCGTATTCTTCAGTGGCATTGTGTTATTTTTTTGGCTGGTTGTGCGCAATGATTTGAGGTTTATTTTTGGAATTAGAAAGGAAAAGGTCTCAGAATACCCCACCGTAGTGTTAACGTAAGTTATTTCTAATTCTCTTGATTAATGTTTTGCGTGTATTTTGACTGTTACGATTTGTGCTACAGTATAATCACAAACCAAACTATCATTTCTTCAACATTCTCTGAGTCAGAACCAACTAGAATAGCAAGATGATACATTTGTGCGAGAAATACGGACAGAAAGGCAATAATAGCGAGAAGTGCTGTAAACATATACGCCAAGATCACAGAAATACAGTGTGTAAAAATGATTTGTAATAAACGTTTTTCTCCTTATTATAAACTCTGTAAACTGATTCCAAGAACAAAATTTGATTTTTTTTCATTGAGATAAATAGTTATATACTATATATTTTTGGGGTAGCTGGGGACCCCGCCAGAGCTTAAGCGTAAGTGAATTACATGAGAGTAGTTAAGGGTTAAGGGACCCTAAACCCCAATAAATAGTCATTAAATAAATACTTGGCGACTATTGAGAAAGTTCTCTGGCGGAATTGGAAAGGCGTTGAGGTCGCGCGCGGTCCTTGCAGGCTAAGTGAGTCGTTTCCCTGAACCAACTCACTTCCTTTGGCCGCGTACCTTCATTGTGAGTCACATCCTCGAGCTGCTCACGAAGAAAGTTCGACTCTGCTCATAACGCTACACTAGTGGCCTTCACCAATAAAAATGCTACTGAACAAAATCACACATTTTTTTTCCACAAAATAACTCGCACACTGTTCAGAAAACCAAGTAAAATACTCTCGTATAACAATGTGATAAGTTAAATATTTTAACAATAACAGTCTTCACGAATACTGTAGTAGCATAATATTGTGTATATACGGTACATCAGTACTTTTCATATCAAGATTATAAAGAAATGCTGTTCCTAACGCATCACGTAAACAATAAATATTTAATGGTAGGCGGGCTCTTCCGTGAAGCCTTGCGGTCGTTTTAGTGTCGCATCAGCTGTGTCGTAAGCTGTGACGCACTGAGTGTGAGAAATCAGTCAGTAATACAGTATGAAAATAAGCGAAATAACACAAATATTTGCCCCTACTTGATTGTGGCACCGCCTACAGTGTAAACTGGTTTAAAAGTTTTTCCATGTGATGAAAATTTCTAAATATCGTGCATAGCTTTGTTAAAAAGAGTTCTTACAGTCTCTGGCACTGGACATACCAATGAATCGTAGTAGATGATAATGTTATACTCCCGTTCAAAAACACCCAATGACCTTGCATATTATCTTCATACGGAATATGAACTGGTCATATTACAATCACCGATTATTGCAAGGTATTGATTACAATTATTGCAGGTATGGATGATGCGGATAGTTACAATTTAGTACAACTACATTTTGTACGCTTTTGCTAAAATGCACAAAAATGCCCTTAGAAGATCACATGTAAGCTGTTCTTCAGTGTTATTCTCTAATGGTAAAAGAAGATCATTCTTAATTAGTTCCGAAAATTCTGTCACAAACGATTCTACAATTACACTTGATTCTTCCACCATATATGCACGCTCAAGAAAGTAAATGTGCAAAGTCGAATACGCAAGTGTTTCCGTTCTTTAACATTACTTAGTGTGGTTTTTTCGTATTCAGTTGGCGTTCTTCAAATTTAATAAGTTCCCCTGTACAACATCCACAAAAAAGTAACACTGTACGTAGGTATTTGCGAATTTATTATTAAAAATACGGTAATGCTGACTGACATCCTCATCCACATTGCCATCCTCATAGAAGAAAATTATGGCGTCTTGGAGCGACAATTGCACTGTGTATTGGGATTAAAAAAACACCTACGTAGATCTATTTAGGTGGCGTTGGTTTAATTCTCCGTCTACCCCAACGAGTTAGAGATACATAGAGAGGCAATAGCGTCGCGATCTTTGAAACAGTAGAGTCACTCTCCGCCATGTTAAAAGGTGCCAAACGTCAAAGAAGCGGGGAAAGAAACGTTTGCTTGTTGGAAACATTTTTGCAGGTTCATGTAGTATTATATCGCGGAGTCGTTACAAATAATGCGAGATAGTGAATGTTTTGTTGTAGCATCTCTAGTTTTAGAACAAATTTCATTTAAGACAAAAATATTTCATCAATATGGAAGTTCTGGAATGTTAACTTTTTGCAATTTTCGAAATTATAACTAGTTCACTGGAAATGGGACTAGCACAATCCGTTTTACCTTTCTTTGATACATACGAGGAGTATATTTAATGGAAAAAATTGTTGCTCTCTTTTATAAAATAATTGTCTTAAAATTTTCTACATTTCACGAATTACGCCAAAACTACTCATAAAATTGTACATGACTATTTTAAGATCTGTGTTTGAAGAACAGATTTTATTAAGGAAAAATCTCAATCATCAATATTGTAGTTGTTGGAAGACGCCGAAAAATTGAAATTTTGCAATTTTTGACAATTGAAACATTTCAACGAAAAGCGAGGCCTGTCATTCTTTTAAGCGCCTTTTTACGCTATCCGATAACCAAGTTTGATCCAAAAACTTGAAGCTATCTTTGGGAACATTTTGAAAATATTTTTGACAGTTCATAGAAAGTGCCTCCAAAATCAAAATATCCATTTCAAACTCGCAGAGCCTCGAGTTACTTTAAAATGATCGGAGTGTATCAATTTTTGAGA
This sequence comes from Acheta domesticus, assembly GCA_031308135.1. Taxonomy (NCBI): domain Eukaryota; kingdom Metazoa; phylum Arthropoda; class Insecta; order Orthoptera; family Gryllidae; genus Acheta; species Acheta domesticus. The sequence continues at coordinate 37,770,184 of JAHLJT010002630.1, forward strand.
AAATCGCGTGAACGGTTTAGGCACTAGCGTTGACCACAGACTGGGGGACAGACAGACATTTTGCTTGCTATGAATCGATTTTTTCGTACCAAAAGCATGGATTGGGACTACACAACGTGTTAAAGAAACTAATTCTACTACATATAGGAATAACAAACTGAAGACAGGGCTAATATAGCGCCATGATGATATCACGCCATGACACCTTAAAACATGGCGGCCATATTTCAGATATATCACGTAAGGAGTGCTGAAACAAGGCCGTTTGCCTCTCTACGTATCTCCAGCTCGTTGGTCTACCCACTAAGTTCGCAGCACTAAAACACGCTAAAACACGTTTTTGGGAAATTTCTTAGAATTTTTTGACCCGATCCGAAAACATATTATCAGTTCCCACTACGAGACCGAGATGCGTCGATTGCCTCATATGTCTCGATTGATTGACGGGAAGCGATCTATCCGTGAGTGACGGATATGCACAAACGCACTCTGGCAGTAACTCCAAATACTGTATAAGGATTTTTAATCAAAAGCGAAACTGTTTCATTGTTTTTGTGTTTTTCCCGAGTGCCTGGATATTAACGAAACCGTAAACACCTCTCAAAAGGGCGGAGGCTGCAAATTTTTCTTTCAATTTCTGCACGCATGGGAAATTAGTGATGTAATAGATAATAGCTTGACGTGGAATCTCTGGGGGGAATTTTCATGTTACATTCTTTTGTGATATCCGAATATAAAATTTTCTCCAGGTTGCAACCAGCTGCCTAAGGAGCAAATATAGGGACTGTCGGTGCCTTTACAATACTTTGCGCAAAATGTGAGTTGTTCCAAATAAAGCAGTTTTTTGCACCTCCCAGTCTTTTAAATGACCTGGAAGTTTAGCCAAGTTATTATTATTATTATTATTATTATTATTATTATTATTAAGCCCAAGGGTACCACTTGGACAACGTGCTAGCTTTCCGTGGTTGGGTTTGATTGCCGGTAGGACCAAAAAAGGAACTATAGTTTCAGTTGTAATCGTCTCAGTTTCTGTTGCTGTGTGACTATAGAAAAGCTCAGACGGGACAAGTAAGTTAGCTACGGTGATGAGAATTCGTCATGGTCGCCTCGTCTCCGTAATGTGCATGAGAATATCAAGAGTCCATCTCGAAGTACAATTTGTGCACCTCATTTTTTTTACAATTTAAACATAACAAGGGAGGATATTGAAGAAAGTCCATCTTCCAAAAATAACTATAATTGTATTGTAGTGTACTCATGCTGCTTTGTTTAAATTATCGTTTCCGCTCTTTATTTCTTGTTGCCTTTTGTCTGCGTCGACCTCATTTCCGTGATGGGTATTGTCTGAGCAGAAATAATCAAGTTTTAATTTTTATCTGAGAAACTTTAACATGGTTTACAACATGTTTTTAAGAACGGAGAGATGGAGTATGTTGACAAAACATGATTTACTTTTCTGATAATTTATTTTCTGTGTATGTTAAGAAAAATATAAATGTCGGAGACAAATGTACTACTACGTCTAAAGCTAAGCGAATGTGTGCAACCCCACCATCGAAGTGCAACAATAATTTCTGATAACTGGAAACCTCTGGAATACGGAAATGTGTTTTCCATTTTAGCAAAGTGATTTATCAGGAGTTAGGAAATTCCGTTAATATTAAGATAAAGCCTTCCCACGTGTTTTCAACATCAGAGACCGGTTATTCAACTACATTGCGCAAACATTCCTGAAGTCACGTACTTCTTGATGACGTCACTCCTCTTTCCATCGCCTTATTTCTTTGTGAATAGTTATACGTCTTCTGTGACGTGGCGGCGGTGAGTAGTTCCGGAAGATGAGATCGACCTAGATTTGAAAAACATTTTATTTAGAATTCGATCCTTGGCAATTTTGTTTATGTTTACATAACACAAGTGGCGTGAGGGCAATAGCTGGAGCAGTCACCTTTTCAAACGCTGTGACGGTGGACGTTACTCAGAGGGAGGGGCAGGGCAACTCCCTCCTATGAATCTTCGAAATGTTACTCTCTTTTGTATAAAATATACCATAAACTATACTTTGCACCCTTTTTGGAATATAATCTTCTAAAATTCATTCCGTGGCAATGTTTCTCTTTCCGTAACATGCGACAGTTGCAGTGTAGGGCAGTCATTCACTTCTTTCTCTCAATTTCTCTTTCTTTTCTTTGTTTCCTTTCTTACGTCTTGATTTCTTCTTTTCTTCCTTTTTTTATTTTCTTTCCATCCTTTATTCATTTTCTTATTTCTTTCCCTCTTTATTTATTTATTTATTGTGACTAAACTAACCGTGCTATGGAATTTTGACTCCCATCTTTGCCGCTGAGTAATATTATTACAGTCCTGAGTGATATTATTCGATGAATTGCTTCTTCTATAGCTAGCCAATATTTTGTTATCTCCAAGGCCAGAATAGAGCATTTTATTTTGGTGGCTAGAGATCTTTCCCACCCCGCAAATATGACTGGGTCACTGTGAATTTCCGAGCAAAGAAAATCCTCGGAACGCAACTAGAATCGAATCCGCGAACTTGCGGAGTGAAAGGCCTGTGAACGAAGCTTAACTCTGCCGACAACGGCTCTACTCTTCCTAGAAGTCACTGGCGTTACGTAATTCTCTTGGAATCCTTGACGAACACGGCCAATTTTATTATTGTTTTTTCTATTTTGCGATTAATTTAATAATGTTGTACAAAACGTGTAACGGCTGAGAAAAGTCTCTGAATTGCAGGAAAATTAAAACGACTTACACAAGCAAAATTGATTCTTAAGAGTTGCTCTTGTAACATTTTGTCAACTAATACCAATTATTCTAACTTTACTGCATTTGCAAAGAATTAAAATCTCAATACCTATCATATTTTGTAATAAAGTCGTTATCACTTAAGTACCTGATGTCAGTGGCAGCTGGTGCCCCGCAAAGTTGGGGGTTCGAGCTCTATCGAATGACGGAAATGTAAATCAAAAGAAGTGCATTATTTAATGTTTTGTAATACTGGGAATTCGTATTAATGCTCACTACAAGCTGTTTTTATGAGAGTTCCAGAAGCTTCATGTTTCTTCGATCTTTTGATTACGATGTTTAAACTCTTTAATCGTAATGAAAATAAGATATTAAATATGCTTTAACGACAGTCTTCATCCATGTATCGTCATTTCCAAATAATATACCCGAAGTGAAAAAACAGATCTGCCTTGAAATCACACCATCCTGCATTTACTATAAAAAGCACCCTTAAATTATTGATTAAACGATTTTGTAGATTTTACATTTTCAATAAAGGTTTGAACACTTAAAAAACCCCTTCCTTGTCTGTTTATTTATAATTTCTCTTCAATTGGGTCAGAACCGAAAGCAATTTTATTACATTTTTTACTGAATTCATTGTCACATACCGGGGAAATAAATATTGAGAAGTCTTAATCATCACTAAAGTAAGGATAAAAATCGCATAAAAATATATACTAAAAATTGTCACTACGTTGAGGAAGAAGATTGGTTCGTTCCAGTTCACAACCATTAGAATTGAGCAGGATCGATGACAGCAAGCGCAATAACAGTGAAATAAATTATCCAAAACATATCGTGTTTCGAATTCTCACATACACTCGTGTGCACAAATCACTTCGAGGATAGACATTGAGAGAACTGCTTGCCATCACACGCAGAGATTCAACAGAACCATTTTTCCAAAGAGGTCAATCTTTCCACGTAAAAAACTGCACTCTTTGAACAATTTGAACAATAAACCTCATATCATACAAAATAAATTCACCAAACAACCTAAATTATGCATGCAATGAAGTCGAACATTGACTGAAAATTTCTTCAACACGCGCAATTAACAGTGAGATTTATCTGAAGATAGAAATCTGTTATTCCCAGGCTGTGCGACATTAGCTTCTGGCGCTTTCTATGAACTTGCGGTACTAAAACGCACGGGAATTACCGAGTGCTCTCAGTGTTGACGCATAGGGACGCTGCGACCAGTTGGATGGCTTGTGCTTGTTATGTGTCCATAAGAGTGTTGCAATGTTAAATGTCCATAAGAGTGACGAAAAACATCCGTGTGCTGCCTTGCTTGTAACTAGATGCAAAAGAGAGCATTTGACGGGCGCTCTTTGATTTCAAAATGTTTTCACACATTGGTATTGCAACAATATCTCGACTATTGAACGACATTAAATTGAATATAATTCGAATTATCTGGGGGTTTAGCGACGTGCAATGTAAACACGAGCCGCCTCTGTCTGGTGCATTGTGATGGCAAGGCCGCAATTCAATGAAGGCCGCAATTGAAGCTTCGAAGACTTAGAGCAGTGGTGTCAAGAGTCTGCTACTGGTAGCAGTGAGATGCCTCGCGGCTCCGTGCCATGTCAAGAGCTTCTCTGCGCCACTAACGTTGAGAGAGGAAACTATTAGTAACCCCGCCAGTTTTACAATAGTGATGGCGTTGTCTCTGATGGCAGGGGTGATGAACTTGCGTGGAGGGGCGATTTCATCAGTGGCACTCGTGCCACTGGACTCCCGCTCATGGCATCGACCTTGATAATACTGACTTAGGCTCCAGCTTCTAGATCCTACGGTGACGTATTTTTGGCACCAGCTGATTCGGACGCCGCACCGTAGGATGCTAATTGTAGAGTTTGGACTGCTTTGATGGGGCTGTGGCTTTCTCAATTCCAGGCAGATGCCATAGTAGAGCCTTAAATACATACTGCACTTTTCCCTTGTTCTAGAAAGGTTTTGGTGGCGGTAAGGTACACGGGTTGAGAGGCCGAAAAGTGAACAGACTGACAGTCAAACAGGTAGACAGAATCTGTCAGGCAGGTATTCAAAAACAGGCAACCACAGGCAACGGAAACAGAAGCAAAGAAACAAGCAGAGATGCAATCAGTCAGAGAAGCAGTCAAACACATTGAGTCACTCAGTCATAGAGGCATCTGATTGAGAGACAGACAAGCGGAGAGGGAGGCAGATAGAGAATTAGATAAAGAAGCAGACAGGCAGAACGCTCACACTGACAGAGAGATCGCCAGATTGACAGAGAAACAGCCAGACTGACAGACACCAGAGAAGCAATCAGCGAGACTGATAGAGAGGCAGGAGCAGGCAGACAAGCGGAGGAGTGAGTGGTGACGTCCTCTGAAGCAGCGTCGCATTGACGAACGAGCGCCTCCGCCAGCTGTCCGCGCGGGCGGCCTTCGCCGCTGCACGCACACGTGCGCTCGCGGGCTATCCGCCCCCCTCGCCCTCCCCCCAGCATCATCCGCTTGACTCCCCGCGCCGCTGGCATGAGTGAAGTCGGCGCCGTGGCGAGCAAGGTCTGTAAATAGTGTAGTGAAGTGTGTATGAATGTGAGTGTCAATGAGTAAGTGATAGAGTTGTATGTATTGTAGAGTAATTAAGAACGAATGCGAGCGTGAATGACAAAACAAAACAAAAGAAAAAAGGAATCAAATATGAACACTCAAAGAACTGATAAGAAACTACCTAAAGTAAAATTTTGTAAATAAAATAGACCATGTTTTAAGTTAGATATGTTAGTTTAATTAGTCTAAGATATCACCCTTCACCATCTCCACAAGCCAAATCGGCTGGAGAACGAAATGTATCTCCCTTAATTGAATAATTTCCCGCCCACCCCTCCAAGGCTACTGGAGGGGGGGAGAAAAAACAAAAACAACAACAAAAAACAAACAAAAAACCGCCACCGAGGACACATGCGCCGCTCCACGCCTCTACCGCACGCACGCTACACCTCGCAGACTGTTCGCAAGCAGCCCCGGATTGACGCCTCATAGAACCCCAAGAGAAGCACATTGAAAAGGTCTCGCATTTCTGCTATTAAGGAACAGACATCTTCTGTAAAACGAGTGGAGCTAAAAAAGCACGTACTTCCTCGCTCGTATTGTCTCACAAAATTACAAGTACTCAAATGTTCGAAAAATTGTACATGACCTATTTCAAAATCCGTGTTTAAGAAACAAATTTCCATAAGAGAAAAATCTATATTTTCTTAATTGTAGTTGTAGGAAGACGCCAAAAAAAAATTTGAATTTTTGAATTTTCGGAAAAAAGAGTTTCAATGAGAATCAAATTTGCACCGTTCTCTTAAACGTCCTTCACACTATCCAACGAAAAAATTTAATCAAAAACGATGGAGAAATTTTTTTGAAGATGTTGAAAAGGGCTTCATGTAAAGAACTTCCCCACTAATTAAAATTTCGGTTTCAAATTCAAGAGGCCGCGACATCAGCCAGATCGATTGGGGAATATCAATTTTGGAGAACGCAATTCTGCTGAACGGTTTAGGCGCTAGCGTTGTTCACAGACAGATGGACAGGCGTTTTGGCTTCGATCTTTCGGTATCAAGGACTCAGATTCTGGCTATACCACGTGTTAGGGGATTTTTTCTAAATTTAGCAACTGGATTTATCCACTTTTTCGTTACCGAGTTCCTGTAATAAGAGTTTTTCTACCGAAAATTCGTCATTTTTGCGCAGCATTACATAACAGCAATATATAACAGAATTTTTTGCCAACAATGGAATAATGTTTAGTGATGAGAAGGTTCTATCTTCTTCTGTAAACACGAATTTTGATTTGCGCATTTACATTGTATCATAAGTCACCCTTTCACAGTCTCATAACGTAAACATTTATATGATGCCACGAGAGGGAAAACGTTTACGATTTCAACAAAAATATAAGGGACAGTTACAATTTGCAGAAAGTTTTTTTCATTCTAAGCCTATGATATCATTAAAACCTATTAGTTTTGAAAATTACAAATCTTCAAAAATTGCAAATTCAAATTTCCCGCGCCCCTTTTGCTGAAGACAGAGTTTCACGAGATAGCTGCATTGTTAGACTCAATTTTCAATATTATAATATTACGTACCCGTTTCAGATAAACACAAAACGTGTGTGCTGCTATAGCTTTACTGAAAACAGGTTTATTAGTATTGTTCTTGTTATTGTGTCCGTGGCTTAGTTCATATAGGTCGCAGTACGAGAGTGGCAGTGGCAACGCCACGACACAGCAGTTCACGAGCCTGAGTCAATCATCAAGTCAATTTCATGATTTTCTTTGTTAGGAGACAATGTTCCTCGCTTTATAAACGGTATGGAACAATTCAAATTGCTGAACTTGTGTTGATGCATTAGCTTTAAAAGAATTTGTTTTGTACAAATATTTCTAGAGTATTCCAGATATAATATTTTCTCCAAACAGTTTATCTTTTTTTAGTTGTCACGATGTGTCAGGTAGTGACAATGATGGTCTGGCAATGAGCTATTTTTTCTTAGTTATTTTTTCAATTAGTTGAAATTCTCCGCGCCAATTCCGATTTGGATGATCAAGTATTTCCTGAATTATTTTTTCCTGAATTCTGTTCTAAAAACTCTTCTTGGGTTTCTGCTTGTAGTAACCTGAGATGAGTCACTACTGCTTCGATTTCCCTCCCTCACTGGGTTTTGTTGGAGAATGGAGCTTTTTTTGACGCGTCATCTCATATTGATTATCTGAGTCATTTGAAATTTGAGAAAATAAAAACCTTTGTTTTATTAACAGAAAATGTATAATACAGACAGATACTACCATTCAAAATAATTCTCCAAGGTTTCTCACATCTTTGCCGACGATGAGAAAGGCTGTGTACGATTCGTTTAATTAAACGAATAGCACCTCTTATTCACCGCGCGCCAGGTAAGCAAACGTGACGCCGAAGCAATTGCAGGTGGAGGAAACGATGAGGTAGCACATTATCTTATCGTAGCTTCGCATATCACTGGAAAGCATTGTTGCCACGAAAGACAGTACACTGGAATTTAGTCATATGAATATAACCGCTGTTTCACTTTGCCTACATCAATGTTATAGCACAGCCACTTTTATGTTATCAATTAAACGCAAACTAACTCTAGAATTAAGACAAATTGCCAATGTGTGTACTTTTTGTTTCTTTATTATGACAACTGTTAAGGTCATAAGTCTCGTAAGTTTAGTGCATGTTTCTTCTTCAGGACGTGGCGTTTATTTTTTCTCGCTGAAAGGCGAGATCCGGCGCCGACATTCAGGGTTTTCTCACCAGGGTATCTCCCACCCTGGCGCCGACAGGCTAGCAGGGTTTTCTCCACCAGGTATCTCCCACCAGCGGGGCACCGCCCCAGCCGGGGCAAGCTCTAAGCTCCCGGCCGGTCTTCCGGTATGTGTGGTAGTGTAGTGCATGTGGGTGTAAGAGTGTGTAAGGGATGAGTTTGTCAGTACCGCTCCGGCGTTCGCGGAGCGACTCGGACACCGGAGAAACCACGGAAAAGTACCAATCAGAGCAGCCGGGTGCTAGAATTCTCCTCCGGACAGCGTGTGAATTCGACCTTGCTGGCAAGCTAGAGTCGAAAATCATGAAACCGTCGGGACTCGAACCTATTACCTCCCGGTCGGAGGCACTGCAGTGACATCAGTTGATGCCCTGAACCACATCTTCCGGTGGACGATTCGAAGGGTGGATGTTTATGAAGACATGGTATGAACGACAAAGGCGCAATTACGTCACGAGAGGCAGGGGAACTGAGAGCTCAGAGAAAACCTCGTGTAATGTCTTTATTCGAATAAATGTTCCATTAGTCGTTTTCATCAACTGAAGTGTGGTTCGGTTTATCAAGCCGTACAGTTAGTAACAGTCTTGTTTATACAGTCCATAATTTGCTCGAAAATCTTTAATTTTAAGTGGAAAATGAATACTTTTACAGTTGAAATAGATTTTCTCTTACTCGGGAAAAAACATTTTTCAAATATCTTTATTTTTCTAAAAGACTTATTTTCTAAGTTATTTTTTTTCTTTTTTATTTTATTTTATTTTTTTTATTTTTTTATTCAGGCCCTCAAGAAAATGTGCGCAGATAAATTTCTTTCCCCACACGTCATATACAGTTTTTACTGTTTTTTTGACAAATAAATAAATAAAGAAATAAAATACTAATGAAAAATATATTATAAGATAATTGAATAATTCCAGTTAAATAAAATGTAACTTTGTACACCTAGACGAAACGGCCTTGAATTTGAAGTTCATCAGCATATTTTGTTCCTTGGAAACCTTCCCAGCGGCTGGTTCCCGAGCGACTAAATGTACTGGTTGAGGCCATTTCTTCTAAGTGTACAAAGTTACATTTTATTTAACTGGAATTATTCAATTATCTTGTAATATAGTTTTCATTAGTATTCATTTTCCACTTAAAATTAAAGATTTTCGAGCAAATTATCAGAATCAAAATTTTCAGAAACACTCAAACGCCGTTTTCTCATAAATGGCTTGAAACAATTTCTCAAAACTTTTCGATCGGATAGTGCTAAATGCGCTCTTTGATATGACGTAAGGTTTATTTTGAGGTCCTTTTTTGTTTTTTCAAAAATTACATTAATGTAATTTTTTTGAAAGATCTCTCACATTTTTAATATGCACATTATCCGCAATTTGTAAAGATTATTATATTTGTGAGTGTAAGTGCTTCAAATAACTTCAAATAAAGTATTTTGAAAACTCAAAAATTTTCTGTGAAAATGAGCTTCAAATTTTGCATTTTTAGTAGCTCTAAAACACAATTTTCTTTAAAACGGCACATAATTTTTAAAAGAAAATTGTCATTTATATCTAGGTTTTTGTGTTCTTTAATATTCTAAAATTAATATTTCCGTTCTACCAATAGGAAACCGAAAAATTAAGAAAATGACAAAAAATTGTAGTTTGTGCGGTGATAGATGACAGCTGGCAAGAAATAGTATGTGGCAATTCCAAATAGCTAGCGCCGATCAAAGGAAATAGAAAACTAATACGGGAAATTCTGTGCCATTCTGTAGCCACTAATTTTTAAAACAATGCACATACACGTATTGCTGCACAAGCTCTTCAAAATCCGCATTTCTAGGTGTCAGAACATCCCGGATACTGTTCCGATTGGTCACGTCTAGTTACAATTTCATTGAAAAGCATGTTGAACTAGTGGTGCTGTAACTAGGGCTGGGATAGAAGTGTTATTCTGTCGAAAATTCGCCATTTTCCACGGGCACAATGATAATACTTTCTCTTCTTACGAAGTAATTGCGAGAAAATAGAAATGGAATCATTGTAAATTTTGTACTGTTGTTGTAATAAATTATAAATAATGAATATAGATTCGTACTGACTTCCCCTCGTGTATTATTGAATGCCACTCGTAGCTTATCCAAATGGTGTGCTTGCGATCCTTCTGTTATCATCCTTGCCCACTTCTATCCTTGGCATAGAGCGATGGGCTGACGCCCGGTCTCTTATCAACTCTCCCCTACGCTCTTGAAAGTTAGCGGCGGAATTGCGAATTCGCGTCTGTCAGATCAAAGTTCTCATCTAGCTGCTGCGTCGCATTGGCCGAAGTGCGTTGTGGGGTTCAAGATTTTCTATCGTGTGTAGCATCGCTTTCAGGAATCCCTAGCAACATAACGTACCCAAAGCGCGATGGATGATTTCTTAAACAAGCCTCTAACGATACATCTCGTTTAATAGAATTAGTGGAATCATGGTATACCTCGCATTACATTAACACTTAGTTGCGTATGTTTAGAACGTTAGTTAAAAAAAGATTCAGTGAGAGTAATGAAACCAGGTTCAACCTTGGGTATGTATGTGGAGGTGTTAATCAGGCACTGAACGACCAGTGCTATGAGCAGATGCCGTTAGTTTAATCTTAGTTATCAGGGTCACCTGCTAATTAATTAAAAATGTTCCTCTGATAATGTGAATTTATATTTAGCTCTATCTCTTATCTGCATCTATTGTCTGATTACCATTACTGTCACTAGATTTTCCTTGATGAGATTATCAGTAATGAATATCAATACTGTGGAATATCGAAACAAAGAAACTCATTGGGGAAAATATTCTCAAATACTCCATCAGAAAATTCTAAAACGGATAATACCACAGAAACATTTGCAGTCACAATTTTTTCTAAAAATAAGTCAGTGTTAACTGTTTTTTAAGTAATATTGGGACAAAAGTGTTCTTTCAATTATGGCAGTTCATTTTCAGGGTATTGAACTCTTCCTCGTGGGCTTCACTTTTTTATACAATATGCATTTTCCTTGGACTACAGGTGAATGGAATTTGATATATCGAATTCTCCTTTTCGCAATAAGATTCGCAGCAGCTTCTCTGTCCTGATAAAATTCCACGAATACCAAGCTCTTTTTGATGCATTGTGAAGATAAAGAGTGATTTGAGATCATTTATCGCCAGCATTCTCTATTGTCGCTGCTGTCTGAAAAGTTCAGATTTTGTGAGATACAAATTCGCGTGACAACATCTGCACGTAGCCATTTCATACATGCCAATAGTATTAAATATCTAATGGACTATTCCAATAACTTCTGACTGTCTTTGGATTTTAATTTAATTTCTTTGTCCAGTTTTTTAAGACAGTCTTATATATCTTAAAGATCAGAAGGTTAATAAAAGGCCATCTTTCTAATTTGGAATTTTATATTTTTCTCGACGTTTCGAGGAGCACTTTTCCTCTTCTTCAGGAGTTAGACTTAACCATTAATTCTTGAATTCATTGATAATTTGTCATCACTAACTAAATCTTGACATCAGTTTGGTCTCTGACACCATTGACAGTGGTCATGTAAATCTGTTTTTTTGACAAGATTTAGTTAGTGATTAAAAATTATCAACGAATTCAAGAATTAATGGTTAAGTCTAACTCGTGAAAAAGAGGAAAAGTGCTCCTCAAAACGTCGAGAAAAATATAAAATTCCAAATTAGAAAGTTGGCCTTTTATTACCCTTCTGATCATTAAGAAGACTGTCTTAAAAAACTGGGCAAAGAAATAAAATCTAATGGATTATCTTACACTGTGAGTACACTTTCGGCCGTGAAGTGCTTGCAAAAATAACTAACAATAGCACGTTGGAAGATCAAAGAGCTCAAATCTTGTGAAAACATAGCTCAAACCTTGTGGAAAATGAACAGGTACATCTGCTTAATCCGTGAAGTGCAGAAGCCATAGAGCATCGTGACATTTCGTCACGTCAATCTACTTACGTGGTGCCACTGTGTGTACTCTACTCAAAACAAGGGAAGTTGTATCAGACCAACACAAGCTTTCCTCTCGATGACGTGCAGCACTGCAACACGGATTTATGGGCAGCCGAGTCGTAAATTAAGCGCCTGTTTGCGGCTGCTAGTGTTGTCGTAGCCCACACCTCGCTCCGCTTTATGGTCCAATCGTCTAATGGGCTCCGCTATTGAGATTGCTTGGCACTGCTTGGGCGTTGTAAGATTAACGAAGAAGTGAACTAATGTTGTACATAAATAGGGGTTAAAGCCCTGGCTTCTAAAACTCGAGTTCTCGGGTTTAAATTCAACTGTAAGCGGTGGACCTTCGAAGGGCGGGTCCGAATGAGCTGGCTCTAGGCAACAGCTGTTGTTACTGCAGCGTCTCTGACCAGGAAGTCCTAGGGTTCGAGACCCTAAGATGATGTATTTTCGATATGAGATGCGTAGGTGTGTCAAGTTCAACCGCTGCTGTCTGGAGGAAAATTCTAGCGGTCGGGTGTTGATTGATTGATTGATTGTTCGTGATTCCGGACGCGTCAACTACGGAGGTCATTATTCCCGTAAGTGTAGTGCGTGTTTCTTCATCGGGAGGGAGCGGTGATCTTTCTCCGCTGGATGGTGAGATCCGGGGCCGACCTAACGTGATAAGCGGGGTTTCCCCCACCAGGTATCTCCCACCAGCGGGGCACCGCCCCAGCTGGGACAAGCTCTAAGCTCCTGACCGGTCTCCAGGCATGTGTGGTAGCGTAGTGCATGTTAGTGTGTGTGTGTAAAGGGGTGAGGGTAGGACAAGGAAGAGGAAGGAAAGATCGCGCGCGGTCTGTGACCCGTTTGTAAGGTACTGCTCCGGCATTCGCCCGTGTTGATCGCAGAAACCAAGGGAAACTATCGATCAGAGCAGCCAGCCTAACGCTTGTGGACCAACTATTCCATTTTTGAAGGGCGGGTGGGTACCTTTCTCCATAGTACGGATGGTATGAAACGTGCAGAATCTCGAAATCCACCTGAAATTAAATTTACTATTTGATATTCTGCGCAATTTAATTGCACGAATCCAAGTCTTTTTATTTATTAATAACTGGTAGCAATATTAGCATGTAAATCCACTCACAGTACCGGTCATGTGTGATATAACGCACAGTTTAAGTCATGGTCCTTCGAAATTTCTTTTCGGTATTCAAACAATTTTAGATATTTTCTCTTTTTATTGCTTTAGGAAAGACCGGGGCTAGTTATGACAATTTTAATAAATTTAATTTTTGAAGGTGTATGTACCTTAATTTAAAATTTATAATAAATGGAACAAATATAATATTAGTATATTTTCATATAATTGTATTTAAAATACATAAGGTTTTAATGATATATAATAAATTTTATGCTGCAGTGCTCTTTGTCACAAACTGTCCCTCGACGGGGCAAGTTGTGACTGGACTGGGGCACGTTGGGACATATGTAAAAGAAACTAGAATATTGTTATAGTCAAATGTAACAAACGTCATTACTACTGATTCATATTGATTCATTTATATGCTTTTATTTAATCTTAATTTTTTTCAACATCCGAATGGCAGTGAATATAAACATAATGTACTGCATTTTTAGTACAGTTTACACGTGTCCATTTCCTACAAGTTTTACACTGCACCCAGTTCTCTCCACCCTTTGAGCTTTGAAATGGTTCTAAACCAACAAGGCATATACACTCTTCATCTTCGGAGCTCTCGGATATGTCTTTTTTCTTTTTTCGACATTTTAGATCTAGATATTCGCTTAGAAACATAACTTTTTGACAACAAGTATGAATTAATATGAATTTCCGTTTTTATTGCATGTTATTTTGCCATTCATATAAACCAGAAACACATCAAATTATAGCTTAAAAAGTAAGTTTTCAATGATACTAAGTAGTTGAACGTACCTCTTATTTATTGTTGCTATGGTTGACTGGAACAATCCGATAAATTTCTACTTCACTACGTGTAAAATACAAAATGTCCGTAAATAAGCAACGATTCCCGCAGCAACTCAAAGTACAGACTTAGGTTTAAAACGTGCGTAGTTTTAAACGTAGGTTTAAAACGTGCATGTAAACTGAGCTCTGCTGGATCGGTCAGTAAAACCTGTGTCACAACTTGTCCCTGTCACAACTAGCCTCGGTCTCCCCTACAAAGTGCGGAATTTTCGAACACATTTAACGAATTTCTTATGCTTGACGAAAGAAAAACATCGTTTAAACCATATATTTCCTTATGTACTACAAAATGTGCGTTTGATGCATGGAGGTTAAAAAAATTATTGGATGCAACATATAGAAATGCTTTAGCAAAATAATATATTTGTAATAATATGTAATTATTACGAACGTAGATATTCATAACTTCAAGAAGTCTTTCAGTAGTTCTAGCGTTAAAATAATTGGACCAGAAATGAGGAAAAATTGACGCACTCTGCAGATAATTTACTTTTGGGGGGGAAATGAATTCATCTCCTTCGTTTTATATTACATTTGCTTGGCATCAACTGTCTATTAAGCACAGACACATTTACTAAAACACTGATATCAAACGACGAAGTGAATGGCTCAATTTTTAAAAATAAAAATAAATAAAATAGCAATAAAAGTGTATATTCAAATTAATTTTAACATTAACTTCCGTTTTCTAATAGTCGGAGCTCTACCAGATGAAAAGGAAATGGGAGAAAGACTGTCTAATTATTCTTTAGAATGAGCACAAAATCCGTGTATGTCGCAACTAGACTCCAATTACCCATAAGATATTGTGTTCGTATATTTCGAAAACATTAAGAATCTGACAGGTGTTTTTTTACTTCTAATGTCCCCTATTTCCTGTGAAATATTAGATTAGAGTGTACAGGCATTGTACAGAAATGGTTGGAAATAAGAAACGACTGGTCTGCAAACAATGGAAGCTCGAGCACATACTGTTCACGCAAACCTCTCTGTTTTCATAAACTTCCTCTAAAGCCTGATGGAAATTGTCCTTTCCTTCCTAGAATGAAATATCCTCTGCAAACCAGAGGAGGGTGGAAGTGCCCAAACTGCCAGCGTAATAAAAATTAAAAATATTTCTTTTAACGTCTGATCAGCTCGTTCGCGATTATGTAGTTTCTAAATTCACAGGAGTCTTTTAGTGTTCATTATATTAATAATCTAAATAAAAGCCATTTTGAGAGATATTTTACATTCTCGTTATCATGAAAATGATCTGAACATTTCGTAAGAATAATTTCGTTTAAACTTTCAAGTGATGTTATTAGATTTGTTTTGGGTTGTTCGTTTGTTGAATGTTCATTTCTCGACGTCCTCCTCCCCTCAAAAATGTCTTGCTACAACGATTCCCTGGATCTGCAGACACCTAGTTGTCCTCGAGATATAAATTTTGTATTGCCAGAAAGGTACCATATGTCCCCCCTGGAAAACTATTAAAAAGAGATGGAAAACAAAAAGTCTTTATATAAATTATATATGTGTATATTTATGTATTATATATATTTTTATAAAAATGTAAATATATAATTGTATAAAAATTACATCTAAATTATTTCTTCTTCAGAATTAATTTTTTACCACTTGATTGAATGATTGAAAACATTTACAACCACTAAAATTTCTTTTAATGTATCCAAAATTGCCGTTTACTTACAAACTCATTTGAATTTTAATTAAACCGATGGCGAATGACAAGAAACAAAGAGAAAAACAGGAGATACCAAACACGACACTGAGGGTTTCTTGAACAAATACAACTCTTTCTGCTTTTGCCTGCTGCGTTCCAAGTCAAATGCGATGTCACTATACGTAAGTGCTTACACTCGATTGAATCATACAATAGCGGCACCATTTATCAATGTTAAGAACGGATATCAAGTTCCTTTGTCGTCTCAGATTTGATTTATTCCATGGGTTGGATGTCAGCTGTCGGCATATTGCATGACGACTTTGGTATCTGTGACATTAGATAGTAAATTCATAACCCGCAACCTAATAGTAGATGGAATTATTATAGAACAATTTATTATTAGTATAACTGTTGGAAATGTAGATACTTTTTTCAATAAAGTATGAGACACTGATGTTGTCTGGTATCAATGTTTTATTTACAGCTGAAAGATCTTTTTCGATAGCTTAGCTATCATCATCAGAGCTATCTGAAAAAACATACAAAATTTTGAAAAGATAGTTGCATTACAAAAGGTTATTAACAAAATTAAGTTTTCGTAAAAAAATTGTTGGTAACAGATGCGTAAGCAAACTGGATCGTTACCTTACAGCCTCAGGGCGGAAAACGAAGTTCTGCAGATATTTTTGCGTGCCTCTCACTTGATAAATAAAACATTGATACCAGACAACATCAGTGTCTCTTACTTTAGAAAAATTCAGTTTTCCCTCCCCCTGACGGCACATTGCTAGCGAGTTCGCTTTCCATTCCGCGACCATTGGTTCGATCCCAGAGATCCGCAAAATTAACTGTCGCTCTTCATTGCCATATCTCACTCCATTTAACTGATGGATAAGGTAAAAGCATCTCGCAGGTAACGAGAATGCCAATAAATTGCGGAAGAGTTTGAGGCCTACTTCTTGTGGGTTCTATCCGGAGCCCACGGCCGTCAAGGCAGGAACGCCGTGACAGGGCAATAGGTTATAAGACTGGAATGTCCTAAGTACATACATACAAAATTCTAGTGACAAATAGGAAGATATTAGACAATAATAGCTACGCTAATAATGTGCTGTTTTTGACAAATAATGAAAGTGAATTTAAAAAACGTAGTGTTTTTATGAATGTATGACCTTCTAAATAAATTTAGTCGAAAAGTAACTCAACGAAACCAGTATCTTTATTTTAACATTATACTGTAACGTACTTCAATTTTGGCATTATTATTTTATCTTAATCTTTTCAAAACTTATCAAACGTCACATTTAGTCGTGGGTTCTGACATACAACATTAATCGTCTTACCTGTTGCATGCATACGAGTAATTCTATATAGAATTACGATTACTGGAAGTTCTGTGGAAGAAAAATCTTATTATTGCACTGATGTCAACTACAATGTATTATCAACTTTTCTCTTTCAAAAACAATCAAATTGAACATTTGTTACAATTATTTTAAACAGTATTCGAGATGTCTTTAATTAAATGATTGAACTTTCTCTCCGAATACATAAATGTACCGTACGGTCTTTCGGAAATATTGTAAGCGGAAGTATTGTTCTTCTCGGACAATTTTTTTCTGAAATGGTCCCACGTCCGGTGCTGTCCAGTTGATGTCTATTTTTGGCTCAGTGCCCGAATAAATTCCGAATACTCCTCGGAATGTCTCTGATTATTTAATCTATTAAATAATTTAAATTATACCGACGCGACTGGCCCTCGCTAGGTTCGGGTGAACCTCTGCCGGCAAATATCTCACTCAACTTATTAATATTTTTCTACCCAGCTACGAAGCTATCCAAACATAAACCCTTCGGAAAATGCGAAGCCTTTTTAGATTAAATGAACTAAATTTACTTTAACACGCGAAACACATGAATCACGATTACAATTTACGATTGATATACTTCTGAATTTTAATTCTACACTATGTCAATCTGTAAAGATAAACCATCAACTATTCGCCTCAATATCTTTACCAAATAACCCAGATTACAATGAAAACTAACATTGACTCATACCGCTTATCATTTGATGTTCACAGCTCCACTGTTTTATGAGAGTGGGAAACACTCCACAAAACCAAGACTTCCAAAGCCTACTTCACGTTTATAGCATCTTATAACAACCGGGCCTTGATGAAACGACATGGTTTATTGCGCCTTGACATGAAACAGGGAATCTCTATATTTATTGCCACATTGCCTTAACATCGTCTATTTTTTGTCTCCGTATACGTATGCCCCGAATACATATGATTTCCTTGTAATGGCAGGCTTGATACCATTATTTTCATGCCAAATACCGTGGAGTCTTTTGGTATATCACAATACTGACGTTTCATCATCCAATAAAGGAACCGAATCAAATGGTTTCGGTTTTTAGAATATCATCAACATTTCGTGTTTTCGATGGTTTCGTTTGGTTTCGCTGTGTTCACGATTCGTTTGACTCATAGTATAAACTAGAGATCTGCAAGGCGTGCGGCATTTGGTCTCTCGTAATCGCTCGAGCATTTCAGTCCTCTAGTGCCGTGCCTTCGAGCATCAAGTGCTCACTCGCAGTGGGCTGGTTCACAGGCCCACGGCGGCGGGGTCGGGGAGCGCAATATGATCGGTCGCGTTTACAGTGTGCCGTAGCATCAAAAGCAAATTAGAGAATTATGAAAGTTTACAATCGGACCTGGAGATGGACCTGGAGATTACCGCCTGGAGATGGCGCCCAAAAACACAAGAAGAAATCTAAAAAGGAGAAGAAAGAAGGATAAGAGGAAGAGGCTTCACACATTGTTTGTGAAATCGCAAAGACTTTCTTTAGATTTCAGAAGTTTGTAAACGAACATCATTTTTTTCCGCGGGAAACCAGAAAAACATTACATTTTCAGATGCTTTTGCGACCTTCATTTCTTTTATCGGCGACACATGTTTGTTTTTTAAATACTGGAAAACGAGTAACGGTGAAAAGTAAAGTGAAAAAACCTAATTCCGATGGCAATCTGTAATGTAATTTAATGCACTGCAATTAATTCATCTGCAGTCTCATTTTAGGTTTTTAAAAGTAAAATAGACACAAATAGGCATTAATGTTGAAATAGGCTCTTTTATACGCTATACAAATGACGATTTTTAGTTCAAATACACCTAATATGTATATATAAAATTTCATTTAGAACAAGGTACCCAGGAACAAGTCATGGTTTTTACCTAAAAATCAGTGGTCTAGCTATTAGTACTGTTATGAAGATTTACTGATGGGTTAGGGCAGTTTTGCTCCTAGCCTTTCATTTAAAGTTCCCAAGAGACTCTTGTACAGAACTGGCTTATACAAAGTTTCCTTCTTGTTAACAGCGTGGCAAGGTGCTTGATATTTTTCAAAGAGTGGGTATTTTCGTTTCGTCAGCGCATCGTGAGATATGAAGAACAAGGCCATGGGAACAGCGATGACTTATGTGCTGGAAAATATATTAGAATAAAACATCGGGTTGCGAAACGGAACTACTTTCGTACCAACAGAATATTCTTGCAGACTTTATAATATCTTTTCCCCCACGGTTTGCATTAGAAATTTTTTTTCAGAGATGTTCAAAATTAAAAATAAAAAGATGTGAAACACTAGAGGTGACATGACAATACAACTGGGCCGATAAAAATTCCCATATTTATCAAACCCAACCTTCCTTTTTCCTTGATTTGAAGGGCTCGGGGCAGAGACAAGAAAAGCAACACTAACCGCGGGAAGTCTTCCGCTATTCTTAAATGTTAATATTTCGGTTTTGGTGACAAAGTGGCTTTTTTGTTTTTACATAAGTCTTCTCTATATATAAAAGTGGATGTTGGTGTGGATATATGTAAGAGCTAAACACCGACACCGTGAGACCAATCTCCATGAAAGTTGGCGCTTCTACATGTTTTTTTTTTTTCACCGAGAAAGTTAATGTGCTGTTAAATCTGTTGTAACTTTACTACATGGCGCTGTGGAACAAAGCTAAATATTTACGTCATTCTAGTACATTGTTGCTGGTCCGGCGCTTCCCGATATTACCTCACCTGTTCAGAGATATGCAGCAAATGTGTATGAGAAGGACAGAGAGCGGCTAGAGACAGACACACAGGGACAGGGTGAGGGAGGGAGTGACAGTGAGAGGGGGACGGGAGGGGGAAGAGGGAGATGAAGGGCAGAACAACGTCTGCCGGGTTTTCCTAGTGTTCATATATACGAAGGGCATGGGGAAGTAACAAGCAACGTATTGACCAAAATCGAGATGTTAACATTTAAAAATAGAGGGAGACTTCTTGTGGAAATGGTGTGTCTTATGTTACCGTTCTAAGCACTTCTTATGAACACTTCAAAGAGTGAAAATCATAAATGAGGTATCCAGAAAAGGATTATGGACTCCCTGGCAGGGAGAAACGAATAGTTTTCCAGCAGGGAATATCAGTATCTTTATGGCGAACGACTCCCGGCACTCTCCTTTCCCCATCTCTCAGTTGTTTTTTAATTCTGATAGATTCGCTTGGATTTTCACATTTTAATTTTGGGCATCATAGTTTCAAAAAACTGTTCATGGTTTCCGAACTCCACGCACAGGTTAGTTTTAATTGATTCTTGAAAACTTTTTACGATTAAAATTTTCTGCCGTAAATACTACTACAGTATTCTACAACGAAATTTTCAGAATATATTGAAACTGTTCTAAAATGATTATAATATAATCTTCTCTTCATGGCCCCCGCGTTGGGCGTACATTTGAAACGGTTCTGCATATTCACATTAATAATTATTTATATTATTCGTGCTCCTTGTTATTCAACATTTGAAACGCGCCTCAAATTCTAGTAATTAATTAAATTTCATTTATATGCTACAATTAGGGCGTCCATTTATGATATTCCTACTTTTACTACTGATATTAATAATAATAGTATTTCTTCGTTGCCCTGCTATGCTCAAAAACTCTCTCTACGTTAAAATATTAACAACTTCATTTTCAAATACAATCATGGGTTTTCGACAATATTCCTCACCTTACCTGCTGCATATGGACGTGTAATTCTATAAAAAATTACGAATCCTGGAAGTTCTATGGATTTAAAACTATTGAATTGATGGCAACTACTATTAATGATCAGCCTTTTCTTTTATCAAGAAATCAAATTTAACATTTTTACGGCATTTTTACAAAATTCTAAAGAACTCTTGAAAGTGGTAATTAAATTTTTATCTTTACAACATTAATATATCATACGATTTTGGAATAAAGTTCGTAAGCTTACTATAATAACTTCTCGCATGTCATCGGGATCGACGTAATTCATGAAATGTCTTCGATATAATATCCCAGTTATCGAGCTCTTGAGTATTGTTAGAATAAATTACAAATGTCCCCGGAATGTCCTCGACTATTTCTTACTTCATATAATTCATTGATTTCTATCGAAATTATTTCTCGTACCCGACTGACCCTCTTTGGTCTTCGGGTAAAACCCCTATGCGCGACTATTTTCAGCCGACTATTTAAGAATTCCTCCCCAATTACTGTTGATTAAATCATCTTGAAAATACGAATTCTGACTTAAATCTCAAATTTATTTCAACAAAAATCACAATTATAATTTAATATTACTAACACATACGAACTATCATCATGCATAATGTTACACTATCAACACTAATGATCACTTATCTACATCAATACCATTTACTAAGAACCCCAGACTATGCTGAAAAGTAACATTCGCTTGCACACCAATTGCTTATATGTGACCAGGTCGGCAGAGTTTTGAGAGCCTAAATATTTCTAACTTCCCGCATGATTACGACTATACTTCAAACTTATAGCATGTAATGCCTATGACATGCTAGCATGTAATGTGACGCGCAACAGCAGTACGCTCTCACATCAAACATGGAATCTTGAACTGGTTGATTCATTGCCTTAACAACGTCTATTCTTTGGATTCTAAACGTTCTGTATGCGTACAATCTCCACGTAACTGCAAGTTTGAAGTAAATGTTCCCATGCAAAATATCGTGGGATCTTTTGGCTTATCACAGTATATTTTGTGACATGAACTTTTCAAAACATTCAATCTTTATTTCGTGAAGTGAGATCAAGATAATTAATTAAAATAGTTTGCACTTAATGGAAAAACCGTAATTATCCAAACTGAAGAAATGGATGCCTGTAGTTGACGTAGGGTTTTATGAAGCTCTTTCGAATTTGTGAACTCTCGAGCTTCTTTATTATTTTGTGACATGCAGAACCAGAAGATTCTATCCGAATGCAAGGTTTCAACATTTTATTTATAATACATAACCATTTCATGCCATTTCAGGATACATTTTTAATGACCTAACACGAAACTTGTGGTCTTCATTTTGTAATATTTTGGATACACGTTTTATTCTTTTCAATTCCTATATTCATTCACAAGCAGAAGTTTCTTGAATATTTTTCTTCGACAGAAATATTCGTTACTCCCCCCACGGCAGACCTGACTAACGCCCTCTACATTCGAAATCAATTGTGTCGATTTTTGCTGATTATTTATCAATTTCAAGAAAAGAATTTTATTAAAAAATGAGTGTGTTAACTTTTCCCCGATTGGTAGTGTCTTCTGTATGTAATTAATTACATTGATTCTGCAGCTGTTGATAACACACCAATTCTAGAAAAGTGATTCTCAAATTTATTATTCAAGGACGTAAGGGAAGAACTTCCTTATGTCTTTGAAAAGGAGCTCATTTCTGCGGCGGGCCAAGTGTCAGTTTTCAGGTCGCGGTGCGGTAACACACCATGTTTGGTGCCGCACTATACGGTTTGTAATTCATTTTTTTATGGATATTAATTGGTCTTTTGAATTATTTTGTGGTGTTTACTCTGGGTTAATTCGTCTGTAACATTGTTTAGAACTAAATTCCTCACAATAATTTAGAAGATTAAAAAAAGAATTCTTATTATTGTAAAATAAATTTTCTTGTTCCAACTATCTTTGTTTAAATAATAACTCGTGCTTGTTTTAAAACAGATTCTTTATGGTATATCAATATTATGTTTACCATTTTATTGTTATCTTTTGTTTTTCACTGCAGCTTGAAGATGGAGATACATGATTCCCCGAAACGTCACTATTAGGATGATTAGGTTCATTAAAGAACAATATAAACAATTTATATTACAATTATAATTAATAAAAAATTGTATAAAAATTATAATTAAAATTAAAATAATATAATTATAACATTAATCGTCGCCAATAATCAAATAAAAAACTTATAATTCCTCACGTATTCTTTGCATTGCATCTAAAGGAGTATTCCCTTTTTGAACATTTTAGCTGACATGAAAAATATATTATTTTTAAAATAATAAAGACGGGGAGGGGGTACCCGATCAGGAATTGGGTCGCTCCGGAATGCATAATGAATTTGCTTCAATTTGCTTTTGCTTACCCCAACACAACCACGCCACAAACACGGTAAAGCTTGCCACTGCCACCGCTACCGCCATCGCCATTGCCGCCTCCGCCGCCATCGCAGGCGCAGAAGACGTGACTCACCTGCCTCGTTAAAAAGTCTTGGAGTAAATAAGTGCCTCTTCTCACGTCGCCACTGAAGCGCGCTTCCGAACGCCACGGATGGTGCAAAAACGATGGTTTAAAACAGTGGTGTCAAGGCCTCCTGCTGGTGGCAATGGCACACCTCACGGCACCGTGCCATACCACGAGCTTCTATGCGCCACTAACGTCGGTACAGGAAACTATTAGTAACCCCGCCGTTTTACAATAGTGTTGGCGTTGTCTCTTGCGGCGGGGTAGTGAACTGCGTGGAGAGGCGATTTCGTCGTGGCGCTCGTGCCATCGACCTTGTCAAGACGGGTTTAAGGTATATGTCTACTAAAAAGTGCCCAAAAATGATGGGATTTTTTTTCATACTGAAAGTGTCATTTATTACACTTTCTTGTGGTGAAATCCGTTTTTTCGTATCTGCAATATTTTCGGAGACACAGTAAATCGTTTCCAAAATGGAGTCGCCGCCACGCCCCCTTGGATGAGTCAATGCCCTCTTATAATTGCAACTAGTAATTGCGAAGTAAAAAAAACCTACTCTAGATATTCAACAGAAACACCAGAGGACAAAACTAGGAGGAGTGAGGAAGGAACAGGAAGAGGGAAGACAAAGAAGGGGAAAGAGAAGGTGTAACTTATGCTGCAGGAGCACTGGAGGTATGCAAACTTCCATTACTTCTCCTGGAAAGTTCATTTTCCTTGCGTAGTGATTAACGAAAAGCATCGTAACTCAGGAACTAACAGAGTTGTAACAGATATTTACACGATTCTTTCTGTATTGTAGAGATTATTTTCACGTTCTTATGTGAACCACATGTAATATTCCACTAAACCGCATTTGAAGGCATGCATTCGGAAGAAAGTAAAAGAAAATAAATCCAAAATACTTTTTTATAATTTAGAATTTTTTAACTCTTTAAAATTTTACTTCTTACAAAACATTGAGGTTTATATAATACAACAGTTATTTCTTTCTTTTCTGGAACATGATTTATGAACATATGTTAAATATTAATTGAGATATTGTGTCAGAAGTGAAACACTGTAAAATCTCGTTTAACTGAAAATGTAATTTTTATAATAACTTATGGGATGTTATTTTAGGTTTCCTGCATCTACATTAAAGTCATAAAATGAAGAGCTGAAGCTAAATTTATAAGGAATTTTTGCTTTGAGTAGACATATACCTTAAGTGGAAGCTTTCCCGCGTGCGGGGGGTTGGCGCTGCTGTGGCGTTCGGTGGCGAACTCGAGCCACCAGCAGCGCGGAAGGGCGTTCGTGCTAGCAGAACACAATTTTTAAATGGTGGTCTTTCCACAGAGGCACCGGTCGCGGCGCTTTACCTGCTGCGTCTCTTCGTTCGTCGTCGGACTCACGAACCCTTCTCCTTCCAAGGCGGGTGGTGGTGTGGTGGTGCGGTGGTGCGGCGGTGGCGGCGTGGGAAGGTCTCTGTCGCCTACGGGAAGCGCGCTGCAATGGCAACGTGGGAAGGGGCCCTAAGAAGAAAGACCCAGACAGCCCGGAAAAGAGCGAATTCGCTCGCTGGGCCGTGTGCACACTAGTCATTGGAACAGGAAACTTTCTGATCACTTAAGAGGCACTCGGGATAGAAGAGTGTTTCCCAATCGTATACACTTCAAGGGCCACATCTGACACCTTTAATATGGTTGCGGGCCGTCTTTTCATTACTGGGGCAATCCACGCCTGACTTCCCCGATCTGTTGATCACGACAGTTTCCCGGCTGCTCTGAAACGAGGGGGGAATTTCCATCCCCCTTCCCCATGCGTAATGTCAGGCCGTACCATGCATAACGCAGCGAAACATGGAGATTATTTTGAACTTACCAGAAAAAATACTGTGTATGTATAAACAACCTGAACCATAGCTGAACCATAATTTCATTGATCCGTAATTCAAGTAAATTGTAATGTAGATAGTGTGGTGTGTTATAGATTAAGTGAAGTGCAGTGTAGTGCCGTGCAGTGGAGAGGTAAGATACATCAATGAGTTGTATGGCATAACCGAAGAAAGATATGGTGAATGTGAAGTGAAGTGAAGTGAAGTGAAGTGAAGTGAGGTGAAGTGTAGTGAGAAAGTGTGTGGGGAATAATTCGGATGTTTAAAGAGCTAACTTAGGAAATTCCACATTATGATTCTGAATTTAAAAAAATTGTATAATCATGTATCTACGTTTATGTATGTTTATGATTATGTCTATGTATATCTTTGCATGTATACTATGTGTAACTAAGTGTTTGTTTCTTTATCTAAATGTAGGCATGTATAATAAGTAGGTGTGTGATCGGTTATGTGTGAACATGTGAGTGAGCATTCATGTATAAGAATGTGTATGTATGTATGTGTATGTGTGTATGTATGTGTATGTATGTACGTGTAAGCATGAATGTGTGTATGTACGTGCACATTTTTAAAAGTATTAATAATGTTAACGGTTGGTTTTGAGGGTCTAGAGAAATCTATTGTATTGTTCCATCCTTTGACGTAGTATTAGTTGTAATTTATTTTATTGTGTTATATTGTAAATGGTTTTTGTTAATTGCAAATGTAGATGTGTTGTAAAGCTACAGACGTATGGTTACCACCTGGCAATCAGCCAATTGTAGCCTAATAAATATATTATATATTATTAACCTGTTTTTACATAAAGGGGGTGTTGAACAGGGCCGAGCCCAAGCGCACAATGTTCTCAACCGACATGCAGGGGACTTTCACTTGTACTAACATCCTTTCGCGGGCCGCAATAAATGACACCGTGGGCCGCTAGTTGGTCAACTCTGATATAGACCATTTGGTGTCATACACCCTATAGTGCAGGGCCGTCAGACGAACGAGCGCGCGAGTGGCCTTCGCAAAGGTTTGGGGCACGCGGCGATATCAGCTTAGCGAAGTCACTCGGTCACATGCGGGAAGAAGGGGTGAGAAAACTTCATACGAATGCGGCGAGTTGGGTCAAACACACCGGTTGGTACACCATAAAGAGACATTAATTTTGAAGAACTTTTAATGGAAATTGACATGTAAACAGAAACTGCAGTTACTCTAGCATTGATCGTTACACCAAGGAAACATTAACGCACGTTTCTACTTGGTGTTACATAATGCAATATAAGAGAACTATTAACTCTCATTACAAATAACTCAAAAGTATATTTGTAAAAAAATAAATATAAACCAAAATGTATACTAAAGCTAAGATAAATATTATCATAATTTCAGAAAAGTACTGACACTATTATTGAAAATAAGATGTAAAGAAATACGATGTGCATATTTTTCGTGTGAAAATGCACGTAATAAAAGCACTTAAAAACTTATAGAATAATGATGAATATAGACCGGAAAAATAGGTAGAATGAAACGTCAAAAAAACGTACATAAATATGTAATGGAAACAATAAAAATGAAATAAGTATGTAAAATCGGATACATTATGTAATCTTACAATACACTAATTTTAAAACAGTTTTACCTAATACAAAATTGCATTTATGAAAATTTCCCTAAACATTTTAAAAAATAATACAATCGTTTTAAAAATCATTTGGAGAGCACACGTTGATGCACATTTTGCACCATACAAGAGCCCATTCGAACTGAAACTTATTATATGTACATCTTTTTGCGTCCCGCCACGACTGCCTTCTGTGCATTCCTGAGAAATCGGAGCGCGGACTTCCCTTGGCCGCGGGCACTGCATGCCCTAGCAGAGCGCAAAAGCGCTCCGAGCACGTACATGCTCCGTTATACCGCCCTGCTATAGCGTATGGCACTAACCCTATGAACCTACTTCCCTATCCTTTTCCACACACGGTTGAATAAATAAATGATAGCGACGAGTGTGGTTGACAATGTTTATTGGCGAAACATTTTCGCTCCCATGTAATAGAAACTATCTGCATCAAAAGACGAGCTGTATGTTTGTTTTTTTTTCTTCCTTCATAACCTCCAAATCCTGACTCCTCTCGCACCTAGCGAAATGAGAGCTCAAGAATGCGCGCGTGACTCTACACCGGTGGAGCAATTCTGATAGGAACTACTCGATTGGGTGGTTTTGTATCGCAAAAGGTGATTGTGATGTCTGCGACCGCAAATTGTGTGTTACGTTCTTCCAAGGTCAGAGTTGGGCAAAATACTTGAAAAAAATATTTCAGATACAAAATACTTCCTCAAAAGCATTTTAGATACCAAATACAAAATAGTTCCATAAAGTATTTTAGATACATAAATAGTATTTTAAAATACTTTTGGAAATACAAAATACAACCAATAGTGATCCAATTTCACAATTTATTTTTCAAAACTTGGTTATGATTTACAGTTGTATATATTTGGACAAGTTTCCCTTCAACACTACTAGTTTTTCACTGGCACTTATTGAAGAAGCCAGATGTTAAACTTGTTTGTTTTAACTTCTTCGCATTAGTATCACAATTTTCAGCGCTGTTCATTTTCCTCCTAGGTGAATTTGATCTACTAGACCAGGGATTTCCCACTTGCAGGACCTCAAGGACCACAACTAAAACCTTTAACATGGTTGCGAGCCATATTTTCATTACTCGGGCGCTCCACATCTCATTTCCACGTATTGTTGATCTCCGTAAATTGCCCGTCTGCTCTGAAACGAGGGGGGGGGGGAGAATCAGGCCTTACCGTGCACAGCGCAGGGAAACACTGGGATGATTATGAATTTCTGAATTTACTAGACAAAAATTCTTAAATCTAAACTTAATCTATTTTTACTTTCTCGTTACCGCTTACGCAGAAGAGAGAAAGTTATGTAATACTTCGCGAAACAATGGCGAATTTTCGTCAGAAAAACTCTTACTTGAGGGTCCTAGTAACGAAAAAGTAGATAAATCCCGTTGCTAAACATAGAAAAAAATCCTTTAACACGTGATGTTGCCAGAGTCCATTTTTTGTGAGTCCTTGACGGCAAAACGTCTGTCCGTAGTCCGTCTGTCCAACCGTCCGTGAACAACGCTAGTGGCTAAACCGTTCAGTCGATTTTCTCCAAAACTGATATTCCCCAATCGATCTGGCTGATTCCGCGGCTTCTTGAATATGAAATCGATATTTTATTTTTGGGGGTATTTTACCTGAATCCACAACAACATTTTCAAAATTTTCAAAACAATGGTTTTTTTATTAAATTTTAATATAATATTCAAAATATAGTATTCCTCGTAAATAAACTCGTATTTTTCGAAAATTGCAAAAGTTCACAATTTTTTCGGCGTCTTCCTACAACTACAATTATGAAGATGGGGATTTTTTGCCTTAATAAAATCTGTTCCTTAAAGATAGATTTTGAAGTAAGGTCCTGTACAATTTTTCGGAAATTTGAGCATTTTTCGCGTAATTTTGCGTGAAAGTTCGAGCGAGAAAGTACGTGCTGTCTTAGCATCACTAGTTACTTAGGTGTTGACCCCCACAGGGCGCGTGCGCTTGCCGCACAATGATCTCGCCCGACTTGGATGCAAGGGACTTCCACTTTTGACTATCGACCTTTCGCGAGCCTTAATAAATGGCACAGCGGGTTGCCAGTTGGACAACCCTTATCTCGACCAATCATTTTCATAGTTTCCAAATCCACTTATCACACCGGGATGAATTCTCTAAATGTGTAAAGAAATTGTGTCGTTGTGAAAAGAATGACCAGTGAAAGTCTCAGTCTGTTGTACATCATTCTGTGCATTTAGAATTTATAATATTACTTATTATTATTAGCTTCAAATGTGTCTTAAATTCTGTGCTCGCATTGTAAGAACCACTTATTGTCTGAGACTTTCCCTTTTGCACCTAACTCTTCAATAATAGTATTCTGTTCTATATCTGTTCTACCAGAACAGAATATTTTGATGGTTTATGAAATTCCACCCTTGATTTATCGTAAGATTGGCTGTTTAAAGGGCGTAAGCACAAGCTTTTAACTAGTCTGCCCAATTCCCTTCCAAACAGTTATGCATAATATGACAATATAATGTAACGTCTGTTAGATGGTCTCCAAAATCAGTTAATCCATGTCTTGAATTGACTCCAGAAATAAATTTCCTTCAGCTTACTTGCTTCGAAATATAAAAAATCCGTGTTATTGACCTTTGTGTTATTCAGATTTAATTGTATATTGAAATTTAAATTTGCAACAGTGGATCAATAAAAGTATTTTTGTATTTCGTCTATATTCTAATATGTATTTTGGATACAAATATAAAATACATATTTAAATATGTACTTTCGATACAAAATACAAATTACAAAAGTATTGAAAATACGTATTTTAAATATATGTATTTTCGATATTGCCCAACTCTGTCCAAGGTTCAGTGTCAGTCCATCTTGCTTTCGTAGTTTATGCAAAAGATTTAGCGTCGGTATAGAACAAAAGTTACAGATCTCAAAATTCATCATTTTTAGTAAAGTGAAAAATGGGGAAGGTGTTATTTTTTAACTCGTTATTCCCGCTCACGAATAGACTCCCGATGCCGTGAGATCTGAGAACAAGTCCGAAGAACGACAATCGGGAAGTCGCAAGAGGGTATACTTATTCTGTATTTTGAACGCGCGTAGTTGATCTTCGCCGTTAATTTCGTCAAAATGGCTTACTTTAATTTCTTGAAATTTTGTGAAGTTTGTTTCACTGAAGAGATATGTTTCTTCAAGAACTTATTGTTGAGCACAACCAAAGAAAGAAAGAGTAAGAATTACCAAGCAATTAATATTAATTTAGTTGTGAAGAATTTGTGGAGACGATAGAGTTGCAAGAGATATAAAATATTTTCAAGGTACTGAGGAGCAATTACTCACTATTCGATAACTTCCAAGTCAGTTTCTTCATTTAATTCTGTAAATACGCTTTCTTTTTTCATAACAGACTGATTGGCAACAAATTATTCTGACATGAAATGCTTTCAAAATGATGCGTTTGGCATAATCTAGTTGTCTTATGTCAATCGCATAGGCCGAAGGCCGGAGCCTCATCACCAACTTGGGGACGTGTAGCGAAGAATCAACTGCGCCCCGTAAGTTTAATCCTATTCGAGAAACGTACGTTTCTGCGTCCGTCCGTACGTTTGTCCGTGACTCAAGGTTCCCCTTCACCAATCGAGACAAATGAGGTGTCATTCGACGCGTCTCGGTCTCGTGATGGGAATGATTTGTTTTTGGACCTATCCAGAAGTTTCTGAGAAATTCCTCCAAAAACAATTCGATTCTAGCGCTGGAGTGCAAGCCACGTACCTCAGCGCCTTCGCGTTGGAAGACGCCACAAGCAGCTATGAAGGCAACTAAATGTGATCCGAAAGAGGCGATGAATGACAGGTCGCTATCTCTGTATTGCTCGGATGATTGAATATCTCGGACGCCATTGTTTACAGCATGAGTAAAGGGCTCGGATTATTTGAAAGAGAAAGGTTCATTATCAGCGTTGCCACCTCGCAAGATAATTATCGTTTTATAGAAGAATGTTCTATGTGGCATATACGATAGTGCTAAGGGGATAATAGTAGGATAATTTCGCCTACAAAAGTATGTTCAAATATAAATCAGAATGGAACGGTATGTTGTAGAAAAGGAGCTTTCAGATGCATTTTTATATTTTTGATTATTTAATTTTAATTCTTAATAGATTATATTTTACCTACCATGCCCCAGAATGAAAGAACCAGGCAACTGTGTTTTAAGTATCTTTTTATTCACAACTTGCATGGGAGACTACTATATATTTATAGTAGGTTATAGGACACCATTTTCTGCATGGTTCAGGCTGTGGTTCTCTACGTTCTCGCGATTGTAATTCGATTCCTTCCCGTGGAGCAGGATCGGGATATTCGCCGAAAACATTTACAAACTGAATACGTTTTCTGAAGATGAAATAGTTATTTTGAAGAATGAGAATGTTTGAGACGTGTCACATTCCGTGAACACTTACGGTTAGTCAGGAAGTAAAAGAATGCGAGTAACTAGAATATTGTGATGTGAACACAGTGCTGAGCGAAGTCAAACTCTACATTTCCTTGTTGTCCTTCCCCCAGGTGCAAAACCAAGCTAATTTAATACAATAAAATAAAATATACATTATAATAACTTGAGCATAGATTAATAAAGCCGTATTATGTATTTCCTCGCATTGTAGTTCATTTATAATTAGTGCTTTCAGCTCTTTTAAAAAACTTCTTCAAATGTCCAATTTGGCGAGTAATTTTTGTTGGCTTTAGCGCAATTTATTCTTTGGTTAAATATGGCGAGGTGATGCATAACTTTACTTTGTTTCTTATACATTATGAATGAGGCTATCACCCAGAAAAAGATGTGTAATTTTTAATCTCCCACCAATTCTGCATCCAAGGCCATCCATCCTACATTCTTAGGCCCTATCTTCCCTCTCCGCGTGCGGGACATAGACGAGAAGATACTTAATTCGTAAGCACCTCACCCCGCCACTTAATGCTCCCACTCCCCTTCTCCTAACCCCGACATTCTTGCTACCCTACCTCCTCCTCTCATCTAACCCATTTCCTACCCCTGGATTCAGCAACCCTCACTACGCTCCACTGCGCCTGTTGGCTGTTCGCCAAAGTTAGTCCTTACCAGTGTCAAACGAATTCGCTCATTGTAATGGGAGGGAGCACTTCCAGCATGACTGCTTCTCAGCACTGGGAAGGACAAAAATAATCCTATATATAGTAATCGGTAACCTCACTCCGTGTGTCCGTTCGTTACGGTTAAAGAATTTTCAAAAAACTGTTAAGTTTCCGAGAAATATTATATGACATTTTTTATAAGTACATGTATTCATAAATGTGAATGAACTAATTGCTGCTAATGTAACTGCATATGAACTAATTGCTGCCAATGTAAATATTAACGAGAGTGACAAATAATTTTTTTTTTGAAATTTTTGAAAACACAAAAGAATAGAGTAATATGACGTTTATGTCATCTCATAGAGTACATTAGTCACTATCCTTACTAAAAGTTTAAAATGAAGTTTGGAGCTGTTTTTGAGAAAAATTTTGTTTTTGTATTTTTTAAATCTCACATATTACAATCAATAGTGCGCGAAAACGACTAAAATTTTCAAAAATATGCATGACCTTAATGAAAGAACTCACTCTGGAGAACACATTTTATTTCAAGGAAAAATCTTCAATTTTGTAGTTGGAGGAAGACGCCGAAAAAATTCAAACTTTTGCAATTTTTGAAAATTCAGAGTTAACTGTGAAAATCGGATCTATAGCACCTTTATACATGTATTTTACTGCATTCTTACAAGAAATTTAAAAAAATTGGTGCCGTTTTTTCAGAAAATTTTGAAAATGTCCTTCATGTAAAATACTCCAAAATTTTGAAGAATGTTTTTCAAAATCGATGCATCTCGAGTGGAACCAGTTCGACTGGAGATTATAAAATTTGGAAACATTACTACGTATGGTTTAGGCGGTAGTGATGTTCACGAATGAACGAACAAATGGACGGACGGTTTGCTGTCAATAGATTTTTCGGAATCAAGGACCCACAAAAACAGGGATTCTGGCTGCACCACGTGTTAGAGGATTTTCTCTCTTAATTTATCAACTGGATTTATCCACTTTTTCGTTATCAGGGCCCGGTAATTAATTTTTTTCTGCCGAAAATCCTCCATTTTTTCGCGCAGCATTACATAACTTTCCCTATACAACGTATATTACTAACGTATACGGGAAAGTAAACGCCAAACTTACGTCAGTATCTTCAAATTTAAAGTGTTACATCATAGAAAACTAAATTAGTAAATTTCCTGAGTGGTTTACAATAAACTGGCACAAATCGTTTCCCGATACCGGAAACTATTTTAGAAGATGTGGCCAACATGTGCATGGCGAATTTCATTATAAAAACGAAATGATATTCAAATTAAATTTTATAATTGGACTGATTTTTTGTAGAAAATCATTCTGTAGTAAAATATTGTTGTGTAAATATCTTAAACTACCATTTGATAACAATAACCCATTACATTTAATTTCATTACTTTCGTAACTTTCATTTAGTTTTGTGAGTTTTTATTAATTTTATTTTTTAAACATAAAATTTTTAATTACATTATTTGATGACCTTTCCTATTATAGACTAATGCATTTTCTTATCATGTTATACAAATAGCGTGCAACATTTTAAACTTTCCTCTTCAAGATTGACGTAAGGCTTGTCACTTTGTTAAAATGACACTGAATAGTTTGCGAAAACGATCATGATGCCTGAGTTTCTAGGTTACAGGACCAATGTCAGTGATGCAGCAGGTAAATTTTCACCTCGCATTCAGTTCACTAAATTACTCCGTCAGTCACGTTTTCACCTGAAGATTTTCGTGCATCTACTGAAATATATTTCGAAGAAAAAACAAAATTCTTTGAGCATGACAATCTTAGTGAAATGGACCCCGTTTTTTTTTGCTATTTTAATACTTTTGTTGTCATTTTGCGAAAAAAGGAAAGAAACAAGAATAGTTGAAATGCAATTAGTACATAGATTGCTTCCGGGATCTAATGTATTCTTACATGATGCAAAGTCCATTTGGATACAGTTAATTGCTTCTCGTATCTGTCTCGTATCTAAAGCAAAGAAGTCGAATAAACTTTTTATATAATTGCAAGTTTATTGAGGTCATCATACATTTTCAAGACATCTATTCCCGATGCAAAACCCAACAAAACGTTATGCCCGTATCTGCACCTCTTAACCCGAGTACGACTGCCTTTTGGCCGGAACCCAGATAACCTCGATGTACAAGTGTTTATTAAGTGTGTTTGTCTCGAGTTAGGAGAGCAGAGGGTCATCCCACCGACATTTGAAGAGGTCTCCGATAGCCTTATCTGAGAAAAAATCGTATTCGCAGAAGAGAGAATATAGTAGTACTATTCTGCAGTGGCGGTTCGTTGTACAATTGCAGTTATGGTTGCAGGTATTGCAGTCAGGTGGTTGAAGTTATGGCATAAAATTGCCTCTGTGCTGGAATACGAACTCCAAACAAACTTTGGGTTGAAACGCAAGGCGGGACGCGGAACGAACAAAATCATGTAAAGATGCTAGCAGTCATACTCAGCAAGCGACGCCGTGAGATTTGGAAGAGTCGCGAAAACACGCAATCAGCTGCAGCTACCGACCAACACCGGATCAGAACGGTGGATGGGGAACTGACAATATCACTATATAGTATTTGAGTAAACTCGTATGCGTGAATGCGGATTTGCGGTTCCGTCTCTCACTTCCCGTGCAACCAATTGAAACACACGAAGTGTCATTCGACGCGTCTCGGTCTCCTGATGGGGAACTGATAATTTGTTTTCGAACCCGGACAGAAAATACTAAAAAAATCCAAAAAACGTGCTTTTTCGTGTTCTGGCGCTGAGATCTTGGTAAGTTTGCTGTGAACTAAATCAATACCACCTAATTAGATGTAGGTGGCTTTGATTAAACTTCAATATCGA
This sequence comes from Acheta domesticus, assembly GCA_031308135.1. NCBI lineage: Eukaryota > Metazoa > Arthropoda > Insecta > Orthoptera > Gryllidae > Acheta > Acheta domesticus. The sequence continues at coordinate 37,805,045 of JAHLJT010002630.1, forward strand.
TGAAGCGAAAGAGAGAAAGAGAAACTACAACGACGAAGAAGAAGACGAAGAAGAAGACAATGACGACGAAGAAGACAAATACGAAGAAGACTACGGGGAAGAGGAAGACGACGAAGAAGAAGAATACGACAAAGAAGAGAATACTACGAAGAAGAAGAGAAGAATAAGATGAAGAAGAAGAAAACAAGAAGACGAAGAGAGAAGAAAATAAGTCAATCAACCGAAGGTAGTTTAAAGAGTCGGCGACGTCACATTCATCTAGTATAAAGTATTTTCTATACCACTGGTTTGACAGTCAAATCACAAACATCTGAATAAAAAAAGAATAGTGTTAACAAAATGTGAGAAGAAAAAGCACGGGCAATGGGCAAAATCAAGTAAGTTCGTTTCGTTCGTTCGTTCAACATACTGCATTCATCAGCTGACTTAGCTTTTGCTTCAAGTTTTTCCAGTCAAAATTTATCGCGCAGTCAGAACACGCGTGGTTTCGACAGCTCCATTTTCCCTACTGTTCGCGCCGCTTCCCGTCGCATCTTGTATTAGGGATTCGACATCGCCAACAAAACATCGATGCTTCTAAACATCGATTATCAATAGACCTCAAACCAACATGCTATTAAACACCTATGTTTTTAAAACTGGATTAGTAATCATTGAAGTAATGAATGCGGGGTGATCAAAAGTGATCTTAATTATTATTTTTTAATTGAGATTTAACTGGCAAAAGAAAATTCAAAACCTCTCCAGGAAAAGTAACAAAATTTGAACTATCTGATACAATAATTCAAAAATAATAAAGGCGTCTTTATTGACTGTCTTTATTTTAATATTTTTCACTCTTGGCCACTTTCGTCAGAAGAACATCTGAACATCAGAACTTTTGAATATCTGAAAATCGTTAAAGAATTTTGATAAACATTTTTCATTGTAAAATATCTTTCACGTTAAACATGGAACACAAAACGTCATTGCACAGAAAAAAATGAGCTATACTGATAACCATGACATGGTAACTATTTTACTAATTTCATCTGCACATAGATATTCACGGCAAATTAAATAGTGAATATATAGTCTGTTATATTGCTTATTTATTGTAATGGCTTATTGACCTTAATAAACAGACTCGGTTACGGAGACTGTTTATTAAGGTCAATGAACCATTACAATATAAAAGAAAATTTCATAGCTTCTGTCCATGTGCAAGTAGTAACTGGTTTTATTAGATACCAATAAAAACTGAAATAGTACACAAACATTGAAACATTTTCGATTTTAACGAAAAATGTATGGATTTGATTATATTAAGTAGTAATTTATCATAGTACCTGAAGTTCTCATACACCGTGCATCATCGTGAGGTCATATGACAGGGAAGAAAGTAATTTCAGTATTCATGGTTGCCGTTTCAGTACAGCTACGTTTTGCTGCTCCAGGACCCAATCTCCCACACACTTGAAAGCAGCATTTTTGCTGTACGCACGAGTTCTGAAACACGTTAGAAAAATCCTTTTACATTATCACATACTTAAATACATGCAAACATAATACATAAATAATTTACAAACTAGAAGGAATGTCTAAAGGATTGTGTCGTTGAAGTCTTCTAATTGTTTCACTTTCGTCAATTATGTTGATGGCGAGCAAATTGGGATGATTGTTTCTACTGCGCGTGTGTTAAAAAAATGAATTGCAACAGCGCCCCCTCCCAGAACCATCGGCCAGGCCCGGCTGCCAGCTATAACATCCTATCTTTCCAACGTGACGACGCTACGCCTTCGGTATCAGTGACAGTTGATGCTCTTTGAGCATTATTGCGCGACTCGCACGGCCAGGATCTCAAGGGCAACACGCAGATATTATTTATTCTGTTCCTTCATTCCTCCAGTGGCCACTTTAAACATTGTTCGGGCGACCAGTCACCGCAGGGACTCGGGTCTAAATGCAGTAATGGCAACGAATCTACTTCCATTCTTTTAATAACGATGAATGGTCTCATGGATATTGTCCTGAGAATTGAAATTTGCCCTCAACTTTGTCCCAGCTTAGAGCGAGTGCCCAAACATCCTGGGTGAGAGGTGTGTCGACAGAGGACGTTTCACAGAGCAGCTCGAAGCCCCCGCCATTATCTGCACCACCTGCGGATTCGGATGGTATCACGGTCAGCGTATCGGATTGTTGTACCCAAGGTTGCGGGTTCAACCCCGATAGAAGCCGTGGATTTTTAAGGGCGAAAAAGTCCTTCGTACGCCTTCCTTCGGAGGGGAAGTAAAGCCGGCTGTCCCATGTTAGTAGATTTTCTTGCATGTAAAAGACCCGAAAGCCTAAATGAAGCCTCTGAGCTAAATGCAAATCGCCTGTTTCATCGCGCGAGATAATACCTTCTTTCTCCGCTAGTTGGTTAAAGGAGCGTAGTGAAATTTGCATGGTCAGACGGAAGAGCGGGCCTGATGGTCTGAGTCTCGCCACGTAAAACAAGACATTAACTAACTAACCTGGGAGTGACCGGTTGCGACGTTGTTGCCATTTGCGCCGGACGCCGGTTGCCTTCCCTGGGCGAGCTGCGCGTAAGAGGTACAATCTGTATATTCTTCCGACTAACTGTTGGGGCCCAGCTGAACTGGGGCTTCATGAGCGACAAATATGATTTTTTATGTGAATGCACGAGTAGAACACAACGATGGACGAAGTAAAAATCTCTCTTTTTCTCTTTCTTCCTATTATCCTCTTCTCTCTTCTTCTTCTTCTTCTTCTCCTCCATCTTCTCCTTCACTTCTTCCTACATATTTGTGTCATCATCGTATAATTACTATTATTTAGGCCTTTGTAGTTTATATCTTTAAGAGTACTAATAACACAAATAATTGTACTATGAAGTCCAATTGGACCCCATTAAAATATAGTTCAAAGACGGCCATTTATTATCTTTATTACATATTACCACTAAACAATTCACATTCGTATCACTCAGCTCCACTTCATCATCAAATAATAAAAAAAAGTCATCATTGTTGAACGAGTGTCTTGAAGCAGTTTTATTACAGCCGCCGTGCATAATAACAGCTTTAATCATTGCTGCATTCCAAGCTTTATCGTAATGCTATTTTATTGTCATATTATGCTGGAGAATGTAGAGCTTCAAAGCGCACGAAACAGCAAAAGGTAAAAAGGAAAGAAAATACATTCTTACCAAAGATAGTCCATTTGGACTCCGGCCTGAATAATTCGCCTAATACAAAAAATGGTTTGTGAATCCCTATACAGTATTTGAGTAACTCCTCTAGCGTTCGTGCGTTCACATGTGTGGTTCCATCGTTCACGGCTAGACTACTTCCCGTGCACCAATTAAGACATGCGAGGTGTCATTCGAGGCGTCTCGGTCTCCTGATGGGGAACTGATAATTTGTTTTCAGATTCGGCCATAAAATTCTATGAAAACTCCAAAACGTGTTTTTTCGGGTTTTGGCGCTGACATCTTAGTGAGTAATCTGGGATTACTAAACCAACGCAACCTAACAAGTGGTGTTGATTAAACTACGGTACCAAAACCGACAGATGAAGATGAAGAGAGAAACGTGTATGAAGATGAAGAGAACGAAGCAGACAAAGACGAAGAGAAAGACGTAGAGGCAGACGAAGAGGATGACGAAGAGGAAGATAAAGATAATGACGAAGAGGAAGATAAAGAGGATGACGAAGAGGAAGATAAAGAGGATGACGAAGAGGAAGATAAAGAGGATGACGAAGAGGTAGATAAAGAGAAAGACAAAGAGGACGACGAAGAGGACGCAGTTGCCGAAGAGGACGTGGAAGAGGAAGACGAAGGGAAAGACAAAGAGAACGACGGAGAGGAAGACGAAAAGAAAGATGAAGAGAAAGACAAGGAGGAGGACTAAGAGGAGGGCGAAGAGGAGGGCGAAGAAGAAATCTTAGAAGACAAAGAATACGAGAATACAAAAACGAAGAATTTCCTTTCTCAGAAATGAACACAATAAGTGTAGGTCTTATCGAGTTACGTGGATCAGACGGCCATGGGTGCCCGTCTCCGAGACGAGCATAGCTCCTGTCATCGAGCCGATCGCTGCGTCTGGGTTGCGGGGAACAGTGTTATGTCTTCGCAGAATATGGAGGAGACGAATTTTTTTTTGAGAAATCATGATAAGGCAAAAGACCCAGAGGTGCAACAGATAAATGCGTGTTTGCGGACGTCATGTGGTTTTCAAATTGATTTTAAAAATATCTACTACGACAAATTGAAAGAAAAACATGCCAAAATAACTCTTGACGAAATCCATTTTATGAAACCATTACATTACCTCAGTTAAGGAAAGCCAAAGGTACATATCGTGCTCAATATCATAAAACAATTGCAAAATTTAAGTGGTTAGTTTGCAACGCCGACAAAATATCTAAAATGAACAAAGAGGACTCTGAACCGAAGAAAGAAAAAAAAGAAAAATCAAACAACCGAAGGTAGTTTAAAGCGTCGGTGACGCCACATTCAGCTAGTTATACAATAATTACTATGCATGATTATCACCTAATATCAAAGAATACAGAAATGGTCAGCATAAAAACATGAATAATGTAGAGGGCACGCAATTTCATTTACACTTGACGTCCAAATGGACCTTATGGTACCACAGATGGTTAAAAGAATAAACAGATACAAATTTGCAATGGATATCTTGTTATCAACTAAAGCGGCATGATTGACGCACTCGACACACATTGATCATCGCTCTAGTGAGGGACATGACGTCAGAAGGAAGAATGCGCACACAAGTCAATATTATTTCTTGAGAAAACAGACTCGTTCATAGCCAGCTGACAATGAAATAAACATTTCTACCCCGCTGAAGAGGTGTGCGTTTTCCACAGACGACTTTTGTAGGCCACTCTTAATATTCAGTCTCCTCATAACTGGACGGTGTTATGCATCAACCGGCTACGCGACATCGTACAAGTTTTGAGATAATTGTGTTCAAAGATTTTATTACATTTTCAGCTCTAAAAACTGTAATTTAATTATTTCATTTATTCAAGCGCCAAACTACACGAAGATGAGTGAAATATCTGCCGCTTACCTGCATAATGTGAAATGAAGAACAGCAGATTTGAAGATCTAGGTTTATAGCCGGTTGTTGCGAAACAAAATCTCTGATGTGACTGATGGCGTTTATATTTTTCATTAATTATAAGGCTATTTTTACATATTTGGCGCCAAAATTTTGCGTACACTTAGAACATGGTCCAATGCAACTGATGGCGTCCATAACTAATTTTTTTTCAAAAATGGCGCTTAGCCGGTTGATGCATCACCGTCCAACTTTCAAATGTGTTAATGGGTTTTCGTAATTAAAAGCTGGCTATCCAATGAGCTGTATCCAGGGCGTCGTGGCTCTAAGAATGCCCGTCGCATTACCAGAGTCTTTTTCTTCTCTCCCGTCTCCCCTCTTGATTTTCGAAAATTCAGAGTCCAACGAAAATGAGACCCGCATCATTTTTATTGAAATCGAATTTTTTGAATCAAATAAGTTTATGTGGATTACTAGTGCGATTGCATAGGTGATCAATCCACTCGGAAATGTGAATGTGTACTAGTAAAACATTTGATATAATTTTAAAACAGAAACTGAAACCAAAAGGTATTATAATGAAAAACCGAAATATTTGATTAAAGGAAAACAGTTATTTCAATCTCTTTCTTGCCTTGAAAAAACTGAGCAGTGTTCAAACCTGTTGAAATGTTTGTTCGAGCTTTTCACTTCCAGGTAGAGGCACGTGCGCGCGAGCATGTGTAAATAAGGCGAAGAGCAGTGAGCACGACAGCTTATCTTTGTTAGAAGCTCGTGTAGCCCACGTGAAGCACGTGCTACCTGTGTGCACGATCATTGTTCACAGAAGATCTCGGCGTTGGTGATAAGTTTTAGAAGCAAAAAGGGCTTTACATTATTTATTTTCAAAAAATATTTAAGGAAATATTCTTCAGGATTTTATTCATCTTAGATTGTATTTGATATAAATTTATTCTGAAGTATAATGTACTCGTATGTGTTACGGTTAATATCCGAATCCGGATTTTCACCGAATTAGTAGGTTAATATATTACGTTATTCAAATTGGAGGGATAAACTACTAAGTAGGAACAGCTTCGAAGAACATAAGTTGAAGTTGACGCAGTCAACACGAGATTGTTTGGTAGGGGTAGTAGTTTACGGTGGCAAACAATTGTAGATGTGTAATAAGCGGCGATCAGAATGTGGTATGAAGGTTCCAGAGCTAGTGAGAGACAAGATATGTGTGTTATTAATACACTTCTATTTATACTCATGGTCATAAAAAACCTGCACCCCGAAGGACCCTACTGACTGGCTGCAAACGCGGTGGGTATTTTGCCCACTATTCGCCAAGCCAATGATTTCGTTTCAACGGTCGGTCGCGTACTGGGTGGTCGGGGGTAGGGCCATGACGTCGCGCCCACCGGCCGAGATAAGAGGTTCAAAGGGCCACTCTGGCCATTGGACATCGGGTAGCGTCGCCAGAGAGCCATCTGCACGCATACTAAGCTTAGGCGACGCGTTCAACAGCCGGTTGTCCAGATAGACGCTTTCCAGAGGGGCCGCATCATGAAGGCTGGTTGGTCCTGTCGCCTTATTGCGTGCCACACCGGTCGTACGGGAACCACTATCGCCCGCTGTTGGCGGCAATGGTTTTGAGGAAGGCACGCACACGTGACATACAGGATCTGGACGTCCGCCACGCACCACGAGGAGGGAAGACCGACGGATTGTCCGCCATGGGCGAACCGATCCAACGGCAACGATAGGTGCTTCAGCGGTGATTCTGCGCGTTGTGCAGCCTACGCCGCACGCCGACCGTTACGACGCCTGCCACGCAAGCAACGTCGCCACAGTCTCGCCTGGTGTCGGGAGCGACGGACCTGGGGCCATGCAGACTTGCAGCGGGTCATAATCAGCGAGGAGTCCCACTTCTCTCTTAATGGCGTCGACAATCGGGTCCGTGTCTGGAGGCGGAATGGGGAGCGCCACGACGAGCGGTTTGTGATATTCCATCACACGTCCCGCCAGCCTGGTGTGAGGGTGTGGGCGATATCCTATGATGCCCGTTTACCGTTAGTATTCCCCGGGGGGCACCATGACAGCCTCACGGTATGTTCAGGAGATCCTTCAACCGGTGGCCCTGTCGTTCGTGAACGTCCACGCTCATACCCTACTTCAACAGGATAACACGCGCCCGCATACCGCAGCCATCTCCCGAGCATGCCTTGAAGCCATGGATACTTTGCCATAGCTAGCCGCATTGCCAGATCTGTCCCCGATCGAGAATGTTTGGGGTGCTACGGAGAGTTCGAACATGACCCCACCCCTAACCACCAATCTGCAAGAACTGCGCACTCAGGTGCAGGCTCCATAGCAAGCACAGGCTTCCATTCGAGACCTGTATAAATCCATGCCACGACGTCTGTAGGCGTGTGTTTGCCAACATGGCGACCTCTCGCCAAACTAACATGTACAGCTCTCGATCACAACTCGCCACCTTACCGCATAGGAGCAGAAAATACGTGCACCAGTACGCTTCTCACATTCAAGACTCGGTTTTAAAATAAACATAATACTTATCACATAAAAAGTAAATTCAATGTAATGTTTATAAAATTTTTTATAGAAGAGTACATAGCACTGCATTTCCTAATTTTAATTATTTCTCGTGGCACACTATATTTTCGTCAGAAAATATCAGAAAAAGAAGCGTCGAAACCATTTACAAGTTAGCCAACTGCAAACAAACGAATGGAGGAAGCAGAGTGTAATGAGCTGAAGGACACAACGACCACAGAACCTTCAGTTATGTTGCCAGCAATAGCTGTGAAAACGGTCCTTTCTTATAAAAATCGTTCTATACAATGATACTGCGCTAGGTTAAAGTTAAATAATTCATAAGCTACTCCCTGAAATTGAATGTCCAGAGCACATGCCCACACGAGAAAGGAGTTATGTCCATATTATCTTAAGCTAGCCCCGGATATTTCATTAGGAGGCAGACTCGGAAAATGAGCTGAGTTGTTTGTTCTGGAGCTTTTCAGTCACAAGCAGGAGATTCAAGTTGTCCCCATTTAATATTTTGTTGTTACATTTTTCTTAACGAGTTTAATGTAGTCCATGTTCTTTTACTAACAACTCAGAAAGCTCATAATTAGGGTCTGTATACCACAATAGTGATTGCTTAGAGCATCATTCCAGATTTGACCACTCTGTTTTACGTGTCCCTAATGACCCAGACAGTGTTAGGCGATTAAAATCGTGTTGGAAGAAGATCGGTTACGGCCTTGTGTGTTGGAATGGTTTTGTGAGTTATTAGGATATTGTAATTTCGCCCATTCTTAATGCTTATTGGTGGTCGTCGATAGTGGTTTTTGCGTCAGTTTGATGAAATAAGGGAAGAGATGATTTGAAGAAAAGATATCGAAACGTGAACAATCGGAGGGAGAATAGTTCTAATGTGACTGAATTTGCAAATAGTGAAAAGAGGAATTTGAAACACGAGTTAACCCGTCCACTACAATGAAGCCTATTTATTATATTAAGCAATTTATAATCAATCCTCTATTGGTATGAAACCGCTTCGCAGACAATTCCAATCGTTGGTTTTTGAAAAGTCATACAAGAAGAATTGCAACACTCCACAATTACGTTGGCCAAGAATGTTTATTGTCCATTACCTTTCATTCGTGGGATTATTCAAATCGGAATCAAAATGAATCTAAATAGGAATTATAAGATATAATTCAATACTTTGCAACTCTGCATCTTAGTGTTTCACTCCTATCAAAATAGCGCTAGATTTGGATCCTCTGTCATCAATTCTGAAATACTACATTTGAGATAATCCATGTATTCATAGCGTTGGTTTTAAAACATCGCGCTTAATTTAACGGAAATGTTTCAATACACTTAAAAGACATATCTTCGTAACTAAATTTTGTTTGTACTTTTCTTCGCATTTTCTTCAAATGATAAATTAATATTTTGTTATGATTAATCAAACTGATTTTCATAAAATTCTTTGTGTTAGTGAGCATATATATCGGTACTACACCTATAGGTACTATCACGATACTGATGTTTGGAGGTAAAATAAATATACAAAATAAGGACAATTGATTTTTTACACTTTTGGCCTCTGGTTGTAAGTGAGTTGTGATGAAATAGCGGCTTCTCTTCATTAAAAATTCGCATACGTTTATCGACAGTATTAAAGAATTGTTAATACGAAGGTGATTTAAATACTATAAGCCTATAATAATTTGATCACGAAGTGCTTGCTAGGAAATATATTCTGTGAACTCAAGAAGGGATACCTCGGGTGTAATTGTTCTTGCTGCCCAAGACGTTTGTGTGTGTAGAACTCGGGAATTGGGACGAATAATGAAGACTTGACTGGCTGTATGACGTTTTTCAGTTACTTGTAACTAAACCACGTGTTAAATTGAACGTATTTTGCTTCTACCTTTGTATAATTTTCTTATTAGATTGATGCAGCTCGATGTATAATGATAGTGATTATGAAACAGCTTCATTATTGTTCAGGTTTTTAACAGTCAATGAGAAATTTGCAGTTGAGGAGTAATCAAACATTGGTCATCGTTCTAATAAATGTTTCGTTGGATTATGAGTTACGATGAGACAACCAAGGTATGTGGATGGGGAGGGGGAGTGTCGGTGAACCTCAAATGGTGTCCCCTGTTCCGAAAACTGAGAAGACAAACAGAATACTGAAGCCTCCTATGGCAGATAAAATATTTGTATCAGTTATTAAGCTGATCAAAGAATAAGAACAGGTACTAAATTTTCATATTTCTTTAATAAATGGATTCCTAACTTAACGAGCGTACAACTATATGAAGTCGGATTGTGATTGCGCTTATCCAACGCCGCCTGGGACAAGGGCTCCACTAGGTGGCACTGCCTGTCACGTAACTGTTCAATGTAGAAGTTTAACTTGCGAGTATAATAGTCATCATTAGTCGTAGAAAAAGTTCTTTATGAAACTCGATGTAATAGGTATTACAACTACAAAGCTGAAGTTAATTGAAGAAGCCATTGGAAAGCCAGTTCAAAGCTGATTTTCCACAGAATTCTAGGAAATCAGTAACTTCGTAAGCCTTAGTGCTGTGTAGGGTTTCTCAGAGGAAGAAAGAGAGAAAAATCCTTCTCGCATGTTCTCTTCTTGTGAATGTAATTACCACATAAAGTTTTTGTTTTTATGGAAGACGAATGTTTCCTTTTTTGTTGACAATCGTGGACGTTTTCGGTTGTTAACTACATGCGCTTTGCGTGACTTCGCTTGTTAACTTCAGCGACGCGAAAACGTTCGAAATCGCTCTGAGGAGTATGGCTCGGAGACTTTTCTCTTGTAACAATCAGACGTATCTGAAAGAGCTTCTGCGGCGAGAAGATAAAACATTTTTTAATGAAGCCCTAAGACCTGAGAGACGGAGATTCTCTCTTCAACTGCCAAATAGAGACGTCTCTTTCAACTAGATCAGTGGTGTCGAGGTCTTCTACTGGTGGCTGTGGCACGCGTCGTGGCACCGCAGCATGCCACGAGCTTCTCTACGCAACTAGCGTCGAGAAAGGGAACTATTACGAGTAGTAGTAACAACAACCCCTTTTTACAATAGGGATGGCGTTGTCTGGTGGCGGGGTGATGAAATACGTGGAGGGGCGATTTCGTCGCGGCTCTCGTGCCACGGACTCCCGCTCGTGGCATCGACCTTGACAACACTGAACTAGATCAGCGAGTCACAGGACCCCTGACCTCGCGCTCATTCGAGACCTGTCACTCTTCGACGGCCAGGACGATGCACGGGGTGATCTTTTCCGTGGGCTGCCGGAAGCCTTGGTGAAAGGGCAAACCAGACCCGAGACGTTTGTGACTTATCCTATCGCAAGTCGACACACGTAATATACCTTGTGATGTTTAATTTGCGTTATTATTTATCTCCTCCTCCTCTCAGTCCAATCGCACCAATGGGAGGGGAGATCATGGGCGGACTCCAGAATTTTTATTACACAATTTTTACAATGTCACAATAACATTTTACTGCCTCTTAAAATTTTAAACAAAGCATAATCAAAATTAACAACAAGAAAATTGTTGCTTGTACTTCATTTTCTTTCTCGAATTCTTCCTATCTGCCCTTCTTCCTATCGTTTACTGGAATATTGCGTTCTTTCATTAGTTCTTTAATCTCACTACACTATGAAATCTTTGGTCTTTCTCTTTCTCTATCCCTAAAGGAAACCATTAAAAATATTCTTGGACGTCTGCTATCTTCCATTCTTTTAATATATCCAAACTATAGCATTTGTTTCAATTTAATATAATCTAAATTGTGTCATTCTTATTCATTTCGTGGGACTCCATAATAAACTGCAATATGACTGTTTAATGAAGAAAATGTTTAATGTTTAAGAACTAATAATGCATGTACTTAGCAATATACAGTAAACCCTCATTAACACGAATTCCAAGGGACCTAAATAATCGGATTTGCTGGTGTTATAAAAGTTCGTATTACCGTAATCCCGTGCCGGGACCGAAGTTTTGTCCGTGTTACGGCGAAATTTGTTTTAAGCGAGATCTTGCTAACGAGGGTTTACTGTATTGCAATCATTTTCTGTGCGTTTGTGTTAAAATATTTTAAGTTTTTGAGGTATGGTAAGGGCATATTTAATTTTGGACATTTCCTGTATTTGCGCTCCTCTCTGCGGTAGGCACAGATAATCACATTCATGTCCATAGACATATCCTTTGTTTTAAGAACTAGTACATTAACTATGATTCTCCCATTGAACAACTGTTATCTACATAGACAAATATTAAAATAAGATTATAACGTGTTTATGGTCAGGTCTGGAAACGCTGGAATTTTCGGGAAGTGAATACGCATGGCGACTGATGGATTTATTTTATAGACCTCCGATAAACGTTAAATGTCGAAACTATCACTAAAGGTTCAGAAAGGTTCTTATAGTTCATAAAAGACTTAAATAATGAAGCAGGAACCTTTTCACAGAACAAAGTTAGATGAAAAATCTACGTGGAGGTTCATCGTTGTCCCCTCTTTCCCATTAGTATTCAACTGAAGAAATATGCACGAGCCCTCACTACTAAGGCCGTTGACGAATATCTATTATCTTGAACCTAAACCAAAACTTCCAGTATGAAAGATTTGATAGAGTTGATTCACAGCCGGATTCTCAAAATTACTCATTAGGCTAGTACTCGTATTGCTTATAGTAGTTATTAATCACATTTGTTTTCAGAATGTGAGAGATATTTTAATCCAATAGGCAATTTAATACATTCTTAAATTACCGTTAAAGAGAGTTTATCAAAAATCACTGTTTTCGTCTAAAGTTCACTGTCCTTGGTTTCTCATCACTGCATCTTAGTACGCTGCATAAGGACCGACTCCGTATGTTTTTTGACACAATACCAAGGAAAATGAGCCGATCAATGTCAAAATTTGATTACGCGGTCAGAGTAAAATCAATTCAGCAGGGGCGTAGCGTCCATGGATGTGGATGATGTGTTACATACCCTGACAATATCAGCAATTTTTATTTTAAAATTATTGTAAATTGTCCATTTGTTATTTTCTTTTTCCACTTCAAAATGTTTCATTATATTTCAAACATTGCGCCGTTGAGAATTCGATTCTTCACAGGGATGAACGAATCAGTCTGAAATGCCGCCTAGCCTGCGCTGTGAATCAGATGTACAGTGACACATTACATCCGCGTGCCTATGGAAAATCCGTCGTTTCACGAAACTTCATTCTTCTCTTCGGTGTTTGTAAGAGAATGAGATTAATTAATGAACATTGTCGATTTAATTTAAGTTTTATTACCTGATTTTAATGCATTTAGCAATTATATATTTGTAGACAATTTAGGTTAGGGATTGTGCTGGTTGAAGGCACAAGGGTATGTGACTGTGCAATTCACATCTGTGCCGTGGAATGGCGAGCACAACGCGATACAAAGTAGCTACATAATTATGGAATCGTATTTTTGTGCCGTTTTCATCAAGCACGTGAGAAACAGTTACAAATATTTGAAAAAATATAAGAGGAGAGAATTTTATTTAAATAGCCAACACAGGCTGTGTTGAGCGATACAACTAATATTAGGGAAAATAGGGAAATTCTGTCGCACTTCATTCGAGATGTATGCTTTTTTGGGAGACAAGGGCTTGTATTTTCCAGCCACAATGAAAATAGGGGATCATTAAATAGAGAAAAGTTCATGGAATATATAAGTGAAATAATGATATATGATAAAGCTGAAAAGAATGATTTGGAAAATTCCAGTGTTTCGTGCAGTCTCGCCAGAAATTCAGATTGATTGGATTTCAAGTGTAAGCATGGTAATGTCTCATGAAATTAAAAATGAAATTTCTAAAGCCTCTTGTGTCTCCTCGATACTGGATGAAATCCTTGATGTAAGCAGCTGAGGACAACTGTCAACTGTTTTTCATTAGGTGTCTGTAAATTGATTGATTTTCTTTATCCTATTATATTTTTATTATAGATCATTGCTTTCCATTTTATAAATTATGCCAATTCTAATGGGTTGGAAATGATATGAAATGGACAATTTTGAAAATCATTGGGTGTGATAGTGCTCTTATTATTAACAAATGAGGACACACATTAATATTTTGCTAGGTTGTGAACTTCAACTTTTTCTAACTTTCAACCTGTAAACTACATGAAGTACGTGAGCCATTATTACGTTTACTGGATCAGTTTTTATTTTAAATATACAAATTATTTGTGTGTTCTAATTGACCAAAGTGACAAATGGTATTGGTAAATATTTGAATTTTAAATTATTTTCTCATTTCTCGAGTTACATACCCTAAACCAAAACTCAGGCTACGCCACTGCAATTCAGACATATTCCGAAAGGAATATCATGAACGTAATGAGGGAATTGGAAAAGGGCTGATAATTTTTACTTTTTCGCTACAAAGTAGAGAGAAAGTTATGTAATGTTGCACGAAAAAACGGCGAATTTTCGGCAGAAAAACTCATATTACAGGGCCCTGCTAACGAAAAAGTGTATAAATCTAGTTGCTAAATTTAGAAATAAAATCCTCTAAAACATATTGTAGCCAGAATCCATGTTTTGTGGGTTCTTTACCGAAAAATCGAATGATGGCAAAACGTCTATCTGCCCGTTCGTCGGCCCGTCTGTCTGTCCGTCAACGCTAGCGACTAAACCGATTAGCCGAATTCTCCAAAATTGATATTCCCCAATCGATTTGGCGGATGTCGCTTCCTTTTGAATTTGAAACCGATATTTTAATTTTGGGGGATACTTTACATGAAGCCCCTGGGGCATTTTCCAATTTTAAAAAATGGCTTTGTTTTTTATTAATTTTTGTTTTGGATAGTCTGATAGAATGGTGTAGGTCTCATTTTCGTTGAAAACCCAGATTTTTCGAAAATTGAAAACAGTTCAAAATGTTTTCTGCGTTTTTCTACAATTAAAATATTAAAGATACATCTTTTTCTTCTTAATGAAATCTTTTCCCTAAGGATAGATATTGAAATAAGGTCATGTAATTTTTTTTGAAAATTTGAGTACTTTTCGCGTAATTTAGCGTGAAAATACGGGCGAGAAAGAACTGTTTTTACAAGTATTTACTTCTCTCGTGTATTATGACCACACTCAGAACATAAACTGAGTATCGGAGTAATGTTCTTTTATCATGTCACTAATATCCGAAGGCTTTTTTGTAATGTCTCAAACCTTAAATTAACCTTAAATAAACCTTAAATTTTTGTAATGTCCTAAACCTTAAAAATGAAACAAACTTATCACAAAATGTAGAACACCAGGCAACTTTAACTTTACCACGATGGTTAATTTGGCTACTGGAGTATTGATGTGTGGTCGAAATGAAAGTTTTTTTACTTTCAGGGAACACCAAAATTTTATTCAAAATTAAGGTTCCGGAATATCATAAAATATTATTTGTTGTTTTGAAGAATTACGGAAACAATTGAAGCTGTTTTGAGCGTATTTGAATAAAAAAAATTCAGACGGTACCTGCGGTACCTGCTTACCTGAATATGGGAAGGTGAGGAAGGATGCACGCTTTCTCTAAGGAACTCCCAGAATGGAATATTCAATAACTATGTCTCCGCTCAGAAAACCTTACCTCCGCTCACCAATATACGGAGATATCATACACAAATACATTAGCCTAAACGTTAAGAAGAAATGAAACAAAGAATAATGCTGAATTCATTAGGAAATATTAGTATTCATGGGATGAAGATGAATAGACACATCGTGATTTTGGATAATATAACCTGTTCATAATAAGTATTTGTTTGGATGGCTTTCATTGAGAGTATGTATTTTGTAGGGTGAAACTAAAATGATGCAACAAACAGTAGGTGGCCAAATTATTAGGGACAATACTCAAATTTTTGTGTTTTTTAGTTTAATTGCATTTTTCAAATACATTTTTGGTTTTTGGTCTAAAAGGTATTTTTTCGTGAGAGTGTATTATTGAAATCATAAAAGCAATAAGATATTTAGGAAAAACTATTTTTTGGTAAAATTAATCCTGGTATTTTGTGACGCCACCCTTCGATTTCAATTAAAGCTTCCATGCGTGGCGACATACTCTCTATGCAGGCTTTTGTAGCTATTCAATGTTGTGATGCTATTCTTTGTTGAGAATTTTAATTAACTGGCTCTTGGTGGTGATGTCTCGCTTGCCAATCAGCCGTTTGGTGAGTTTCCATCATAGGTTCTAACATAGAATTCCTACATGAGTTCTCTACGGTGCGTGGCTGGTGAGTTCCCCGGCCAGGGCAAAACGCTACTATTTTTGTACCAGGAATGCAGTAATACTCCTGACTTTGTGTCATGATGCTGAATGGAGTATAGAAATGTATTCTTAATCATTAAGGAAACATTCTTCGAACTTCGAGCTGTGGCAGTAGCAGGGCTTCTAGTACTCGCTTACGAGATGGTCTTGTCTCACGGACCCTTCTACGATGTATAGGCGCCCTATATAACCTTCGCTGAAATCACAGTCCACATCAGGATACTAGCAGGGTGTTTAATCCTCTTCAGTAGGTAGTTGAATGGAACTGAACCCCACGGTTTCGTAGGACAAATAAACTTTAGTCGGCCAAAATCTAAAACATTGATTCGTCAGAGAAGCATATCTGTAAAATATTACAAAAATCAATATTGATGATATGCACAAGTGCTTTAAAAACAAAAAAAGGTTGTGTTACTCCTCGAATCTAGTCTGCAACAGTCGTATTTTAGTGTTTCCTGGCCCATAGCAGTCGCTTCCTTTTCATGGCCTGGGTGAGGAGTGGTTTTTTGATAAGACAACGACCGATCAGGTTCTCTTCTGCTAACCGTCTCTGGACTGGCCTTTTGGAAACTGTTACTCCCTTGGCGTTTATCATCGTATTCTGACGGAACTCTTTTTATACGATTTTTGATGCAGATATCTACGATTCTATGATTGGTACTGAAATGTACCACCAATGTCTCGTCATAAATCGTTACAGCATTTACAGCAAATGTTACTGTCAAAATATATAATATATTGGTATATCATAATACGAAGACTGGTGAGCTTTTTCCTGTCATATTTAGCCACACGGCCTCCTTTCAGGGGTTTCTTCTGACCAATTTCTATTTTTGTGCTGTTAACGACAGTTTTCGAAACACCTGTAATAGTTGCTCTAGAGAAAAACTAGAGAGTGGTATTGCGTAAAGAAACCATCCAACAAAACAGGAACCATGTTTTTGTCCCGTGGCGTTCTCCAACTCGTTTTCCATCTACCTCGTCAGCGTGTGCTATTTCATCACGGTGACCAGAATCCGAAATCAGGCCGTCCACACTGTCGAGCTGAGCGTGTTTTTATCTCTCAAAATGTCCGGTTTCCTAGGATGTGTTGTAATCCGACCATTAGTTTAACTCGTTTCTTAATTACCAAAACTACATTAGTTTGCATGAAGGGTACATAAAAACGTTCATCAAAGTTGAAAATCTAACTGTTAATTGGTTCTGTTCTACAAAGTTATAATTCTTGATGTCCATCTGGTAATTTATAATTTCGAATCTGTTTTCATCGTTAATGGCGGAAGTAAGAGATATGATTTAATTTTTTTTATATTCGTGTTCTGAACTTCTTTAGCGTTCGCCGACCTTCCTTTTTTCTAATGGCGCTGAAACATGCGTCATTGCGTTTTCCCACGCGAGAATAAGGAAGCCATTGACCGAATAATAGGTGGAAAGAGAGAGGAATGTTGATGGAAACGAAATGTTCATGAATATTGTTTAAAATATTTCCTCGTTAAATAGCGAAGCGTAAAATAATTAAAAATAAATAAAACAGATTTCATACCCTTTCGGCGTTATTATTTATCTTTTCCAGATTGCAATTTTTGCTCGTCTTGCTACTAGATGAAACATAAATTGACTTCCAAAAAAGTGGTAAAATGTCAAAGTCAATGAACTATAATTTTATGTTTTAAGTGAACATACGAAATAATACGCGTAAAAATATTTCAGTAGTAATATGTTCCATAAACGTATCACTCGCCGAATTAATAAAATTATTTCGTTAAAAGATTCAGGAAAAATTTATTCCCTTTGGTATTGCGTGTCACCAAACAAATGTTGGTGCTTGAGAGGTTAATTGGTTTTAAACAATCTTTAGCACCATACCCCCTAGTATAGTGCGATTTTTCTAATGTTGCCTCTCAAGGCCCGTCTTCACGATGGAATATGTTACGGTATTTCGCGTTTTTCTCAGTCGTGCCGCTAGATATCGCATGATCACTACCGAATGAAGCAGTGCTTGCGATCATGCGACATTTAGCGACAAGACCGAGAAAGATGCGAAATGACGTGTGATATTCCATCGTGGCCATAGAGGCTTGAGAGGCAATGTTATAAAAATCGCACTGTAGTTAGTTGGATGTGCAAACCGAACATTTCTTGATGTAGCTTCTCGTCTGCATGTTTTCTCTGGCGATAGGCGGCCGTGTCATTTCCGTGGAAAGAATCAGCCTAGTGCGCAATCAGGTTTCCCGGCAATGAGTCACACGTTCATCTCCCAGACCAGCCCCTCGCCTCTCTTCTCCTATCTCAGTCTTCCTGGGCAGATTACATTTCCGACTGAGGCAACACACTTTCAACCGAGCAGGTGTTGGTAGGAAGAATTTCGCCAGGTTTTGGAAAGTGGGTGATGCTTTGGGTAGGTTGTAATTTTTCACTTTACAAATTAAGGAGTTTTATTCCGCACTCTTGAAATCAGTATTTTAAAAGTGAAAATAGCTTCGTACTGGAACCCAACTTCTGACGTTTTTAACAACCCTTGCTTCAAAGTGTGTGTGTGTGTGTGTATGTGTGTGTATGTGCAGGGGTAAACATGTAAAAGAACGTTGAAACCGACTAATTGCAACATAAAAACAAATCTCTTGCGATATGAACAACATATTTTGAATTTTGATAGTCACGAACGCTTCATTTCAGTATTTTGTGCAATGGGCTGTGTCAAGCAGTGTAACATATGTTGGGGACTGCATGTGCACCTGCTGTTTCCCTTAATCATAACATTGTAAATATTTTTTTGTTGTATTCCAGCATTATAAACGATCTTTTCTGTTGCAAGAAATCGTTCATAATCGGGTGTTTTACGGCACAAATGATGGCGTATTAGATTTTACGGCACGAATGATTGCGTCAACACACATTCAGCCAATCGCAGCGTTAGAATCGGGGGGAGGTAGAGGTAAACGGAAAAGCCGACCACCGTTTTCTCCCACAGATGTCAAGTACCCTAGACGTCAGAGAATAGTTGTTTCGAAAAATTAAGTTTGATTCTCTAAAAAATTTATATTTGTCATACAAAAAATAGCGTGCACAACTCGTTTATAATGTAGCTTTATTGCATTTGCACAGATATGAAAACTCACTCCTAACGTCGCTCGCTTTCAAAACATGTTCTCATGCAATAAAGCTTAACATTATAAACTAATTGTATAAACTACTATTTTCGTCTTTATACTGTTTGATTCAACTCTGGGGGTTATTTCCCTATCCAGCAGTAGCCCCGTCGGTTTTAAGTCGTTGTTTTCTAACGAATGGCCCACAACTGCTATTTTTATTCAGCAACGTATGAAAGGACAGAATGAAGAGAAGTAATTGTTGTGTTAATGAAATGAGTTTTCAGTAACTAGTTTACTAGAATAGAAGTAAAGAAGAGCCACAAAGAATATAAAAAATATCGTGCATCATGAGGCTAAAGCTGGGAATAGCCTACTGATTTTAATGGAAACTGATTTTTTGCTCTAGTGCACGTTTTGTCGTTTATTTTGTATTCCTGGTTACATGTATTTTTTGTATAGATTCAATAACGGGTGGATGTTTTCTTTCAGTTGGCGGCACTATTTTCCTGCTTTGCCGTAGTGATTCACCTGATGATCGAGGCGCAGAACATTGATTTGGAACCAGTTATTTGAGAAATTGAGAATACTAAAATATGAATAACCTAAAACTGGTTATTTTCGTAATAACCGCCATCCCTACGTGAGAGGAAACAGAATATCGGGAAAAACGCAACCGGCTGTGGTGACTCCGGGTATCAACTGGTCACTGGAGCACCTCTGATCGGCAGTTCCTAGGACTCAAGTCTTGACGAGTAAATTTTTATTCAGAGTTTTTCGAATACAATTTCTAATACATAGGTTAAAAGTTAAATAGTTAATCGTTAAAGAAAAAAATTTTAAAATGTTTAAAAAAAGTTAAAGGTTCAAGAAAAGAAAATAAAGTTAATAGCTAAAGAAAAAGTCAGTAGTTAAAGAAAATTTAGCTAAAGTTAGCTAAAGAAAAATTCAGTCAAGTTAATAGCTAAAGAAAAGTAGGATCTTTGACACTAGCTATACAGGAAGATGGAGTTCAGCTGCTATCTGGATGATAATTCTAGCGGCCTGATCGATATTTTTCCGTTTTTTTTCTGATCAACACTAAGCGAATGTCAGAACAGGACCCCAACAACCAGGCCGTGGACCGCGCGCAATTATTCCTGCCTCTCCTTGCCTTGCCGCTCACTTACACACACTTACACGTACTACAACGTCCGTTTATATATTTGAAAAGCACAAAAATAGCACAATATTTTGTACATAAAGAAAATTTGTTTTGGCGAGTTGGCTTTGCCAGCTTAACATTAAGCCAGCAAAGCCACCAATTTTTGGAAAAAATCGTTGGAGCAAAACAATTAATTTTGGATATTTGGAAAGCACAAAAATAGCACAAAATTCAGGGTATAGAGAAAATGTGTTTTTTTGAAAATGGTTTTGCCAGTTTAACGGACGTTGTATTACACATGTCTGGCGGCCAGTCGGGAGGTTAAAACTCATTCCATCTGGTGCGGTGCCCTTGGATGAGGACTCCCCCCAGTCGACATGTAGGTCGGCTCCGGATCTCATCATCCAACGATGGAAGAACACTACTACCTCCTGTGAGATATCATACTCTAGACTTACGGGACTACTGCCGACAGCAGTTGACGCTCCCGGAAACATGAAATAATCAATTATTCAATAGGGGAGGAAGGTTCTTGAGAAGATTGAGGATATCAAAATATGAATATCCTAAAAGCGGTTATTTTTACATTAACTGCTGTCCTCTCTTGTGAGTCACAGACGGGCTGATGTGACACATTTGAGAAGATTGAGAATACAATAATAAGAATAACTTGAAACCGGTTATTTTCAGTCTGTCTCCTCATGAAAAGGACCGAATGTCGGGTGGTAACCGGTTATTTGAGAAAAATTGAGAATTCGAAAATATTAATAACCCGAAACCGGTTATTTTTGTAGTAACCGCCGTCCTTAACGTGAAGGCGACTCCACACATTCGCTATTCGGCGAACAGCGAGCAACCGCTCGCCGAATCCAGAGTAGTGTGGATGGGTCGCTTGCTATTTGCCGAGTGACGAACATTCGGCGCTCGCCCTACCCACCGCGTGTCGGTCTTTTGGACACATCAAAGGGAGCGAACATCCACTGGTCGGGATCGGGCGAGCAGTAGCTCGCTGCTCGGCGAATGCCGAATGTGTGGAGCCGCCTTAGGCCCGCAACAGACTACACCGAGGAATGCGTTGCGAGAAATGAGGAAAGAGGCCGGCGAGGCTGCGTCCACACACTACAAAGAGGTTATTCGATGTCACGAAATGCCTTTATGTGCCACAAGCCGAGACTGATGGCAGCAGTTTTAGCTATGAGATCATCTGAGAGTCCCATTTCTTATTTTATTAAATGCTCTTATGTAATTTTAACTCGTGATATCCTTGTTTTGTTACAATAATCGTAAACGAGTTCGAATTACCTAGAGAGAAACACACTACTACATTGCATAAAAATCATTATTTAATTAAACAACAACAACAAGAAGTTAAGTGACGTATAAGGGAGAAGTTGTACATCAGAAAATTTTCTTGAACTCCGTAATCTCTACCAGGCTCTGGTTTACTATATTTGTTGGTTGAATAATGAATAGGATAATGATTAAATAATTCATAATAAAATTCACAACTAATAAATTTATTCATAAATACCAATTAAGAAAAGTAATAAATTAATTCAATTCTTTCAAAATACCCTTTTAAGTTTCTTGCTTCAAATTTTTATTTTTATATACTCATTATGAGCGGGTTTCACACAAATAAGAATATCTTCCATACAAGTTTTTACTTGTTCATTTCGTTTTAAGAGAAAAATTCAAGAAATTTAAAAAAACTGGTAGTTTATCGCATCTTTTACTGCCAAATGTTATAACCTCACTCAGTTCTATGCACTGTTAGGTGTTTTCCTGCGGCAGCGAACGCCCTAAGTGTCGTGTAACAAGTGAAGGAAGTAGAAATGTGTCCGAGAAAACTCGCTCGCCGACCGACTCGACCGAGGAACTCTTTCGCCTCCGCAGAGGCGAAACGACGAAACTCTTTCAAGTGTGTGGGGGTCCATAAGAGTCCCTTCAGGGCCCTTCAACTCCCATATAACGTGGTGGAGACCATTACAGTGGCGCCCTCTCCTGCAACACCTTCTTACCAGAACTAAAATACGAACTACTGCCAACGATACTTCAAACGAGTGTGGCTGCTACGTAGGTTCGCGTTACGTTCAAGCAGGCGCGTAATGCTACAAAAGATAGCGTCGATGTTCGCGCTTTCTTCAGCGGTTTCTTGTATGTATATGTTTTGAATAACTGAACATTTCGAAGAAACTTTTCGTATATCCCACAATTTTTAGGTGCCAATGTTGGCGAGCCCATACCCGGCGACACTAGCGCTTCCTAAAGTAGGACCCTCGAGCTTTGTCCCCGGTTTTGATGGAGCGTTGCTGGGCCCTGAGTCCCTTGTTTCGATTTTCCACACTTCTCGGTCGCACATTTCTGGAAACACATTCCTCGGTGTAATCTGTTGCGGGCCTTAATCGGCGCAGGGGGTCGGCTGGATCCCGCGCCGCCCGCCGCCGCGCTTTCCGGAAGTGCGCCGTTTCTCTTCCGGCGGAAGCGTGCGCACGCCTGTTTACGGCCTCCGCCGGAAACCGCGCGCCCGCGAGGGAAGCACGTGACCCCGTCGTCACGGCCAGAGCACGCGCACGCGCTCGCTCGCACGCCTGGGGGCCTCCGGGAACACGGAACCGCGCGCCGCGGCACGTTTGCCACCTGAGCGTGACGATGGGGCCTTACGGTGGCCTTTTTCTAATAACGGTATTTTACTGCGAAGTAGGACGGCGATTATTTACGGCAATTGATTTAAATCGGATTTATATCAATGCGTTTTTAAAAATTTGTTCCTGAATATTACTTCAATGTAAGTATTTGAACCATTGTTTAAATCTACTGCTTTAAACCGAGGTTTAAAGTTATTGCTTTAAACCAAGATTTAAATTTATTGCTTTAAACGGCGATTTAAATCTATTGATTTAAACCGTATTTAAGTCATTTGCTTTAAATCATGAATTAAAGCTATTATTTTAATTCGTGAATTAGAATTAAGTCAATGCATTTGTAAAATTGTATGATATTTTCTCTACTTCATCGACATTCCGCCATTCTTACGACCTTTCATCATTTTTGTTAATAAAGTGTGTACATTTATTGATTGAGAAAGTGCACTGAAGCAGTGTATGACACTCTATTGGATATTAGACTCAGTAGTTTATGAGAGTGAACGATATCGACCAAACGATCCCCCGCTCAAATGATCATTGGTGAGATATCAGTGGTTATTGATGACTCGAGGGGAAATTCGTTAACTACTGGTTCTTTCCCGGTTGTTGTCAACGAGAAGAAAGTAAGCGTCGGCGTGGAGAACGAAGAGAGCGCGAAGGCGAGCGGAGGCTGGAAGAGCGCTCTGCCACGAGGAGGAGCTGGGGAGGGGTGCACTGTTTACAGATAAAATGGACGGTGTTATGCATCAACCCGCTATGCAACATCATACAAGTTTTGACATAATCGTGTTCAAAGGTTTTATTACATTTTCAGCTCTAAAAACCGTTATTTATTTATTTCATTCATTGAAGCGCCAAACTACACAAACATGAGTCGAATATCTGGACTTACCTGCATAATGTGAAATTAAGAACAGCAGATATGAAGATCTAGGTTTATAGCCGGTTGTTTGCGAAACATAAAATTCCATATGCGAATGATGGCGTTTACATTTTCATTAATTATAAGGCTATTTTTACATATTTGGCGCCAAAAATTTTCCGTACACTTAGAACATGGTCCAATGCAACTGATGGCGTCTATATCTCATTTTTTTCAAAAATGGCGCTTAGCCGGTTGATGCATAACACCATCCAAATCAGATTCCGAAATTGCCAATTGATTTAAAATATTTTTTATCACGGTTTTTATCTAACGGTACTTTTTGTTCGACGTGAGAGGGCGATTATTTGAAAAATCATTTATTTAAATCAGCCCCTTCGGTGGCTTATAGACAGCGTGCTAGCTTTCTGTCAGGCGGTCCCGGATTCGATTCCCGTCCGAACAAGAAATTAAGCTGTATTTAGTACAAATGGTCTCGGTTTCTACAAGTCAGTGACGAAAGAAAAATACTCAGCAGGTGAAGTAAACTAGGTACGGTGGAATTCGTCATGATCGTCACATGCTTCCTTAACCGCCAGGCGTGGTAAATAAACTAGAGGTGTCAACAGCAGCACATACATTTTCTCGCATTACTTCTAAATTTGCAATTTTCGAAAATTCAGAGAGTTTAACAAACATTAGGCTGACGCCATTCCTTACTATGCTATCTATTACTACTCAACATCCCTTATACTATGCGTTAAAAGTAATTAAAGAAAAAATATGGAGCGGTTTTGAAGAAAATATTTTTTCAAATTTCCTATATTTCGTTCCAAATTACAGGAAAAATACTCATATTTTTCAATAATTGTACCTGAACTTATTTAAAGATCTGTCTTTAAGGAACAGATGTCGTTAAGGGAAAATATCTATGTTCATTATTATAATTGTAGGAAGAGCTGAAAAAAATTGCACTTTGGCAATTTTCAAAAAATCGCGAATTTCAACGAACATGAGACCTGCATCATTCTCTTAAGCGCCCTTTACGTTATCTGAGAACAAAGCTGGATCAACAAATTTGGTGCCATTTTTGAGAAAATTAGGAAAATATTTTTGAGCCTTCGTGTAAAGTACCATCAAAAATCAAAATATCCGTTTGAAACCCAAAGCCTCGAGTTCATTGATATCGATCGGGGAATACCATTTTTGAAGAAAAACGGTTTAGGCGCTACCCTTGATCACAGACGGTCAGAAAGACAGACGGAAGACGGACGTTTTGCCGTCAATCAATTTTTCGGTATCAATGACACACAAAACATAGATTCTGGCTACACCACGCGTTAGAAGAATTTTTTCTTATTTAGCAACAGGATTTATCCAATTTTTCGTACCAGGGCCCGATAATAAGAGTTTTCTGTCGATAATTCACCGTATTCCGGCGCACGATTTCATAACTTTCTCTTCTCATGAAGTACCTTCATAAAGGGGAGAAAGTAAAAAGCAGGGCTCAGGGCTGGGAACACCGCTAGCTAACAAGTCAGATTAATTCGACTCTACAATGCCAAATACTTACATAATTACTCATTTAAATCAAGAAAACTTCTTTTCTTACTTTTCCTCGTTATTGGATTCAATTCTTAAGCGCAACTCGTGCTCCTGTTCTCAACAACAACAAACAACAACAACAACAATAACAACACTGTCAGCGTGGGCTTGGACAGCCAAGTGAGCGCGAGTGCCAGGCGAAGGGCTGAAGGGCGTTGGGGGGTGGGGGTGGGGGGTGGAGCGAAGTGCGCACTTGCGCCCTCTGCCAGGGCCGCGCGCCGGCTGGCAGCGCCTGCGCCTCCTAAATCGAGCCGTACGCTGGCGAGTCAAAGCCCTCTGCGCGTCCCCGGCACCGGTCCCGGCCCAAAGCCACACGTGCGTTGCCATCAAGTGAACGGACAAACGCGCTACCACGCGCCAAGCGCTATTTGCAGCCACAACGCAGCGAGTGCCCTCCTGCGCACATTTTCTTCAGACCACCTCCTCCCCTTCCCTGCCAGCCCCCTTCCTTCGACTGTCAACAGTTGAATAATAGCGGGAAATCTGTAATAGTAAAATATGTTGTTTGTATTCAGTGCTGGGAAATAACGATTTACGGTAGAAAATCAACCCAAATTTTATACTTCATTAGATGAGACTACTACAGGATTTCATGTTCACGCGAAATAAAGATTTACGGTAGAAAATCAACCCAAATTGTATACTTCAGTAGATGAGTCAACTATAGGATTTCACGTTGCCGTTGATCTATTAAGCCAATCACTGTTCCTCCGATTAGCAACTCGATAGTTTAGAAGAATATTGTGTAGTCGCTGTTTTGTAGTCAGTATCAGAAATAATAGCGACCTGTCGTTTCTTTCCCAGGTGAGCTAGTTGCTCTCAATCCTTCGTAACTCATTCTTTCAAAGATACACGAGATCAACGATTACCCAACCGGTGTTCCGCGGTACTTGTACTAGCAAGTAGTGCCAGGTGTTTTTTTACTAGAGGTAAACAAAAAATATTTTATATGAAAATTTAAAATGGATATAATATCCTTATAAATTCTATGTTTATAGATTCTAAACAGAAATAGACACTCAGAGAGTCGAATTTCACGAAACTAACGAGATCACATTCGCTCACTTCTGATCATAAATTCATGTAACATTTAATTGAAATAACGTAATTCATAAGTAATAGATAAGGGCATTCACAACGGGATGAATAATTTGTGACGTGCTGACTAAGCACTGGAAGCCCAAGTCGTGGGAAGTTTTGCGCAGTTCAGACGCATGCGAACGATTTGTTTCTCAGCGTGTAGGAGAAGAATCATGGTTTCCAAGTATTGTTCTCAGAAACATGAGAAATTACGAGCGAGGTGAAGACCATTTGGATGAGTAAACGCTTGGGAAATAAAACAAAACACTGCATTCAGAGACTGCGGAAGTGAGGCCGTGAAAATTGTAATAACAATTCCTGTTTATTATTGGAAATTGCGCAGCAACCCCTATATTTAACAAATTAATGGGCGTTTGAAACTATTCTTGGCCTCAATTTTACGTGTTTCTTCTCACATCGACGGCGAGCAAAACACCGCGCATTTTTCTTACCGGACCTCTCCACAGTCAGTGTCTGCAATAACACGTTTATCGTCTTTAGAGGAGAAAATACATTTTACTACTCCCATTGTATAATGCTGTCATTTGATGGCTGCAACCAGTTGCGCAATGATACTCATTACGTTACAGTTTTCATTACGATACAGGTTCTTGACCAATCACAGAGAAGCTTACAAACCAAGTATTGACAATTAATCATTCAGAATATTTCTAGTTAATGTTTCGTTCGATTGTGTACATTAAAATTGCATTTGATAATATATCTAAGCTTGTCATTTTTAATTTATTTTATTGTTAGTATTTTGTTTCGTGGAATAGTATTTAAAATAAATTGGATCGTAATTTCACTTTGATCTATTCGTCTAGCGCAATACTCCATCGCAGGCGGACAGGTAACCACAGGGTTAGGGAGCTGTCCGCTAGGTGCCCTTGGCTGAATCCTCCGTATCAACTGCCACGAAACTATTCAATGTAATAAGTTTAACTTATAAAAGTCGTAGAAAAAGTTCCGTATGAAACTCGATCTAATGAGCATTTATACACTCGTGTGAAGTTTACGATAGTACTCGTTTCTCGTTTCATTTTTTGTAATGTACTATTCTTAGAAAGACATTCCCCCAAATATTTGTGTAATAGGATCATTATTGGTTTGTTTGGTCAGTCAGGATTACAAGAACCTAGTTGATTGTACTAGTGATCATTCAACTTCGTAAATTATTTTTATATTTTTCAGAGACTACTCTGCTGCCCCCCCCCCGAAGGTTCGACTAAAATATTGTAAAATTTCCCAACCTCAGTCATTTTCTGAAGTGTTTGTCTGCGATAGTAACGCGAATGTTGTAAGCCTGACTTTGACTTCGGTACGATTGTGAAATCACAAAAATTTATTAAGGTGGCATAGGTCCGATTTTCACGGTTAACTCTGCATTTTCGAAAATTGGAAAAGTTTGAATCTTATTCGGCGTCTTCCTCCAACTACAAAATTGAAGATAGAAGAGAATTTTTTTATTCAAATAAAATTTATTCTTTATGGTAAATTCTTTCTTTAAGGTCATGTACATTTTTTGAAAGTTTTAGTAGATTTCGCGTAGTGTCATATGTACAATTTTAAAAAAGTACAAAAACAAGATTTTCCTAAAAAAGGCTACAAGTGTTTCGTTTAAACTTTTGGTATGGATAGTTCTAAATGTACTCTATGAGATGACATAAACGCCATATTGCTCTATTCTTTTGTTTTCTCAAAAATTGCAAAAATATTTTTTTTTTTCTTCTCTCATGTTGTTTATATTTACATTAGCGGCGATTTCTTCACATTATTATATTAATGAGTACATGTGCTATAAATAATGTTAAGTAAAGCTTCTAAACAAACTCCAGGTATCTCCGCGAGCGTGCAAGCTCTAAGTTCCCAGTTGGTCTCACGACTGGTGTGACAGTGTAAATGTAATATGTAATTGTTGTAAGGGGAGAGAAGAGAACGCGGATGAGGGAGAAAGGGAAGATCTTGCGCGATCCGTGACCCGTTTGCTAGGGAACTATTTCGGCATTCGCCCGGAACCTATCGTTCAGGGCAGCCGGCCGCTGTAATTTTCCCCCTGTCAGACTTCGAATGAACATAATTCTAATGAATGGATTCGGCTGAATTCGACCTAGCGGTGTAGCCATTGCCCAACGGTCTCAGTCATATCTATCCATTAGCTGCGACGTTCCTGGTTGAACGAATATGGGATCTGATTGAGACGGAGAATTTAATTCTGCCAGGGTTTCTCTTCGGAGCCACAAGTATGACACACTAAAGATTTACCGCTCTTCGAGACTCCAGCGCCCCAACAGGATTTCAAACGGAAAATTAGAATTTTGGAAGTGGGGCCATACCACTATGTCCGGCTGAGACTGAATGGAACCCGCTGTTGTAGACAGTGCGGGATATTCTTGATACCTGGCGTTCTTTATGCAAGTAAGGTTGCACAGAGTAATGAAATATTTCGTACACAGTTTTCTAAAACATTCCATACTTTTGCAGATGACTTCAGGACCTTTGAAAACATTTCATGGTTATATGTATACAACATCCAAAAAACTGTACAAATTCTTCTTTAGAGCCTGTTTCTCTTGTATTAATTGCTAATCCGTAATTGTTGCTAATATCGTAAAATTTCAAAGAATGTTATGATAAATTTGTTTCCCATATAATGATATTGAATTTTAATCGGTCATTTGAACCAAATAAATCCTGTTGGTATTTTGTATTTTTAAAGTCGAGTGCTCACAGTTGTGTCTGACATGTCCACAGTCAAAGTCATAGTAGTGTCCTAGTCTGACGTGCCCATTACAGGAAATACAAATTATAAAAGTTGGCGAGAAATATGTGACCTCATGACAAGGAAAAGCGTTTATAAATATATGAAAATAGTTAACTTATCATTAACCACTCCTTAAAAACAGGCCACTTTATTAAATCATCCTACAGTATTGTAGAATGAGAGAGCTTATGAGCGGACAGAAACTGGATTTGGAGGGAAGATATTTGAGGAAAATGCAAACGCGTTATTCTTCTGAGACGTCGATTTATAATGTGGATCTATTTGCCATGTTTTTTTTTATTCTTTAATTTTTTCATGGCCGAGAGATACATTGAACTTTTGATTTAGGCTTATTTGAAATTACTGTAATTCCTTTTGACAGATACTACATTTCCGTTAGAAAACTGTTATAATACATTATTATTAATAGTAAGTAAAATTGTCATTAATAAAATTTCATTTCCATCTCACGCCAGCAAAGAAATATAACTGTAACTAGGTTTCACGACATTCTTTTGGGCCTGCCTATTGCGTTGCAACCTAATTTTGTATCCAGAGAGAACAAGGCAGGGGCTTACCACATAAACACAAACACGCAAATCCAGATAAGTAGATATTTAAAAGTGATTACACAATCAAAAAAAGCACACTTGCTTGCATTTACATACACATAGACACACACATTCGCACATATCTTGAACTCATATGTATACGAAGTCCAGGTCAGGCCTTTTTTATCTTCCGCGTGTGTCACATGTACATGATTTCACTAGTGTCCTCATTTTTTGTCCCTTCGCTTGCAGATGTGGGCCACTGACACCAAAACAACAACTTCATCTCAACGTAAGCAAAATAAGAGCGGTGTCCCCTTTGATGATGCCAACGGTTAGACCCAAACCGAAGGTGGTTCAAAGGTTGGCAGTACGATGATTACTCTCTCTGTCAAAACAAGTCCGGCCACGAGGCATAACAAGAGCTGAGCTGTTCGCAAGGTCGCGGGGCAAGGGGCACGGGACAAGATGCACTGGGCACCAGGCAGCAGGCCGGCTCGCGAAGGCGGTGCGTCACCACCAGCTGGTCGCGCTAGCTTGCAACACACACTGGGCCGAAACTGAGGATTTCTGGGAGTAAAGCAGAGTATTTTGATTCCTACGTTTGGCTTCTTCTGGTTATACTTCATAAATAAGTATTTAAATACGTACTCACAATATATTAGCTTTTGATTTAGATAATGCATATGTATTTAAAGTAATTCGGATATTAAAAATACAGGGAATATAATCATTTTGTATTATATCTTTTTTATTGCAAGAGTATATTGTAATAGTTTATTACAATACATTTGTAATTGACAGTCATACAAATTTCTGAACAATAACTGACTGTAAATACATTTATGTATAAATACTTTCAAATAAAAAATAATATAAAAATACGCCTAACTCTAATTATCATAATATGTTATTCGCTGACGTTGCTATTACAATTAAAGATCATTGATCATTAATAAAATACAATTAAAATCTCTTGAAGTAAATTAAAGGGTTATTGACATTCTCAAATAATATAAATAAATGCAAAGTCCAGGAATCTTCTGCTACATACGTGCCCTTACAAAAACTATTCAGGGTTTATTATAAGTTATGTATTATACCCGCATGTTTTCTTGAGCCCTGGAACGTACCCCCACTCCCTTTCCAACATTAGTTCAGTAACAGAATAAACATTATCAACTAAATAGGCTTAAAAAAATAAATATTACCAACGATCGTTGTTAACAAAAATCTCATTATTAGAAATCTTCCCTCCCATTTAATAGAAATTACTTTACGTCGCACAACGAGCTACAGGTTTGATGTAATAGTCCTGTCTTTGAAATAACCAAATCACCAGTCCTCTCGCATCTAGCCAAACGAGGGTTCAAGAAAACGTGCGTGGATAATATTAACCTTTTACGTTGAGGTTGATAGGGTATCCTACAATAATCCACCACAACATTCATATACAAATCTACGTAGGTAAAGATACATTTCAATTACATTTTCATTAACCTGTTTAACTCTGGGTACAAAAAACATTACATTTAAGTTGGGGGTTATGGTTATGGATTAACATGGATTATGGATTATTTTTGTTTACATAATCCATATTTAGATGCTTTCCGTCAAATACACACGAACCGACTTTTTCCGTCAATGGTATTCTGTTATTTTTCGAAACGGAAAGGAAATGTTATTTTCTTAAATGAAGGGCTGAGGGGTAATACAGAAACTAGTCTGACGAGTGGGTGCGACACTTCCTCACTTTATGAACCTAATCTTCCCTTAACTGACATTGAAGTGCAGTGAAACCTAACACTGTAAACTGATCGTGAAAAAGAAAAATAATGTTTAATGTAACAAAACAAAGATATATAATGAATTAGTTTATGTTTGCATTGTATACATTTAAAAAAATATTTAATACGCCTGTAACAAGTAATGTACTTCAGCTTCCGGGTCAATGACCCCCATCCCGATCAGGTTTTTGTCCAGTTTCCCTGATCCATTGAGCAAATGCTGAGATGGCCCCTTGTTTTGCTTCTGGACGTAAATGTAGCTTCACTGTGCGCACGTTTTGTTGAGCACTCCTTTTGCTTGTAGTTCATTTACAGTTGAAATTGATTTTCTATGACTCTGGAAAAAACATTTTTCAAATATCTTTATTTTTCTAAAATAATTTTTTCTAAATTCATTTTTTCGTTTTTTTTATAAAATTCTGGCCCTCAAGAAAATGTGCGCAGATAAATTCTTTCCCCACACGTCATATACAGTTTTTACTGTTTTTTGACAAATAAATAAATAAACACGGCCAGCTTGATTACGCAGTCGCCTCAATTAACGGCCATTTTTCGTGTCACCGATGAATCTCCCCGTAAGACAATGTAAATATTCCGTTTTAAGCGGCCCCGCAGTCAGCGATCAGACATATTTCGTAAATTAACATTGTTTTAGACGATAACAATTTCCTAACAAATTTGATATTTTTATCCGTAACGCTGTAACAAAAACAAGACTGGAGAAGTTTGGTATTGATTCAATATCGCCCTACGTCGTGACGCATCGTCTGAGTATTTTCAATTGATAACTATAGTTGCTTATCTCGCGGGGCTATTCACTTCTGATTCACATAACAATAAATGATTTTCATGCATGCCCAGAAGTTTCTCCAGGGTGTAAATTGTTCCTTCAGATCTAGTAGAGAATCAAATCCAGTGTGTAAAAGAAAATAATGCATATGCTGGGATTTGAAAGGCTTTGTGATCGATTAGTGTTAGTGCAATGGTAAGACATGCTTCATATTTTATATTTTTAACGGTGTTAAAAATATAATTACGAAGAAAGCATTCTTCACTTTCCTGAGAAAGAAACTAAGTAAAACGGATGTAATTCCCTTTTTCTATTTACCTCGATTAAACGACTGGGTTAACGGCTAATGGTTTAAGGCAAACGTTCGACGTATTCGCATGGTAATCTTTGTCCCTGCTGCTTCCCTGGGGAGTAGGAGTAACAAAAAATAGAGGGAGTAGACAGAGCGCAACACAACGTTGTCACTGCGGGATGAAAGGTATTTAAAAAGTCGGAGGATAAATACGTGTAGCAGACATGCAGGAAATCAACGACTGCCTACCCATGTAGATTTGTTTACAAACACTTCATTCTTTTTTGGGTTAAAGAATACATTGACGAGGAAGTGATCGCGGAGAGACTTAACAAATGCACTAAATCAGTGTGCATTTGTATAGTGAATATATGAATCCACTATCCGTAATTCGAGAGCTTTTACCTTGTTGATTGTCTTACACAGGAACTATTCAAATATTTAGTTTCATTTCAAGACGTAAAGGAGCTCATTAACCCGCAAGATAGTTTTGTTGGTTCCATTTGTTCCTCAAGTGCTCTTGGACAGTCCACGACCGATAACATTGTCACTCATCGGCTCCTATTTTGTTCGAGAAATGTGTTCGTGGTGTCGCGTATTCTGAACTGAACGCTTCACCCGGCTCCTGAGAAGGTCCGTTAAATAGAGCGACACGATCAGGGTGCTAGAGGGGATGTCGGGAATGGCCTCTCTTAGAAGATTTGGTGCCATCTGTTAGAAAAGTGTTGATTATCCAAGTCAGTGTCACAATTAATACACAACCACAACTAGGTTCCTCAGTAACGTTTTCGGCACTGAAATATTCACGGAAATTTGAAATGAAAGCTTTCCTCAAGGGGTTTCTTAGGATTCATTCAGACTGTTGCGTAAGCGAAGGCGGTCTTCATTTCATTCCACAAGTCATTCCTCCCTGGAATTGAATTTTGATCGCTCGCCTCCTTCCGGAGAAAATTGCCAATCCGCGCCGTAGACACTAGGTCCGCCCGTACAAAGGCCACCCGAACAAAGGCGAGAATCAGATGGGTCGAGGCGAGAATCAGAAGGCACATTCAGACAGCCGGAGGCAGAAAGTTCTTAGGTTCACGTCGCAGGTGGCAGGATTTTTCGACTCGAGATAAAATCCTGGATCGGACTGTTCTGATCCCCCAACCAGTAGTCTTCAATCAACACCAAGTCAATGCCGGAACATTACTCTAAAACAGGATACGCGCACGATCTTTCTTTCCTCAGCCTCCTCTTCCCTTACACTTACACTCACATGCACTACACTGCCATACATGTCGGAAGAACAGTCGGGAGCTACAAGCTTTTTGGACTGTGGCAGTTTCCCGCTGGGGAAGATATCTGGAGAGAAAGCAAATCGACTTATACGACGACGCTGAAACTCACATTCCAGCGAGAGAGGTACCGCGCCATCTCCCGAGATAATACATGACTACACTGTCGGAACGAATCACCACAGCGGTTGACACGCCTGGCACCATTACAAAAGCAATCAGTCATTGAAGCTAGTAAACACTCACGATTACGTCTAATGTTTATGCTCACAATTGAATAGTTACACCGAATGGAGGTCTAACCCACAAAAGGAAGAGTTTTCAGGAAATCCAAAAAATCCTCTAATCAGTGTAAATTAATTTATTTCTGTAGAAACTTACATATCATCAATATATTATTCTGAAGTCAAATGTCAACGCACTACCGCTCATAACATATTCGCATCGATCCGACATCTTACTGCAGATAGATTACTATTCGCCAATAGGTCGACTTTACCTAAAGAGTAACCTACTTTGGAATGGCCGATGCGCCCTCAGAATCGAGGGGGCTGTGTATTTCGTCCAATTGGTCACTATTCCACTGAAATCTCAACTTTGGACTTTATGTGGATTAGATCTGTATTCGGGGTAAACTATTCAATTATCGATCTAAACGGTATCATTGAACAATAAGGTTCCAAGGATTCATGATTTCGTATCAAGTATGTGTGTGAATGAGCCTTTAGAAATTGCAGTATCTGAGCGTTGGGGTTGCACGGGCCCACAGTGCGTCCGCTTGTTTACGCCTCGCAGGCGACCGCGCAGGGCCCCCGCGCAGCCCCGCGTCGCGTGATCAGCCGCGGGCAACGCCCCCTCCCCTCCCCCTCCCCCTGCCCCGCCCCCCACCCTGCCGCCGCGCCGCGCCGAGAGCCAAGAGCAGAGACCTGTCACACAGCGCAGCCACGTCCCGCGGACGGCTGCAGCGGGGAAATAGTGAAACATGGCTATGGAAATAAATGGAATAGAGCTATACGTCGCTGATTTCAAAAGACTGTATGGGTCTATTTACGATCCCATTCCGTTATTTACATGATATAAAAAATCATTCAATTGTTTTCCGATTTTTTGCGTCGCTTTCTGTCATGACTTGTCTCGATCTTCCTGTCGGTGTCACTGTCTTCCTGCCTGTCTGGTTGCTTCTCTTCCTGCCTGCCTACCAGCCTACCTGCTTGCTTGTCTGCATGTCTGCCTCGGTTGTCTGTCGGCCTGTCTGTCAGTCTCTGTCATAGTTCGTCTACTTCAGACTGTCTCTTTAGACTTTGTATCTTTCTCACCCTGCCTCTTTCTGTCTCTTTCTGATTTTTTTCTTTCTCTGGTGGTCTTCGTCAGCTCTCGTCATTTTTTTGGCCGCCCTCATTTCCTTTTGGCTGTCCGCGTCTCTTTTTGTCTGAACTCGTCTCTTTTTGTCTGAACTCGTCTCGTTTTGTCCTGAACTCGTCTCTTTTTGTCTGAACTCGTCTCTTTTTGTCTGAACTCGTCTCTTTTTGTCTGAACTCATCTCTTTTTGTCTGAACTCGTCCTCTTTTTGTCTGAACTCATCTCTTTTTGTCTGAACTCGTCTCGTTTTGGTCTGAACTCGTCTCTTTTTATATACCCTCGTCTCTTTTTATCTGCCGTTTCTTCTTCTGTCTTCGTCACTTTCTGTCTATCCTCGTCTCATTCTGTGTCTTTGTATGGGCAAATCTCAGACACGGCGAAACGGATTTTGATGGGTTTTTCTCTGAAAGGGAGAGTCTGAGTTCTCTGAAAGGGAGAAACTCTGATGTAAGTTTGGCTACTTTGTTTAAAAAATGTTTTATTTTGCCCTTGTAATGAAGCATGTTTGCATTGCATAAATATCCTGTTTTATTCCCATCTTACAGAAATGTTTCAAATTGAAAACAATAGAAACGTTACTGTGTGTATTGATGGCTTAGTGCACCCATATTCTATGACACTTTACTAGCAGTGGTGACTCAGGGCATCAACTCATGTCACTCCAGTGCTTCTGACCCGGGCATCTTAGAGTTCGAATCCCGACGGTGCAGGTTTTTCGACATTGGCTAAATAGCTAGGTCGAGTTCAGCCTCTGTCTCGAGAAGAAATTTGGCAACCTGCTGCTCTGATCGGTAGTTTTACACGTTTTTCGGACCAACACCAGGTGAATGCCGAAAGTTTCGAAACAAACGGGCTTTGGGCCGCGCGCGATCCTTCCTTCCTCTTTGTTGCTCTATCCTCGCCCCTGACTTACACACACAACCAACACAAGTCTGGAGACCAGTCGGGAGTTTAGAGCTCGTCCCAGTTGGAGTGATACCCCGCTGACGGGAGATACCTGGTTGGAGCAAAGCCCACAAGATGTGTAGATCGCACGATCTTTCCTTCCTCTTCCTTGTCCTATCCTCATCCCTTACACACTTATACTCACATTACGTTTAATTTTGTGTGAAAATGTGATATTTTCTCCAGGAAATTTGTTAGTGTGTGCTTCCGGGAATGACTCTTCAGGTGTTTGACGATGTTGCATCCAGCAACAATCCGCCATCATGTTCAAGTTCCACTTACCCTGATACTTACGTTTCATCCCCTTGATGTCCAAGTTTTCTGCAAAATAGTTCACATGCGAGAGTAGGAAGTGAACCTTCAAACTCATGTAGCAACCTAGTATTTGAAAAACCTTCTTTCCACGACACATCTGTAGTTAGGATCATTTACGTTACCAAAGAACTTTTCAACAACCTCTTTAAAAAGAATTCCAGGGTTTTTTTCTCCTTCTCATCCAAAGTCTGAGCAAAATGTGGATCTGAGAAAAGTTTTCTGATGTCTGGGTCTACAAATATTCCTTCTTTTATCTTAGCATCACTTAAATCAGAAAACACGGTGCATAAGTACTTGAAACGTTCACTTTCTTTACTGTGATGAAATCTGTTGTATTTATTTGGTACTTCTTGATTGTGTACTCACCACAGATAATACAGTAGTAGTATGGACTGGTAACACAACGCCGATGAGACATTTTTTTCAAAATGCACTTTTAAACCTCAGAAAACCTTTTTAATAATTTTGAAGCAACTAGATAAATGAATGTATTCACTCTAATTGACACTACTGGATCGGGAGAATGAGCAAGAAAGTGGCCTTCAATTTCCATGTATAACAATTTCTGTCTTGATTAACTTCAGACTACCGAGGGGACTTCAGGGGACTACCGAGAAAAGATAACAATTTCCTTTCTATCTGAACAGAACCTTCATGACCACACCACTTACTGAGGTAGAGTGTGATTTAGAACATAATACGTGTTTAGAATGTTAGAAATCGCATAAGAAAAAATATTGGTTACAAATGTAAATACGTGCACATGCTACAAAATGGGAATTATGTTTCATGGATTTTGAAAAAAATCTATACGTGATGGAGAAGGAGGGACTTCTCAATTCATTTTCAACACACCAAAAATTCATAAAGATTGGCTAAAATTATCAAATTAAATTTTTGGTTGTAGACTGGTGTACTACGAAAGAGTAAATAGAAATTAATATGGATATCACATATTTCCTATCAGGAGATGAACTGATCTGTTTCAACACAAATAAATTAATGACTGATCTAAACATTATTATCTACAAAGATTTTTAAAAGAAACCATTCCGCAAGAAAAAAGTTATCTCTTTCACATGCCCTATTCGATAAGAAACAAAATCAAGAATATACCCATGGAATCTACGCTTACAGCTTCATTAAAACTTTAACTAGGAAAGTTAGATTCTCATCCTTGAAAAACGTAGAAGTTTCCTTTGAATTTTTTCTTCCCTGAAGGGTTTGAATTCCCTGTAGTAAACTTCGGAGGAACGGCGAGGAACTGGTAACTTTGCGGAGCTGAAGTGTAAGAACTATTCAGCACTTTCTCTGTTGAAAGGAGTTTCGGATTGTAAAAGGCACGTGTAATGAGAAAATGTACGAAACGATGAAAAAAGAAAGCATGTCATCACTACTCACACGGACGTTGCAACCGTTCCGTCAAAGTGGTGCAAAATAATGTGAATACTGTACTGTTTCAGGCTCTTATCCGTTATCGTAATGGGATTGTAAGACCGGCTTCCATTCTAACATAACTTTCTCACTAAACTTTCTCATACATTCTTCCAAAATCTACCCTCAGTTACCGGTGCATCTCATTTCAATCTAGGTAAAGAGCATCCCATAGAACCTCGTCTAAGAAACCGACTCCCCTTTCAGGTCTTCCTCCGTAATCTGGATGATATAAGATAATGAAATAAACACTCCTCCCAATACCAGTCAACAATATGTATTCCTCCACTCAGATATTCGTACTAACCACTATAATGTTACAGGGAGGTCGCCTTAGCTACCCCCTTCGTAAATTGTTCGTCTGAAAATGCTCGCTCCTAACAATTGAAAAGCCGTATGACTGAGTGTTGTATAATCACCTCATTCTGCAATAAAAAAAGGACCGGCTTACTTCCGCGAGAACATGGTGGACGCAAACACCACCAGGCCGCACTAGCGCGAGTGGAAAACCGTCCCTTTTTTAACCAAAATCTTCAAGGGATCTTGGCTTCGCATATTCAAATCGCGAGTTTCAAAATTCCGAGTATGTGGAAACTGAGACCTTTGTTGTTTTTTTAAGAGTTCTTTGTGCTGTCCGAGGAAAAATTTAGAGACATATTTGAGAACATTTGAAAATGTTGATGCTTTCTGTAAAGCACTCCCAAAAATCTAAATGTCCGTTTCAAAGTCCAAGGGCCTTGAAAAATATTGATCAAAATCGACACATCAGTGGAAATATTTTAAGTTCGGGAGAAAACCGTCTGAATGGTTTAG
The DNA here is from genome assembly GCA_031308135.1 of Acheta domesticus. Classification (NCBI taxonomy): domain Eukaryota; kingdom Metazoa; phylum Arthropoda; class Insecta; order Orthoptera; family Gryllidae; genus Acheta; species Acheta domesticus. The sequence goes on from JAHLJT010002630.1 coordinate 37,843,742, forward strand.
ATGCTAGCCTTGGCCACGGACGGACCTTTTGCCGTCAATTAATTGTTTTGCTATCAAGGACCGACAAAAAAGGTGACTACACAATGCGTTTGAGGAAGTAATTGACTACACATAAGGAACAAAATTCATCCACTTTTTCGATATTAAGATCTCAACAAAACTTTTTTTTTTTTGTCGAATATACTCCTATTTCTGTCCCAGCGTTACAATACTTTCTTTTTACTGCGTATACTGTCTATTGCATAAATAAAAAAACCAACGCCAAGGAATTTTCCCCCTTTCCAGTTACTCTAAGTGGCGGGAATTTATTCAATGATTCTGGTAGAGTGTGAGTTGCCGCCAAGGAACTCAACGAAATAATTCAAAGACTGGCCGAGAATGATTCATTTTTCTCGCTCGACCGTGCGCACGGCATTCTAGGCGAAGAACTTAGTACTTCTGGGATTGCCGCACTATATAAGAGCAATCCGAAGCGTAGTTTCAATTGCAAATCCATTAATTATGTTCATAGCATTACTGAAAGTTGTTTATAAATGCCTCAGAAGAAGTGCGGCGTTACTCTGATAGATAACGTCACAAAACGTCGATCATATTACTCTGCGTTTAGTAATTTGTGTCATGGATATGTGCGTTAATCCCTACAGAATTCCATTGATCAGGCTGTCCGTCAGCAGTTACATATTATGTAACCATAATCAATATGAAAATAAAACTAGAACCTTTCACACAACAAATTTAATATTAAAATAATAAATATAATAATAAATAAAATAAATAAATATAATAATAAATATAATAAATAAATATAATAATACATATATTCAATAAATATTCATGTGTTTTATTCCTTTGCATTAAAATTGTTCGTACAATATAGTTTATAAAATAATGTATGTTTTTTAATATCGTATTTTAGCTGCCAATTTGTACCTGAAGATGGAGACACACTCCACCTCCGAAACGTAAAATGGAATAAGTACTTATAATTTGTTTTAAGAAAATGTTTACTGTTAGTGTTAAAAAAATATGTTACTGTCTAAAGGAAAGTGATTGTCTTAAAATTGGATTTGGAAACTTTATCAATAAAATACAATGCATACATAAAATAACTTTCATTTAAATATGTCTAAGGCACTTGTTCAAAAACGTATTATATAGTTTTTAACCTCTGAATTAAAATCGTTATGTGACCTTAATAAAGTTGTTAACCTTTTTCCAGAAGATATGCATGGAAACTATACTTACCTTGAATGTTTACTTATTGGAAAGTGTTACTTCGTAGTATGCGGTCGGTAAATTACATTTTTGCCTTACGCGTACTGAAAGAAAGTTCGTGTACTGTAAGAAAAACAACTGGGTATGGCAGACCAGCACAGCATTTTGCACTTTCACTGACGTCAGGAGCTGCGCGCGAGCAGCTTCGGGGGGCAAATGCGAAAATCGATGATGAGTGGGGTTGAGATTCATTATAGGATTGGGTACTACCAATTAGGAGGCTCAATTCGAACCATAGCGCGTAAATTGAAAGAGAAATCGGCGAGAAATTTCCTTATGTAAAGAGAGATATTAAAATAAATTTGTGAAAGACTGCCTTTTTAAAGTTGATATTTCTTATGAAAGTCCAATAATTTGTAGGCAGACTGAAAATAACATATTTTTATTTTACAAATGTCCCAACGTTTCAAAGGTCAATTGCCTTCATCATCAGGGTCTATTAAAACAATATAATAAAATATAATACAGAACATTGTTTCATTTTGATCTAATGTAGATGATATTTTTTAACAAAATCTATTGTTACAAAAACAAATTATAAAATATAAAATACAACTTACAAGAAATCTGCACCAATGAATTTGCGTATAAATCTTTAATTGAAATAATTGTTTGTTTCTTTCCTTATTGAAAACAATATGTTATTTTATAAAATATGTTATTTTGAGTCTGCCTACAAATTATTGGACTTTCATAAGAAATATCAAATCGGCGAGAACATGACTGTCACATACAGTTCAAGTAATATTGCCTTTTGAATTATATTGTAAAGGTTTGTTGTCGATATATGATATTGTGAAATATGAAACTACAACTAATTATACATATTTGATTTTGACATCAGGAATTATTATTGCCTGTAGAGCTGATAAGGTAATTCGCTTTGCTACGATCTACTCAGAAAGGCTCTAGCCTGATAAGGGGGGGAGATTCCGGCCATAGTTTGCAATTCGACTCAGATTTTTTCCACATATTGGAATACAGAAATATTATATTTTCAAAATATGAGGCTAAAATATCCACATGGTAAGTACTTACAGCGAAAAAACAGTTTTTCGTATTTAAATTAAGAAAATAATTTTATGGCATTTATTTTATTTCTTTGCTTCTGATATGAACTTTGCCGTAATAATTGGTTAAAACATTGACTTGTGATGCCTTTCAGTTCATAAATGAAGTAATAAATTGATTAAAATATTTTTTTCTATAACAGTGTAAAACAAAAATTTATTGTTTTTTATAAAAATTCACCTAATTCATAAACTTCCAGAATGGAGTTTCAGATAGTGGTGCTTATGTGGACGCGAGCCGCTCCGCGTCAACACTTTCATGATAGATAAGGGATATACAACCATGCCCAAGGCGGGACTCGACACTTTGGACCGAAACGATGAATCGGTACACGCTCTTAGCCACCTCGACATTCAGATCGGAACCATACATTTATTACTTGTGGGAAAGTATTAGACAATATGAGTTTTGGCTATTTGGATGTTAAGAGTGAGGATCAGTAGTTTACGCTCAAAGTTACAGAACTCAATTAAAATTAATGAGTTGGATACTAAACTCCATTTATGTGCTGAAGACACACTCTAGGGAGAAAGGAAAACAAAATAAAGAAATAATAAATTATTTGTTTTTGGAAAAAAAACTTCAACAATTTTTCAGGAGAACCAATATCTTCCCGCTATCTCTTGGATGAAGTTAACAATATGAACATGTAAGCATATTTGAGGAACGTAGATTTCTATCCTCTGAAACGTTTTGGTATTCACACAACTCTCATCTTCGCTTCCCCCTTTGGTGTACCATCTTCAACTAACATCAAATTCTCCAAATATTCCGAAATTATGTACTGAGAAAAATTTTAATTCTCCTCTCTTGGTGCGCAATTCCCAATTAAATACAAATGTAGGATCTGTGCTCTTTCATAAAATACATAAATACATCGTTCTGTCACATTTCGCAAATTTCCAACCCTTTGTACAAAAATTTAGGAATAAATCGATAAATCCACACATCAAAAAGAAATTCCCACGCGAAGAAGTTACATAACAACAATATTTACCTAACACCCACATTTCCTCTCCTTCCAACGAAAGAAATTTAAGAGAAATAATTATATCAACTGTATCTCTAAAGAAACAAACTGGTTCTCAATAAACGATGATCAGCATTTATAATATGTCAAATATTGTTATATTTGATACTTTAACTTTCACATATAAAGCCTTTAGGCTGAACAGTTTGCATTAAAAAAAAGAAACGCGTGCAATAGTGCAGATTTGGTTTGAAGTTCGAAAGGGCGTAACACCATTAGGCGGGGACGCCGAGGGCGGCGCGGCTTGAAGAGTGAGGACGGGGAAGGGCTGCCAAGACGCGAAAGGGCGTCGAGGTCGCGTCGTCATCGTGGAGGGGCGAGGCAGACAGGACGGCGAGGTCGAACGCTTTGGCCAGGCGCGTGTTTGTTGCGGTGCTGCGGCCGCGCGCCCGCGGGCGGCGGCGGTGGAGTTTGGCACCGACCTCTCACGCGCACCTGTTGCCCGCCCCTGCTCCACGCTCTTCTCCCCTCCTCCCCACTCCTCTCCCTCATCTCCTCTCCCCCTCTCCTCTTCACTCCATTTACCCTTTTCTCCATCCTCTCTCCCTCCGCCCCCTCCTCCTTTCCCTCCCCTCTCCCCTTCCCCCACATCCTCTTCTCTCCTCCTCTCACCCCTCCTCCTCCCCTCTCCCCCTTCCCCCACATCCTCTTCTCTCCTCCTCACCCCTCCTCCTCTCATCTCCCTTCCTCCTCCATCCTATCACTCCTTCATCCTCTTCTCATTTCTCCATCCTCTCCCTTCTCCTTCCCCATCTCCTATTCCTCCTCTTCAACGCTTCTCCCTCCTCCTCTCTCTTCTCTTCTACATCTTCTCCTCTCCCCCTTCCCCTCTCATCTCTTCCTGTCCTCTCCTCCTCTCCCTCCCCCCTCTCTCCTCTCTCCTTCACCCTTCCCCTTCCCCCTCTCCTCTTCCCCTCCATCTCTCTCCTCCACCTCTCACCTCCACCTCTCCCCTTTCTCCTCCATCGTTCTCTCCCTCCTCCTCCCTCTCCTCCTCTTCCCTTCACTCTCCCTCTCCTCTCCTCCTGCTCTCCTCTCCTCTATCCTCCTGTCTCTCCTCCTCTCCCTCCTCTCCTTCCCCCTCCTTTCCCTCCTCCTCTCTCTCCTCCTGTCCCTCCTCATCCTCTCCCCTTCCCCTCTCTTCTCTCCCTCTCTGGCCTCCCGCCCCGTTCCCCTCCTCCCGGTGCGAGGCAAATACCCATCCCCGTGCCCCGGGGGCTGCGCGCCCCTTCGCGCGGGCACGCGGCCGCCGCGTGGGCGCGCACGTTCCCCGCCGCGCGACTCCCCTCCCCCCCGCGCCCCCGCCGCTCGCACCCACGTGGCGCACATGGGGCTTCGGCCGCTATTCAGCCCTTTGTGAGGGCTTTCCGTTGCAGTCACCGCCGCTCTGATTGCGGGCGACGCTTTGTGCCCGCGCGGGAGGAGGAAAACGCCGGAAAAAAATATGTCGTTAGTTCCGGGAACGTTGTATTGAAAAACTAATGAACCGTGGTTAAATACTATTGGGTGACAATAAGTACAGCTTTGGGCATTGTTCTTCGGACATTTACGAATAATTTTTTATGTGAATTCGTATTTAATTGAATATTGGTTTGTTGGAAAAAGGTATAATAGAAAATGTGCTATTACTTTTTGCTCACTTTTCAATAGGAATATGGCAACAGTTTGGGGGGAAAACTTTAGAAATTAAACTTACGCCTGTTGTCTTCATTAATACGATTGACAATAAGCTGTGAAAAATTGTCATGCCGGTAATGTACTGTTGACATTATGTAACTCATTTAAGTTGTTACCTTCTTTAGTGTAATTATAAACATTTGCAAATAGTAAACAGAACAAATTATTTTGTCAATTGATACTCAGCGTATAGGTAAAGAAATAGTAAATTATGAAACGATGATGTTTTGATGGTATTAATACAAGTGTATGATATTACGATACGAGTAAGGAACGAGCGAGTATCGTAAACTTCCCTTGAGTTTCATATGGTACATTTTCTATTACTTTTATTAGTTAAGCTTTTACTTTGAATCGTTTGGTGGCCGTTGACATAAAGGATTCACCCAAGGCCACCTAGCGGACGCTCCCTAACCACACCCTCGCATGCTCTGCAGGTGGCTCTGGCCACCAGTCCTCCTGCGTGGGAGTACTGCGCTTGTCAAATAGGATCAAAGTAAAATTACGATCCAATTATTTTAAATAATATTCCACGAAAAATTACTACTAATAAAAGAAATTAGAACTGACAAGTATAATATAATATCAAATGTAATTTTAATGTACACAATCGAACGAAACATTTACAACGGAACGATTCTCAATGATTAATACTTGGTTTTGTTAACTTCTCTGTGATTGGTCAAGAACCTGTATCATAATGAAAACTGTATCGAAATGAGTATCATTATGCAACTGGTTGCAGCCATCAAATGAAAGCATTATACAATGGAGTAAAAAAATAATAAACAAAACCGATTCGCTTCAGATCCTTCCAGTTGCTTGAAAGCGAAAGTGAGGGGCTGAAGAGCAAGTGTTCACGAGTTCTTTGTAAAAACTCTAAGTAGGGCCTTGTAAAGCGGAGTGATACACTCTGCTTTGTGAGATTTCCGAATCCCAGTGTGCTTATTAAGACGATCTCGCGAATGAAAATAAACAATAATGAGAATGAAATTCTAGAAACCAATAATGTGTTCTTCATTATATCAGCATTGTAGAATATTCAGTATCAATGTCTAGACTATGCTAGAGCCAACGATGAAACGAAATATGTAAACTCTGACGTTAAAACTAGGATAATTCGTTTTAGATTACTTGACTCTCTGGAACCTCTTAAACCTTCATTTCCCCCTAGTTTCTACAATAACCTTTCGTGAGATTTTGGTTTAATATCCAAACGTTCTCTCAGTATTGCACGTTTCTTTTTCTACTTCATGGGGGAGGTCGTAAGCGGACGTAGGATTTACCTATCGCCCATCTCTAACGATGGCAGTAGGGTAAGGAAGGGGAATGAAGGTTTGTGACCCATTTTGAACGTGTTTCTCTGGCATTCGCCTGTATATGACTGGAATAAAACAGTGAAAGTCTTCTGAGAGCAACTGGCTCTGAAATTCCTATTCAGGCACTTGTCCCATCCGATCCTGGTTAGCTGTTGTTGAAAATTGGTCACCGCGAGGAGGCGAAGCTAGAGCCACTACTAATCAATCAAACACGACTAAACACGCTGATACCGGTTGTACATTGTTTGCGCTAGAACCAAAAGTGTTCGCTGTGTATAAATTTTTAGTTTCGCATATGATTTGTGTCATTCATAATTACTCTCTTAATCAAGAATTCCCTTGCATTATCTGCTTATGAGACACGAGAGAATGAACAGTGAGTGTTACTGAGGGGGGGCGCCAAGTTTCTACCTTGGAGCCACAGTACTGAAGCATTGGAGATGACAAACTATTTCCTGCAAGTGTTGCGAAGTAGTGCTTGCCTGGGGTATATACGAGTGAGTTTAGGTCCTCCGCCCCCTTCTCATCCGCGTTCATGTGGATGCAATGAATGCACTGATGCAAAGGGGATAGTACTGCGGAATTCGAAAGGTCTTGATGCAACGCGCGGTCCTTGCGGGCTGAGTGAGTCGGTTCCCCAAACCAACTCACTTTCTTTATACCTCTATTGCGAGTCACATTCACAAGCTGACCACGTGAAAATTTCAAGACTCCACCCACAATCCTACAGCAGCAAAATGCTTGCTGAACAAAAACATACCAAATGGTTTTCCAAAATGTAGCACATACACTGTTTAAGGACAAATAAAATACTGTCTTATAGCACTGCATCGAATTAAATATTTTCAGAAAAACGATCTTCACGTATACTGAAATATCCTACGTTAAGGTTGTTATGTCGCGCTGCGCATAACTTTGTATGTGGCGCGCTAGCATCTAGGCAGCGCGCCCTGGCGGGAGCCGGCGGCGGCAGCAACTGGCTGCAGCCACGGTTCGGCGGACTCGAGCCATGAAGCGAGTCTCGCCGCCGGACTCCGGCCCTTTAAATGGAGGCCGGTCGGCACCCCGAGGGACTCGCTACCTGGCCGCCGCGGAGGACGGACGCACCTCCGAAGAGCTCCGGTCGCCGTGGGAACAACAGCCCTTCTAAGGGCTAGAAAAGAGCAAAGCCAAGCTTGCCCTCTTCAGGGCCCAAATTAAACCAGCCCTTTTTAGGGCTTAAAAAGAGCAAATCAGCCCTTTTTAGGGCTCTTAAAAAAGAGCAGAGATGTCGTCGGCACCGGTGTCTCCCGCTCTCTCCTTCCGGACCCCTACGGGGGCGGTAGCGAGGAGCGCGGCAGACAACCGTGTTGCGGCTCCAGCGGGGGACGGTGAAACGCACCGGCTCCCCGTACACTGACATGCTGAGTGAGCATGATCGCTCTCCTTCTGTTCGCAGGAGGATGACAGCGGACGCGGGCCCTTCCACGTCGGGCACCGCGCGGGCCGCCGCTCCACCGGCCGCCGTGACGCCGCCACCACCGACGCAGCCGCCCGCCACTGCGGGCGCCGACGGCGCGACCTCGACGCCGCCCGCCTCAGCGGGCGCAGCCACTGCCTCTCCTGCGCCAGCCGGCGAGGACGAGGACGACGGAGAGGGCGAGTTCACGCTCGTCCCGCCGCCGCCGCCCGCCCCCAATCTTTCTCTACGGGGTGGCGGACATCTTCGGCCTCCTTGAGGGGCTGCATGCGGCCTGCGGCGAAGCCGAAATCACCGCGGAGGTGGCCGGCGACGCCGTAAGGATACGGTGCACCTCGCATGCGGGGTACCGTGATGCTCTCGCCGTCCTGGACGAGAGAACTGTGGAGTACCACACGTACTCCACAGGAAACAGGAAAGTTGTGCGGTACGTCCTTCGGGGCATACCGCTCGAACTTTCCTTCGACACGCTCCATGATAATCTGGAACGTCTTGGGTTCCAGGTTTCGAAGCTGGAGCGGATGACCAGCCAGCGGCCGGGACGACGCGGCAGAGCTCTGCCGCTGATCATTGCAACGCTGGATGATACGGAGCGCCACCGGGCGCTCCTCCAGGTTGAAGCAATTCGTGGGCTCCGCGTGCGCGTGGAGTTGTATCGGCCACCGCGCGGGCCCACGCAATGCCACAATTGCCTGGATTTCGGGCATGTGGCGCGCAATTGCCGGCGCGCACGCGCTGCAGGCAATGCGGCGACGCACACGACGTCGCAAACTGCCCACTGGGGGCGAACGCCCCCGCGGGAGAGCGCCATTGCTCAAATTGTGACGGCGACAACCACGGCGCGAGATATCGGGGCTGCCCCGAATTCAAGCGCCGTTGTTCCAGGGCCAACCCGGCGCAGCAGGAGCGGCATCGGCGCCAGCAGCGGGACCGCGAGAGGCGCGCCCGCATCCAGGAACGGCGAGCGGCCGACACGCAGTCGGAGGCGTCGACGTTCTCCCTCACGGGAGCGCGAACCTTCGCGCCGCCGCTCTCCCACGCCACCGCCGCAGCAGCCGCAAACACCGCGGCCTCAGCGTTCGCAGAGACGCGAACGCCCACGAGCTCAGCGGCAGCAGCGACGCCAGGACCGCTCGTACGCGGACGCCCTGGTACCTCGCCCCGCCCGGGAGCGCCAGCCGCCGGCTGCCGCCGCGGCCCGCGAGGAGCGCGCCGCTCGCGTGGAGCAGCGGAGGCGGACGGCGGAGGCGAGCCCACTCCCCGCGTCCTTGGGCGAGCAGATGCACGCCATGGACGCGACATTAGAGGATCTGGCCCGAAACGGGGTCTCTCCTCAGCGTGTCCTGAGCGCGCTGATGCGTGCCATCACCGGCTGCGACCCTCGCGAGTGGCCGCAGATCATTCTTCGTGTGATCGTGCAGCAATTATTGCTGCACTCGCATGAGGCGATCGAGGCTGCTGTGGGGGGCGCGTCGAGGGAGGCGAGCCCGTCCTCACCCACATCACATCCCGCCCCCGCCCCTTAAATAATGGCTACTTCTTTTTATAGGAATTGCGGCCCCGTTGCTTTCTGGAACTGCAACGGCATCTGTTCGCGTACGAAGCAGACAGAGTTACACAGCTTTCTCGCTCGGCAAAATATTTCAGTAATGATGCTGGGTGAAACATGGCTGAGCCCGCATCTGTCTTTTAACATTCCAGGTTTCATCTGCTACAGAAATGACAGAGCAGCACAAGCAGCTAATACGACGGCCGCCAACAAAGGCGGAACTGCAATACTCATACGACGCAACATAAATCATTATGTTTCAGTTCTTCCGCAGCTGCAGCACGCCGAGGCCACTGCTGTTGTCGTTCAGACGGAGCGTGGGCCGCTTCGACTTGTCTCTTTGTACGCCCGCCCCGACCGCTCCGCGGAAACGTGCGCCCAACTAGCTGCAGATATTGCAAAACTAGTAGAGGCAAACAGAACTCCGACAGTCATAGCAGGCGATTACAACGCCAAGCACTTAGCCTGGAGTTCCCGCATCACCTGCCCACGCGGCCGTAAGCTGAAAGCTGTTGCTGACGCAAACGGCTGCGAAATCTTTGCTCCCTCATCACCCACCTACTATCCGTACAATTCTAACAACAAGCCGGATGTTCTTGACATTGCACTCTGTCAAAACATTCACTACCCACCCACCCTTACCATCAACTATGAACTCTCCTCTGACCACTTCCCGATTATAGCGGACATGAGACGCGGCGGCCTGACGCTATCCACTGCACCTACGACGCAGAAGCGGCGCACTAATTGGAAACAATTTCAGACGGAGCTGCAGCAGCGCATACCTGACGCGTCTGCTCTTTCAGGACCGCAGCAGATAGAAGCTGGAGCAGCAAAATTCGCCGAAGCTGTGACTGACAGCCTCAACGCAGCAGCTGAGAAGCAGCGTTCCTCAAAAAAGGAGCAGCCACTAACCCCCTATTTATTAAATTTAATTCACAGGAAGAACAGAGCGCGCAGAGTGTGGCAGAGCACGCGACACCCAGCTGACAAGCGGGAGCTAAACCGATTGAAGCGCAAAGTTGAAATCGAGTTAGCGGATTACCGCAATCAGAAATGGGACAAATTTCTTTCAGGCCTAAAACCTGAGGACAATTCGCTATGGAGAATATCTCGCATGCTTTCCAGGACGCCGATTACAGTGCCGCCGCTTCAGAACAGCGCAGGAGAGTTCGCGGAATCTAATGAGGAGAAAGCTGAACTCCTCGCTAATGTCCTTGAATCTCAGTTTCAGCCGGTCGAGGAAACGCCGCCGTTACCGCATGTTGTCGAAGTGCAACAAACAGTAACGGCGGCACTGCACGCGCCTGCCGACGAGCCGAGTTTCACTACTGAAGCTGAAGTAGCGGCGGCCATCGCGGAGCTGAAAGCTAAAAAAGCTCCCGGCCCCGACGGCATCACAAACGACGTCCTGAAGAAGATGCCGCAGCAAGCCATAGTGTTTTTGGTCGCTCTATTTAATGCAATTTTTATGTTTCAGCACTTTCCGAGTCAGTGGAAGCACGCGCATGTGCTTACATTTCATAAGCAGGGAAAGAACCCCAAATTTCCCGAGTCGTATAGGCCTATAAGCCTTCTTAATACACTCGGTAAACTTTGTGAAAAATTAATCCTTAATAGAATTCTAAAATGTATTTCAGATAACTCTTTAATTAATAACGAGCAGTTTGGCTTCCGCGCAAAACACAGCACAACACATCAGCTTGTGCGAATCACGGACCGCATAAGACGCAACTTCAATGAAGGCCGATTTACAGGTGGAGTATTCCTCGACGTCGCCAGCGCCTTTGACAAGGTTTGGCACGCCGGTCTCCTGTACAAACTTCACACCTTAAATTTCCCCTCATACCTTTGGCACCTTCTTCATTCATACCTGGCAAACAGAACGTTTCAAGTAACGCTTCTGAATGCCAAATCCACAAGTCGCGCCGTGCGGGCCGGAGTACCACAAGGGAGCGTGATTGCAGCCTACCTACTTCCAGCCTGTACGTGCGTGACCATTCCTACGCACCCGCAAACGGAACTCGCCTTATATGCTGACATACGGCTGTAATAGCCACGTCAAAAAGAATCGAGCTTCTTCAGAATACTTGGATCAGCATTTACTTCAGATCCAGGAGTGGCTGAAGCTGTGGCGGGTCAAAGTCACGTGGGTAAGAGTGCGGCGGTACTCTTCACACGGAAATGGCGATTCACACAGCCGAGGCCGCTCGCGCTATGCGGAGATGAAATTAAATGGGCGAAAAGTGTTAAATATTTAGGCGTTACGTTAGATAGCCCACTAACATTTAAGCTGCACATAGAAAACGTGCAAAAGAAAGCGCGGCAGACCAAAGGCAGATTGCGAAGCTTGTTTCACAAGCGGAGCAAACTATCTACGGCAAACTGCCTCACGCTTTATAAAGCAATGATTAGGCCGCAGCTGGACTACGCTTGCCCGAGTTGGGCAATTGCAGCAGATACTCATTTGAAAAAACTGCAATAGTCAAAAACGAATGCCTCAGGGCCGCCTCTGCGCCCCAAGGTATATTCTATTAAAGCTCTGCATCGTGACCTAGAATGGCCACTGCTAATTGAACACATCAAAAAATAGCAACAAAATTCTTCAAAGACGCCGCTGACTCGGAAAACACTCTCATTTCCTTCGCTCGCTTCATACCAGCCCGAAGAATGGGCTAAGTATAAGCGACCGAAGCAACTTTCTGGAGTAAGAGAAATCTGAAACAGCAAATGAGACTTGAAAACATAACAACTTTGTATTCCTGCCACACGCAATGCGCGCGCCAGTTGCGAACTGTCTTTTTTGACCTTCTGTTCTTTCTATCTTTTACAGGATTGGCCCTAGATGCCCCGTAAGGGTAGGGGTGGCTACACCGCAGTGGCGTGAACGCGCATTGCACTTCGTGCGTTCACAAAGCTGCACAAATTACTCGCTC
>JAHLJT010002630.1:37857057-37878061 GCA_031308135.1 Acheta domesticus
AGTGCTCAAACAAAACGTGCGCACAGTGAAGCTACATTTACGTCCAGAAGCAAAACAAGGGCCATCTCAGCATTGCTCAATGGATCAGGGAAACTGGACAAAAACCCTGATCTGAGATGGGGGTCATTGACCCGGAAGCTGAAGTACATTACTTGTTACAGGCGTATTAAATATTTTTTTAAATGTATACAATGCAAACATAAACTAATTCATTATATATCTTTGTTTTGTTACATTAAACATTATTTTCTTTTTCACGATCAGTTTACAGTGTTAGGTTTCACTGCACTTCAATGTCAGTTAAGGAAGATTAGGTTCATAAAGTGAGGAAGTGTCGCACCCACTCGTCAGACTAGTTTCTGTATTACCCCCTCAGCCCTTCATTTAAGAAAATAACATTTCCTTTCCGTTTCGAAAAATACAGAATACCATTGACGGAAAAAGTCTGTTCGTGTGTATTTGACGGAACGCATCTAAATATGGATTATGTAAACAAAAATAATCCATAATCCATGTTAATCCATAAACCATAACCCCCAACTTAAATGTAATGTTTTTTGTACCCAGAGTTAAACAGGTTAATGAAAATGTAATTGAAATGTATCTTTACCTACGTAGATTTGTATGTGAATGTTGTGGTGGATTATTGTAGGATATCCTATCCACCTCAACGTAAAAGGTTAATATTATCCATGCACGTTTTCTTGAACCCTCGTTTGTCTAGATGCGAGAGGACTGGTGATTTGGTTATTTCAAAGATAGGACTATCACATAAAACCTTTAGCTCGTTTTGCGACGTAAAGTAATTTCTATTATATGCGAGGGAATATTTCTAATAATGAGATTTTTGTTAACAACGCTCGTTGCTAATATTTATTCTTTAAGTCTATTTAGTTGCTAATGTTTATTCTGTTACTCAACTAATGTTGGAAAGGGAGTGGGGGTACGTTCCAGGGCTCAAGAAAACATGCGGGTATAATACATAACTTATAATAAACCCTGAATAGTTTTTGTAAGGGCACGTATGTAGCAGAAGATTCCTGGACTTTGCATTTATTTATATTATTTGAGAATGTCAATAACCCTTTAATTTACTTCAAGAGATTTTAATTGTATTTTATTAATGATCAATGATCTTTAATTGTAATAGCAACGTCAGCGAATAACATATTATGATAATTAGAGTTAGGAATATTGTTATATCATTTTTTATTTGAAAGTATTTATACATAAATGTATTTACAGTCAGTTATTGTTCAGAAAATTTGTATGACTGTCAATTACAAATGTATTGTAATAAACTATTACAATATACTCTTGCAATAAAATAGATATAATTCAAAATTATTATATTCCCTGTATTTTTAATATCTGAATTATTTTAAATACATATGCATTATCTAAATCAAAAGCTAATATATTGTGAGTACGTATTTAAATACTTATTTATGAAGTATAACCAGAAGAAGCCAAACGTAGGAATTAAAATACTCTGCTTTAGTCCCAGAAATCCTCGTTTTCGGCCCAGTGTGTGTTGCAAGCTAGCGCGACCAGCTGGTGGTGACGCAACGCCTTCGCGAGCCGGCTTTGCTGCCTGGTGCCCAGTGCATCTTGTCCCGTGACCTTGCGAACAGCTCAGCTCTTGTTATGCCTCGTGGCCGGACTTGTTTTGACAGAGAGTAATCATCGTACTGCCAACCTTTGAACCACCTTCGGTTTGGGCCTAACCGTTGGCATCATCAAAGGGGACACCGCTCTTATTTTGCTTACGTTGAGATGAAGTTGTTGTTTTGGTGTCAGTGGCCCACATCTGCAAGCGAAGGGACAAAAAATGAGGACACTAGTGAAATCATGTACATGTGACACACGTGGAAGATAAAAAAGGCCCGACCTGGACTTTGTATACATATGAGTTCAAGATATGTGCGAGTGTGTGTGTCTATGTGTACGTAAATGCAAGCAAGTGTGCTTTTTTTGATTGTGTAATCACTTTTAAATATCTACTTATCTGGATTTGCGTGTTTGTGTTTATGTGGTAAGCCCCTGCTTTGCTCTCTCTGAATACAAATTAGGTTGCAACGCAATAGGCAGGCCCAAAAAAATGTCATGAAACCTAGTTACCAGAGGCGGGATTCGGGGGGGGCAAGGGGGGGGCAACTGCCCCCCCCAATGTTCGGACATATTTTAAAAAATATATTTAGACATTGCATTCAAGTTTATGTAAAAAAAGATTTACTTTTTTCTGTATTTTCAGAAGAATTTTAATAATAATTAAGGGAATAATAATTTTATTAAGCTAAGATAATACCATACTGCTTAAATAAATTGGCAAACTTTAGTTCAATATTATAAAACGCGCGGGATAATGTTCAGCGTTACTGTGAATATCCCGTATATAAAAAAACATCCTTCAATTATATTTTACATTTAAATGATATTTACTTAGAAATTAAACAGTTTCATGCGTAAAATCATGGTAGGTTTGACATCTTGTACTTCCTACTCAGTTTCGAACTTACGCGAAAGAGAGAACGAAGTCTCTGTTCTTTCGGAGCCCTCAACGCATCCACAGTACGTGTCCTTTCGGCACTGTAAATCAGTGGGGTCAGTGGCGGGCTTTCTCACGCCACGACACTCACTCACACACACACACACACACCACATAAATCAGCCCAGCTTATCGGAATGACCAACCTCACAGGCGCTGAAAGAGATGTCAGGAAACAGTGGGCGGCTTGCGGTACGATTCATTATAATCGGTACTATTCACACGTAATTCGTTTAATTCACACTTGTGATGAGAAATGTCTTGTAAATGGCGTGGAAAGTTGATTCTTAGGATTTTTCTTATAGACCAAAATAAATACTCTATTATTAATAATTAAGAAAATTAAAAATTTCTTAACGACAGCCGTGAGTGACAGGGACAAAAGAGAGCAAAATAAATCAGTCGTTATTTATAATAAGCCTGTTGTCCACCCATTTGGTTCTCTCATTTTTAAATTGTTTTTGGGGGCTGTGAAATAAATGTTTGTCCAACATGAATGCGGACCACTGTCCTAGTCCTCAGTCAGAGGGCTTTCGGTATAGGTGACGATGACATCTCTGCGACGTCATAAGAATAAGTGCTCAGTTGAGTTCTTGCAGTACTGGCGAACGCACGAGCTTTTATTATAGTGAAACGAGCCAGATCAAGAAAGTAAGAAGATTTCAGCTCTTGTATCTGACAGGTGAGAAATTAATGTTTGTTCATCGCATTTAGTTCAAATTAGAATTTAATCAAAAGCTGATGAATAATACAAGTGTTATTGTTTACTGAAGGAAATGTGACTTTACCAGACGACAATCTCATAGAAACTGTGTTCTCCTAGAAGTTATAGCAAAATAGCAAACTTCGGTGGCCATTGACTCACGTTATTCTAGTATCCCCTGGGTAATCGAGAGAATAACATCTCAATGACGACAGAGGAGTGTCAAATAATACGTTAATCTGCTTTGCAGCCTACCCAGGAAAATGATCCCGCTAGGCCACTGATAATAACTTCCCTTCTCTGTTATTATAAATGGGAATCTGTTGTTTTAATCTAATGTGGGTTGTATTATTATAACAAAAAGGTTTTTATAACAAAAAAGTTTTTGGGTTCTTTTTTGGACAACAGAGCAACTTTTACTACGATAATTTAAAAGAAGGTTTGTTATTGCTATGAATCGTTGAAGTTCGTGCATGGTAAAGTTCAGCAAACTGACAGTTTTGTCCACTTTCCAGAATGTCGAATGTTTTTATCTCGTCGATTTAACATTGCGTAGCTAATATTTATGTACTTCAATGCACGCAATTTGTAAGTCATTAAAACTGTAAATTTTAATTACAATTCAAATACTTCAATCATTTAATTCTAATACTTAACACTGATCATTATTTGTAAAGGAAATTATTTGATCGTCACTTTCCTCAAATAATTTAATTTCAATATTCAATTTTATACTTAACATGTGAAAAATTGCTACATTCATGTAATTATTTTATTCAAAAACAAGAACAAAATAGTGAAAGCAAAATTTTTACATATGTTTTGTCAAAAAATATATTAATGTGTAAAGTTTAAGTGTACCGTCACACAAAATTTGACATTAATAATTATGTATCTTTATTCAATTCTAATATCTAGACCGCGGGATTTCATGGAATTGCATGTCTGTTTTTTGTTATTTGTTAACTGTGACGTTATGGTAACTGTGAAGATGAAATGATATGGTGATGATAGGGGGTGAAAGGACGAATAGAAATGCAACCATGCCCAAGGCGGGAGTCGAACCCGCGATCCTTCGGTGCGAGATCGCTAAGAACTACCGGCGTATTTTACAGGTTTTTGTCTAGAAGTGGGTCGAAGTCAGTTATTTTTGTGTATTTCTCTTTCGAAAGAAACGTGAATTGGGTCAAGACAATACCAACATAATATTTCCGATAATATTCTGATAACATTGTTTTCGCTTGAATCGATTTACTTCCTGTAACATTATTCGTGCACATGAACTTAGTGAATGGGCTGAATTGTACGGCGTCTTGTAAGATGGCCATTTGTTCTCTCGCTTAATATATTTTCGTTTATTAAAATGGAATATATTTATTTTTATTAAACGCCTTTTGTAGTACACTGTAAATCAGGGTTCATCAAAAAGACGAGTCGAGAGCAAAGGGCCGTCGGCATTGCCGACTCGGCAAGAGCCGGACCTCCGTCAAGCTGCAACCCCCACTTGTCAGAAATTCAAAATTAACTAGCCTATAATTTTGAACTAACTATGTACTAATTTTGTACCAAAATAAAAAATTTGTACTCAACTATAAACCAATAATAAACGACATTCAAAAGTGGGGGTGCTAGCTTGACGTCAACCTACGACCCCCACTTTTCAGAAATTCAAAATCACGTAACCCATTGTTGTCTACTAATTATGTACTAATTTTGTACCACAATTAAAAATTTTGTACTCACCTATAACCAATTTAAAAACGGTTGAAAAAGATACACTTTTTGCACATACTGACGAATTTTTAAATCCCCTTGGAGTCACACTTCGAAGTTGAAATGTATACAGCGGTTTGCTACTGTAGTGACCTTTCAGGAGTATTTGTTTCAAAAATTTATATCATGTCCCCCAACGGAGATAATGCACTCGAAAAACAGAAAAAAAATTGCGTGTGGCATGAAACATAAGTGCCTGCCAAGCCACCCACACTAGTCACAAATTCAAATCCAACTAGCCAATTATTATCTTCTATTTGTCTACTAATTTGGTACCACAATAAATAATTTTGTACTCCGTCCGTCTGTCCGTCTGTGAACACTGCTAGCGCCTAAACCATACGTAAGATTTCTTCCAAATGGATATTCCCCGGTCGATCTGATTCTAGTCGAAGCTTTGAGATTTTGAAAACGATTCTTCAAAATTTGGAGGTACTTTATATGAAGCCCCCCGGGGATTTTCAAAATTTTCTCAAAAAGGGCTCCAATTTTTTTCTTTAAATTTCTTATATGAATAGAGTAAAATACACTTATTAACTTGGCATAGGTCCGATTCTCACGAATAACTCTGAATTTTCGAAAATTGTGAAAGTTTGAATTGTTTTCAGCGTCTTTCTCCAACTACAAAATTGAAGATAGAGATTTTTCTTCAAATAAAATTTGTTCTGCATATTGAGTTCTTTCATAAAGGTCATGTAAATGTTTTTCAAAATTTTAGTAGTTTTCGTGCAATTACTTTCGTGCCTGCAATATGTGCACTTTTAAAAATTACAAAAACAAGATTTTCTCAAAAACGGGTCCAATTTTTTTCTTTTAACTTTTGGTAGGGATCGTGGTAAATATACTCTATCAGATGACATAAAAGCCATATTGCTCTATAGGTTGGTTTTTCCAAAAATTACAAAAATGTAAATTTTGTCACATGTTTCTCACGTCGATAATATTTACATTAGCGGCGATTTTTTCACATTATTATATTTACGAGTACATGTGCTTTAAGTAATGTCAAGTAAAATTTCTCGAAAACTCAATCGTTTTCTGTGAAAACCAATTGAAAATTCCGCATTTTCAGAAACGCTCAAATGTCATTTTCTCGTAAATGGCTCAAAATATTTTTCTTTCACTCTTTAATATGACGAAGTTCATATTATATTATATCATTCATATTATGCAAGAAAAAGGAATAAACGAAAATGAAAGGTACAGTAGAGAACAATGGAAGAAATTAATTAAGTTAATTATCAAAATTTGTATTTTTAATTATATCATTATTGTTATTGTTAATATGGAAGTGTTAATTGTGTAATTATTAGGAAACCGGAAAAATGTAAAACATTTTCAAACCCGGAAATATATGTTCATATTACGGTATTTTTTATTTTCTCAAAATTACACAAATGTATTTTTTTAATGATATCTCACACCGTTAATATGCATATATCCAGGAATTTGTCAACACTATTGTATTTGTAAGTTAAAGTGCTTCGAATGGCTTTAAATGCAGACAACCGTTTTCTGTGAAAGTAGCTCAAAATTTCGCATTTTCAGAAACGCTCAAACGCCATTTTCTCATATATGGCTGCAAATTTTTTCTTGAAACTTTTGTAACGGATAGTGATAATTACACTCTTTAGTATGGCGTAAAGTTTATTTTGAGTTATTTTATTGTTTTTCAAAAATTACATAATTGTAATTTTTTTGAAAGATCTCTCACATCTTTTATATGCACATTACCAGCAATTTGTAAAGATTATTATATTCGTGAGTGTAAGTACTTCAAATAACTTCAAATAAAGTATTTTGAAAACTCAAAAATTGTCTGCGAAAATGAGCTTCAAATTTCGCAATTTTAGTAGCGCTAAAACGCCATTTTCTCTTAAACGGCACATAATTTTTAAAAGAAAATTGCTATTTATGACTAGGTTTCTGTGTTCTTTAATATTCTAAAATTAATATTTTCATTCTACCAATAGGAAACCGAAAAAATTAAGAAAATCCAAAAAAATGTACTTTTGGCGGTGATAGATGGTAGCTGGCAAGAAAGAGTATGTGGCAAATCCGAATAGCTAGCGACGACCCAAGGAAATAGAAAACTAATACGGGAAAGTCTGTGCCATTCTGTAGCACCACTAGTTCCTTTTCACGGCCCGGCAATTAATTTTTTTCCGCCGAAAATTGGCCATTTTTTCGCGCAGCATTACATAACTTTCCCTGTACTAAGTATATCACTCCGTGTATACGGGAAAGTAAAAATGTATCGTTGAATTAACAGCTCGGACCGTTCAAGTAACAATGCGGAATCTCACCGCTGTGTGCAACTAATATAATTAATAACTTTGAGTAATAATTAACAAAATTAAAAGCAATGCGTATAATTGCAGCACAATTACTTAACTTAAAGCATGTAAACGAATATTTTGATATTTGTAATAGCGCCCAAATTTGCCCCCCCAATAAAAGATCCGAAATCCCGCCCCTGCTAGTTACAATTATATTTCTTTGCTGGGGTGGGATGGTAATGAAATATTATTAATGACATTTTTACTTACTATTAATAATAATGCATTATAACAGTTTTCTAACGGAAATGTAGTATCTGTCAAAAGGAATTACAGTAATTTCAAATAAGCCTAAATCAAAAGTTCAATGTATCTCTCGGTCATGAAAAAATTAAAGAATAAAAAAAACATGGCAGGTAGATCCACATTATAAAACGACGTCTCAGAAGAGTAACGCTTTTGCATTTTCCTCAAATATCTTCCCTCCAAATCCAGTTTCTGTCCGCTCATAAGCTCTCTCATTCTACAATACTGTAAAATGATTTAATAAAGTGGCCTGTTTTAAGGAGTGGTTAATGATAAGTTAATTATTTTCATATATTTATAAATGCTTTTCCTTGTCATGAGGTCACATATTTCTCGCCAACTTTTATAATTTGTATTTCCTGTAATGGGCACGTCAGACTAGGACACTACTATGACTTTGACTGTGGACATGTCAGACACAACTGTGAGCACTCGACTTTAAAAATACAAAATACCAACAGGATTTATTTGGTTTAAATGACCGATTAAAATTCAATATAATTATATGGGAAACAAATTTATCATAACATTCTTTGAAATTTTACGATATTAGCAACAATTATGGATTAGCAATTAATACAAGAGAAACAGGCTCTAAAGAAGAATTTGTACAGTTTTTGGATGTTGTATTCATATAACCATGATGTGTTTTCAAAGGTCCTGAAGTCATCTGCAAAAGTGTGGAATGTTTTAGAAAACTGTGTACGAAATATTTCATTACTCTGTGCAACCTTACTTGCATAGAGAACGCCAGGTATCAAGAATATCCCGCACTGTCTACAACAGCGGGTTCGATTCTGTCTCAGCCGGACATAGTGGTATGGCCCACTTCCAAAATCCCAATTTGCCGTTTGAAATCCTGTTGGGGCGCTGGAGTCTGGAAGAGCGGTAAATCTTTAGTGTGTCATACTTGTGGCTCCCAACAGAAACCCTGGCAGAATTAAATTCTCCGTCTCAATCAGATCCCATATTCGTTCAACCAGGAACGTCGCAGCTAATGGATAGATATGACTGAGACCGTTGGGCAATGGCTACACCGCTAGGTCGAATTCAGCCGAATCCATTCATTAGAATTATGTTCATTCGAATTCTGACAGGGGGAAAATTACAGCGGCCGGCTGCCCTGAACGATAGGTTCCGGGCGAATGCCGAAATAGTTCCCTAGCAAACGGGTCACGGATCGCGCAAGATCTTCCCTTTCTCCCTCATCCGCGTTCTCTTCTCTCCCCTTACAACAATTACATATTACATTTACACTGTCACACCAGTCGTGAGACCAACTGGGAACTTAGAGCTTGCACGCTCGCGGAGATACCTGGAGTTTGTTTAGAAGCTTTACTTAACATTATTTATAGCACATGTACTCATTAATATAATAATGTCAAGAAATCGCCGCTAATGTAAATATAAACAACATGAGAGAAGTAAAAAAAATAGTTTTGCAATTTTTGAAAAAACAAAAGAATAGAGCAATATGGCGTTTATGTCATCTCATAGAGTACATTTAGAACTATCCATACCAAAAGTTTAAACGAAACACTTGTAGCCTTTTTTAGGAAAATCTTGTTTTGTACTTTTTTAAAACTGTACATATGACACTACGCGAAATCTACTAAAACTTTCAAAAAATGTACATGACCTTAAAGAAAGAATTTACCATAAAGAATAAATTTTATTTGAATAAAAAATTCTCTTCTATCTTCAATTTTGTAGTTGGAGGAAGACGCCGAATAAGATTCAAACTTTTCCAATTTTCGAAAATGCAGAGTTAACCGTGAAAATCGGACCTATGCCACCTTAATAAATCTTTGTGATTTCACAATCGTACCGAAGTCAAAGTCAGGCTTACAACATTCGCGTTACTATCGCAGACAAACACTTCAGAAAATGACTGAGGTTGGGAAATTTTACAATATTTTAGTCGAACCTTCGGGGGGGGGGGGGCAGCAGAGTAGTCTCTGAAAAATATAAAAATAATTTACGAAGTTGAATGATCACTAGTACAACCAACTAGGTTCTTGTAATCCTGACTGACCCAAACAAACCAATAATGATCCTATTACACAAATATTTGGGGGAATGTCTTTCTGAGAATAGTACATTACAAAAAAATTAAACGAGAAACGAGTACTATCGTAAACTTCACACGAGTGTATAAATGCTCATTAGATCGAGTTTCATATGGAACTTTTTCTACGACTTTTATAAGTTAAACTATTACATTGAATAGTTTCGTGGCAGTTGATACGGAGGATTCAGCCAAGGGCACCTAGCGGACAGCTCCCTAACCCTGTGGTTACCTGTCCGCCCGCGATGGAATATTGCGCTAGACGAATAGGATCAAAGTGAAATTACGATCCAATTTATTTTAAATACTATTCCACGAAACAAAATACTAACAATAAAATAAATTAAAAATGACAAGCTTAATATATTATCAAATGCAATTTTAATGTACACAATCGAACGAAACATTAACTAGAAATATTCTGAATGATTAATTGTCAATACTTGGTTTGTAAACTCCTCTGTTTGGTCAAGAACCTGTATCATAATGAAATCTGTATCGTAATGCGTATCATTACGCAAGTGGTTGCAGCCATCAAATGACAGCATTATACAATGGGAGTAGTAAAATGTATTTTCTCCTCTAAAGATGATAAACGTGTTATTGCAGACACTGACTGTGGAGAGGTCCGGTAAGAAAAATGCGCGTGTTTTGCTCGCCGTCGATGTGAGAAGAAACACGTAAAATTGAGGCCAAGAATAGTTTCAAACGCCCATTAATTTGTTATATATAGGGGCTGCTGCGCAATTTCCAATAATAAACAGGAATTGTTATTACAATTTTCACGGCCTCACTTCCGCAGTCTCTGAATGCAGTGTTTTGTTTTATTTCCCAAGCGTTTACTCATCCAAATGGTCTTCATCTCGCTCGTAATTTCTCATGTTTCTGAGAACAATACTTGGAAACCATGATTCTTCTCCTACACGCTGAGAAACAAATCGTTCGCATGCGTCTGAACTGCGCTAAACTTCCGACGACTTGGGTTTCCAGTGCTTAGTCAGCACGTCACAAATTATTCATCCCGTTGTGAATGCCCATATCTATTACTTATGAATTACGTTATTTCAATTAAATGTTACATGAATTTATGATCAGAAGTGAGCGAATGTGATCTCGTTAGTTTCGTGAAATTCGACTCTCTGAGTGTCTATTTCTGTTTAGAATATATAAACATAGAATTTATAAGGATATTATATCCATTTTAAATTTTCATATAAAATATTTTTTGTTTACCTCTAGTAAAAAACACCTGGCACTACTTGCTAGTACAAGTACCGCGGAACACCGGTTGGGTAATCGTTGATCTCGTGTATCTTTGAAAGAATGAGTTACGAAGGATTGAGAGCAACCAGCTCACCTGGGAAAGAAACGACAGGTTGCGAATTATAATGGTCGCTATTATTTCTGATACTGACTACAAAACAGCGACTACACAATATTCTTCTAAATTATCGAGTTGCTAATCGGAGGAACAGTGATTGGCTTAGTAGAGCAACGTGAAACCCTATAGTTGTCTCATCTACTGAAGTATAAAATTTGGGTTGATTATCTACCGTAAATCGTTATTTCCCAGCACTGAATACAAACAATATATTTTACTTTCCCATATACGTACGTATACAATGAGTGATATAGTATAGAGAAAGTTATGTAATGCTGCGCGAAAAAAATGGCGAATTTTCGGCGGAAAAAAATTAATTGCCGGGCCGTGAAAACAAAAAAGTGGATAAAACCAGTTGCTAAATTAAGAAATAAAAAACCCCAACACGTGGTGTGGCCAGAAACACTGTTTTCTAGGTCCTTGATACCGAAAAACCAATTGAAAGGAAAACGTCCGTCTCTCTGTCCGTCTGTGAACACTGCTAGCGCCTAAACCGTATTTACGATTACTTCCAAAATGGATATTCCCCGGTCGATCTGGTTCTAGTCGAAGCTTTGAGATTTTGAAAAAGATTCTTCAAAATTTGGGGGTACTGTATATCAAGCCCCCCGGAGATTTTCAAAATTTTCTCAAAAACCGCTCCAAATTTTACTATTACAGATTTCCCCCTGTTATTCAACTGTTGACAGTCGAAGGAAGGGGCGGGCGGGGGGGGGGGAGGAGGTGGTCTGAAGAAAATGTGCGCAGAGGGCACTCGCTGCGTTGTGGCTACAAATAGCGCTTGGCGCGTGGTAGCGCGTTTGTCCGTTCACTTGATGGCAACGCACGTGTGGCTTTGGGCCGGGGCCGGTGCCGGGCAAGCGCAGAGGGCTTTGACTCGCCAGCGCGCTGCTCGATTTAGGAGGCGCAGGCGCTGCCAGCCGGCGGGCAGCCCTGGCAGAGGGCGCAAGTGCGCACTTCGCTCCACCCCCCACCCCCCAACGCCCTTCAGCCCTTCTCCTGGCACTCGCGCTCACTTGGCTGTCCAAGCCCACGCTGACAGTGTTGTTATTGTTATTGTTGTTGTTGTTGTTTGTTGTTGTTGTGAACAGGAGCACGAGTTGCGCTTAAGAATTGAATCCAATAACGAGGAAAAGTAAGAAAAGAAGTTTTCTTGATTTAAATGAGTAATTATATATTTGGCATTGTAGGGTCGGATTAATCTGACTTGTCAGCTAGCGGTGTTCCCAGCCCTGAGCCCCGTTTTTTACTTTCTCCCCTTTATGAAGGTACTTCATGAGAAGAGAAAGATATGGAATCGTGCGCCGGAATACGGTGAATTATCGACAGAAAACTCTTATTATCGGGCCCTGGTACGAAAAATTGTATAAATTCTGATGCTAAATATAGAAAAAATTCTTCTAACGCGTGGTGTAGGGAAAAATCTATGTTTTGTGTGTCCTTGATACCGAAAAATTGATTGACGGTAAAACGTCCGTCTTCCGTCTGTCCTTCTGACCGTCTGCGATCAAGGGTAGCGCCTAAACCGTTTTTCTTCAACAGTGATACTCCCTGATCGATATGAATGAACTCGAGGCTTTGGGTTTCAAATGGATATTTTGATTTTTGGTGGTACTTTACACGAAGGCTCAAAAATATTTTCCTAATTTTCTCAAAAATGGCACCAAATTTGTTGATTCAGCTTTGTTCTCAGATAACGTAAAGGGCGCTAAAGAGAATGATCCAGGTCTCATGCTCGTTGAAATTCGCGAGTTTTTGAAAATTGCCAAAGTGCAATTTTTTTCAGCTCTTCCTACAATCATAATAATGAACATAGATATTTTCCCTTAACGACATGTGTTCCTTAAAGACAGATCTTTAAATAAGTTCATGTATAATTATTCAAAAATATGAGTATTTTCCTGTAATTTGGAACGAAATATAGGAAATTTGAAAAAAAAATCTCAAAAACCGCTCCAATTTTTTTCTTTAATTGCTCTTAACGCATAGTATAAGGGATGTTTAAAAGAATGGCGTGTGCCTAATTTTCGTTGAACTCCCCTGAATTTTCGAAAATTTGCAAATTTAGAGGTAATGCGAGAAAGTATGTGCTGTTGTTGGCACCTCTAGTTTATTACCCACTCCTGGGGTTAGGGAAGCATGTGACGACCATGACGAATTCCACTGTACGTAGCTTACTTCACCTGCTGAGTATTTTTCTTTCGTCACTGACTTGAAACCGAGACCATTTGTACTAAATACAGCTTCATTTCTTGCTGGGAATCGAGTCCTGGACCACCTCACAGAAAGCTAGCACACTGCCCATGAGCCACCCGAGGGGCTGATTTAAATCAGTGATTTATCAAATAATCGCCCTCTCACTTCGAACAAAAGTACTGTTAGATAAAAACCGTCATATAAAAAAATTTTTATCACGGTTTAAATCAATTGGTAATTTCGGAAAACTGATTTGGTGGTGTTATGCATCAGCCGGCAAAGCGTCATTTTTGAAAAAAAGAGATATAGACGCCATCCGTTGCATTGGACCATGTTCTAAGTGTACGCAAAATTTGGCGCCAAATATGTAAAAATAGCCTTCCAATAAATGAAAAATGTAAACGCCATCAGTCATATCAGGGATTTTATGTTTTCGCAACAACCGGCTATAAAACTAGATCTTCATATCACCTGTTCTTAATTTCACATTATGCAGTTAAGTCCCAGATATTCGACTCATGTTGTGTAGTTTGTCGCTTCAATGAATGAAATAATTAAATTACAGTTTTTAGAGCTGAAAATGTAATAAAACCTTTGAACACGATTATCTCAAAACTTGTATGATGTTGCATAGCCGGTTGACGCATAACACCGTCCATTTTATCGGTATACAGTGCGCCCCTCCCCAGTTCCTCCTCGTCGCGGAGCGCTCTTCCAGCCTCCGCTCGCCTTCGCGCTCTCTTCGTTCTCCACGCCGACGCTTACTTTCTTCTCGTTGACAACAACCGGGAAAGAACCAGTAGTTAACGATTTTCCCCTCGAGTCATCAATAACCACTGATATTTCACAAATGATCGTTTTGGAGCGGGGGATCGTTTGGTCGACATCGTTCGCTCTCATAAACTACTGAGTCTAATATTCAATAGTGTCATTAACTGCTTCAGTGCACGTTCTCAATCAATAAATGTACACACTGTATTAACAAAAATGATGACAGGTCGTAAGAATGTCAGAATTAGCTATGGCATAGTGTCGATGACGTAGAGAAAATATCATACAATTTTACAAATGCATTTGAGTTAATTCTAATTCACGAATTAAAATAATAGCTTTAATTCATGATTTAAAGCAAAGGACTTAAATACGGTTTAAATCAACAGATTTAAATCGCCGTTTAAAGCAATAAATTTAAATCTTGGTTTAGAACTATAACTTTAAACCTCGGTTTAAAGCAGTAGATTTAAACAACGGTTCAAATACTTACATTGAAGTAATATTCAGAACAAATTTCTAAAAACTCATTTGATATAATCACGATTTAAATCAATTGCTGTAAATAATCGCTGCCCTACTTCGCAGTAAAACACCGTTATTAGAAAAAGGCAGCCGTAACGCCCCATCTTCACGCTCAGGTGGCAAACGTGCCGCGGCGCGCGGTTCCGTGTTCCCGGAGGCCCCCAGGCGTGCGAGCGAACGTGTGCGCGTGCGCGTGCGCTGGCCGTGACGACGGGGTCACGTGCTTCCCGCGGGCGCGCGGTTTCCGGCGGAGGCCGTAAACAGGCGCGCGCACGCTTCCGCCGGAAGAGAAACGGCGCGCTTCCGGAAAGCGCGGCGGAGGCGGCGGCGCGGGATCCAGCCGACCCCCTGCGCCGATTAAGGCCCGCAACAGACTACGCCGAAGAATGTGTTTCCAGAAATGTGCGACGAGAAATGTGGAAAATCAAAAGAAGGGACTCTTATGGACCCCCACGCACTTGAAAGAGTTTCCTCGTTCGCCTCTGCGGAGGCGAAAGAGTTCCTCGCTCGAGTCGGTCGGCGAGCGAGTTTTCTCGGACACATTTCTACTCCTTCACTTGTTATATGACATTTAGACCAGCAACAGACTACGCCGAGGAATGTGTTTCCAGAAATGTGCGACGAGAAATGTGGAAAATCGAAACAAGAGACTCTTATGGACCCCCACACACTTGAAAGAGTTTCCTCGTTCGCCTCTGCGGAGGCGAAAGAGTTCCTCGCTCGAGTCGGTCGGCGAGCGAGTTTTCTCGGACACATTACTCCTTCTCTTGTTACACGACATTTAGGCGTTCGCTGCCGCAGGAAAACACCAAACAGTGCATAGAACTGAGTGAGGTTATAACATTTGGCAGTAAAATATGCGATAAACTACCAGTTTTTGAATTGTTTTCTTGAATTTTCTCTTAAAACGGAAATGAACGAGTAAACACTTGTATGGAAGATATTCTTATTTTTGTGAAACCCGCTCATGAGTAATATAAAAATAAAAATTTGAAGCAAGAGACTTACAAGGGTATTTTGAAAGAATTGAATTAATTTATTACTTTTCTTAATTGGTATTTAAGAATGAATTTATTAATTGTGAATTTTATTATGAATTATTTGATTGTTATCTATTCATTATTCAACCAACAAATATAGTACCCCAGAGCCTGGTAGAGATTACGGAGTTCAAGAAAATTTTCTGATGTACAACTTCTCTCTTATACGTCACTTAACTTCCTGTTTTTTTTAATTAAATAATGATTTGTATGCATTGTAGTAGTGTGTATCTCTCTAGGTAATTCGAACTCGTTAAACAAATGGTTTACGATTATTGTAACAAAAAAAGTATATCACGAGTTAAAATTACATAAGAGCATTTAATAAAACAAGAAATGGGACACTCAGATGATCTCATAGGTAAAACTTCTGCCATCACTCTCGGCTTGTGGCACATTAAGGCATTTTGAGAGATCGAATAACCTATTGGTAGTGTGTGGACGCAGCCTCGCCGGCCTCTTTCCACATTTCTCGTCACACGTTTCTCACAACGCATTCCTCGGTGTAGTCTGTTGCGGGCCTAAGGCGGCTTCACACATTCGGCATTCGCCGAGCAGCGAGCTACTGCTCGCCCGATCCCGACCAGTGGATGTTCGCTCCCTTTGATGTGTCCAAAAGACCGACACGCGGTGGGTAGGGCGAGCGCCGAATGTTTGTCACTCGGCAAATAGCAAGCGGCCCATCCACACTACTCGGGATTCAGCGAGCAGTTGTTCTCTGTTCGCCGAATAGCGAATGTGTGGAGTCGCCTTCACGTTAAAGACGGCGCCTACTACAAAAATAACCGGTTTCAGGTCATTAATATTTTCGAATTCTCAATTTTTCTCAAATAACCGCTTACCATCTGACATTCGGTCCTTCTCATGATGGGACGGCGGTTATTACTAAAAATAACCGGTTTAAAGTTATTCATATTATTGTATTCTCAATCTTCTCAAATAACCCTCCCATCAGCCCGTCTGTGACTCACAAGAGGGGACAGCAGTTAATGTAAAAATAACTGCTTTTAGGATATTCATATTTTGATATCCTCAGTCTTCTCAAAAACCTTCCTCTACTATTGAATAATTGATTATTTCGTGTTTCCGGGAGCGTCAACTGCTGTCGGCAGTAGTCCCGTAAGTCTAGTGTATGATAAGTCACAGGAGGTGGTAGTGTTCTTCCATCTTTGGATGATGAAATCCGGAGTCGACCTACATGTCGACTGGGGGGGAGTCCTCATCCAAGGACACCGCACCAGATGGAATGAGTTTTAAGCTTCCGACTGGCCACCAGACATGTGTAGTATAACGTTCGTTAAGCTGGCGAAGCCATTTTCAAAAACACATTTTCTCTATATCCTGAATTTTGTGCTATTCTTGTGCTTTCCAAATATCCAAAAATTAATTGTTTTGCTCCAACGGTTTTTCCAAAAATTGGTGGCTTTGCTGGCTTAATGTTAAGCTGGCAAAGCCAACTCGCCAAAACAAATTTTCTTTATGTACAAAATATTGTGCTATTTTTGTGCTTTTCAAATATATAAACGGACGTTGTAGTACGTGTAAGTGTGTGTAAGTGAGCGGCAAGGCAAGGAGAGACAGGAATAACTGCGCGCGGTTCATGGCCTGGTTGTTGGGGTCCTGTTCTGACATTCGCTTAGTGTTGATCAGAAAAAAACCGGAAAAATATCGATCAGGCCGCTAGAATTATCATCCAGATAGCAGCTGAACTCCATCTAGCTGTGTAGCTAGTGTCAAAGATCCTACTTTTCTTTAGCTATTAACTTGACTGAATTTTTCTTTAGCTAACTTTAGCTAAATTTTCTTTTACTACTGACTTTTTCTTTAGCTATTAACTTTATTTTCTTTTCTTGAACCTTTAACTTTTTTTAAACATTTTAAATTTTTTTTCTTTAATGATTAACTATTTAACTTTTAACTTATGTATTAGAAATTGTATTCGAAAAACTCTGAATAAAAATTTACTCGTCAAGACTTGAGTCCTAGGAACTGCCGATCAGAGGTGCTCCAGTGACATCAGTTGATACCCGAAGTCACCACAGCCGGTTGCGTTTTTCCCGATATTCTGTTTCCTCTCACGTAGGGATGGCGGTTATTACGAAAATAACCAGTTTTAGGTTATTCATATTTTAGTATTCTCAATTTCTCAAATAACTGGTTCCAAATCAATGTTCTGCGCCTCGATCACCAGGTGAATCACTACGGCAAAGCAGGAAAATAGTGCCGCTAACTGAAAGAAAACATTCACCCGTTATTGAATCTATACAAAAAATACATGTAACCAGGAATAGAAAATAAACGACAAAACGTGCACTAGAGCAAAAAATCAGTTTCCAATAAAATCAGTAGGCTATTCCCAGCTTTAGCCTCATGATGCACGATATTTTTTACATTCTTTGTGGCTCTTCTTTACTTCTATTCTAGTAAACTAGTTACTGAAAACTCATTTCATTAACACAACAATTACTTCTCTTCATTCTGTCCTTTCATACGTTGCTGAGTAAAAATAGCAGTTGTGGGCCATTCATTAGAAAACAACGACTTAAAACCGACGGGGCTACTGCTGGAACCCCCAGAGTTGAATAACCCCCAGAGTTGAATCAAACAGTATAAAGACGAAAATAGTAGTTTTTACAATTAGTTTATAATGTTAAGCTTTATTGCATGAGAACATGTTTTGAAAGCGAGCGACGTTAGGAGTGAGTTTTCAAATCTGTGCAAATGCAATAAAGCTACATTATAAACGAGTTGTGCACGCTATTTTTTGTATGACAAATATAAATTTTTTAGAGAATCAAACTTAATTTTTCGAAACAACTATTCTCTGACGTCTAGGGTACTTGACATCTGTGGGAGAAAACGGTGGTCGGCTGTTCCGTTTACCTCTACCTCCCCCCGATTCTAACGCTGCGATTGGCTGAATGTGTGTTGACGCAATCATTCCTGCCGTAAAATCTAATACGCCATCATTTGTGCCGTAAAACGCCCGATTATGAACGATTTCTTGCAACAGAAAAGGTCGTTTATAATGCTGGAATACAACAAAAAAATATTTACAATGTTATGATTAAGGGAAACAGCAGGTGCACAAGCAATGCCGAACATATGTTACACAGCTTGGCACAGCCCATTGCACAAAATACTGAAACGAAGCGTTCGAGACTATCAAAATTCAAAATATGTTGTTCATATCGCAAGAGATTTGTTTTTATGTTGCAATTAGTCGGTTTCAACGTTCTTTTACATGTTTACCCCTGCACATACACACACATACACACACACACACACACACACTTTGAAGCAAGGGTTGTTAAAAACGTCAGAAGTTGGGTTCCAGTACGAAGCTATTTTCACTTTTAAAATACTGATTTCAAGAGTGCGGAATAAAACTCCTTAATTTGTAAAGTGAAAAATTACAACCTACCCAAAGCATCACCCACTTTCCAAAACCTGGCGAAATTCTTCCTACCAACACCTGTTCGGTTGAAAGTGTGTTGCCTCAGTCGGAAATGTAATCTGCCCAGGAAGACTGAGATAGGAGACGAGAGGCGAGGGGCTGGGCTGGGAGATGAACGTGTGACTCATTGCCGGGAAACCTGATTGCGCACTAGGCTGATTCTTTCCACGGAAATGACACGGCCGCCTATCGCCAGAGAAAACATGCAGACGAGAAGCTACATCAAGAAATGTTCAGTTTGCACATCCGACTAACTACAGTGCGATTTTTATAACATTGCCTCTCAAGCCGCTATGGCCACGATGGAATATCACACGTCATTTCGCAACTTTCTCGGTCTTGCCGCTAGATGTCGCATGATCGCACTAATTTATGCGGTAGCGGTCACGCAATATCTAGCGGCACGACTGAGGAAGACGCGAAACACCGTGACATATCCCATCGTGAAGACGGGCCTTGAGAGGCAACGTTGGAAAAATTGCACTATACTAGGGGGCACGATGCTAAAGATAGTTTAGAACCAATTCACTTTTCAAGTACCAACATTCGTTTGGTGTCCGCAATACCGAAGGCCACAAATTTTTCCCGAACCTTTTAACGAAATAATTTTATTAATTCTAAGACTGATACATTTATGGAACATACTACTACTGAAATATTTTACGCGTATAATTTCGTAAGTTCACTAAAAACATAAAATTATAGTTCATTGACTTTGACATTTTACCACTTTTTTGGAAGTCAATTTATGTTTTATGAAGTAGCAAGACGAGCAAAAATTGCAATCTGGAAAAGAGAAATAAGAATGCCGAAAGGGTATGAAATCTGTTTTATTTATTTTTAATTTTTTAACGCTTCGCTATTCAACGAGGAAATATTTTAACCGATATTCATGAACATTTCGTTTCCATCAACATTCCTCTCTCTTTCCACCTATTATTCGGTCAATGGCTTGCTTATTCTCGCGTGGGAAAACGCAATGACGCATGTTTGAGCGCCATTAGAAAAAGGGAAGGTCGGCGAACGCTAAAGAAGTTCAGAACACGAATATAAAAAAAATTAAATCATATCTCTTACTTCCGCCATTAACGATGAAAACAGATTCGAAATTATAAATTACCAGATGGACATCAGGAATTATAACTTTGTAGAACAGAACCAATTAACAGTTAGATTTTCAACTTTGATGAACGTTTTTATGTACCCATCATGCAAACTAATGTAGTTTTGGTAATTAAGAAACGAGTTAAACTAATGGTCGGATTACAACACGTCCTAGGAAACCGGACATTTTGAGAGATAAAAACTCGCTCAGCTGGACAGTGTGGACGGCCTGATTTCGGATTCTGGTCACCGTGATGAAATAGCACACGCTGACGAGGTAGATGGAAAACGAGTTGGAGAACGCCACGGGACAAACACATGGTTCCTGTTTTGTTGGATGGTTTCTTTACGCAATACCACCCTCTAGTTTTTCTCTAGAGCAACTATTACAGGTGTTTCGAAAACTGTCGTTAACAGCACAAAAATAGAAATTGGTCAGAAGAAACCCCTGAAAGGAGGCCGTGTCGCTAAATATGACAGGAAAAAGCTCACCAGTCTTCGTACCAATCATAGAATCGTAGATATCTGCATCAAAAATCTTATAAAAAGAGTTCCTTCAGAATACGATGATAAACGCCAAGGGAGTAACAGTGTCAAAAAGGCCAGTCCAGAGACGGTTAGCAGAAGAGAACCTGATCGGTCGTTGTCTTATCAAAAAACCACTCCTCACCCAGGCCATGAAAAGGAAGCGACTGCAATGGGCCAGGAAACACTAAAATACGACTGTTGCAGATTAGATTCAAGGAGTAACACAAACTTTTTTTTGTTTTTAAGCAACAGTGTATATCATCAATATGATTTTTGTCATATTTTACAGATATGCTTCTCTGACGAATCAATGTTTTAGATTTTG